>OX596010.1:41834546-42160757 GCA_951394025.1 Heteromyza rotundicornis
ATGTATGGAAATTATTTTTTTTTCAAACGCGGCGAATCAAAAAGTAAGGCAAATTCAATTTCAATTCGTCGTGTTTGAAATCGTCAAACGGGGCGAATCAAAAAGTAAGGCAAATTCAATCTCAATTCGTCGTGTTTGCTTTCTGAACACAGCTGTTTTTTGTTTATTTGTTTTCAGCCGTATGGGAGTTTCAGTTTTTTGTTTACTTTTTTTGGTTTATGGGAATCGTGATGAAAATAATTGAAAAATTACGAAATTAAAACACATTTCCATAAAATGCGTTCTGCAAAATGAGGCTGAATGCGACAGGGTATCGTGGAAAGGTATATTCGATTTAGTAAAGATATGACCGCTGTTTGGAAGTAAAATCACGAAATTGATGGACAAAAATTGCAAATTCAAACAATACTGCAAACTAATACCAGAGAATGTTAATTATAGAGAAGGTGCATAAAGGAATTTCTGTTAAATTGTGGTTGGAATTTTTGGCCAGATTTTTGAGGAACTTCCAGTCGAACATCGATCAAGTATTTTTTTAAGTTCGACTGGATTTTGATGTTCGGTTCAAACAGAAATGGAAAGAATGAAACCAAAAAAAGTAAGAAAAAAAGAACGCAACCAAAAGGTGGTGGTTTTTTCTAGTTCTCCTTCATTTTTGCGAATTGGTTGGTTTTGAGTTTTTGTTTTGATTATGCTAACCGGTTTTGGGTTTTCTAAGCAATTTGTAATTCTTGTATTTTGGTGATTTTCACAATTCTTGCAAACATTTTCCCAATTTAATTCAGTTTTGATTTTCATGTTTTTTATTCAATATTTTTATTATTAGCATTGTAAATATATTTCATTTGATACATATTTGCAATACATATGTTTGCATAACTTCATAAGTTCATTGACCTACATTCAATTTTTCCCCTGCTTCTATTGTTTCCTTTTTTTTTGTGTGCACAACAAGGAAAACAAAGATTACTTCAAGATCAACGTCGACGTTGTTTTCATTTTTTTTTTGCTGAGCTCATTTGTCGGTTTAAAATTGAAATGCACCAAGTACATAGATTTCCTTAAGCACTTAGTGCATTTCAATTTTGAATATACGTATTATACTTAGACAATTTTACTTCTCGCTATTTATTAGCCACGTTGCCGAATTTAATGTTATTTAAATATTTTAATACAGTTTTCTTGTATTAATACATTTCTATTCATAAGGAATAAACAAATTGGGGGAATATGTGAAGAATAGATTTGTCAGTTTTGTAGCGAATATGTAGGATAAAAATGTATATTCAATGTCTATTCAATTCTTGTAAAAATTATAAATAAATGCAATAAAAGGAAATAAACAATATGTTTGAGAATTTACAATACAAGTAGAGTACAGCGTCGGTTTGGAAATTTGTTAAAACAAGATAAAACAATTTAAATTCATTTAAAAGACATTATTGCATTTGAAATACCAGCTGACCGGATTTTAATTATGTATTAATTATGCTTAAAACCTTTGAACACCAGTAGAATAAATTAAATTCGGCAACGTGGCTAATAAATAGCGAGAAGTAAAATTGTCTAAGTATAATACGTATATTCAAAATTGAAATGCACTAAGTGCTTAAGGAAATCTATGTACTTGGTGCATTTCAATTTTAAACCGACAAATGAGCTCAGCAAAAAAAAATGAAAACAACGTCGACGTTGATCTTGAAGTAATCCTTGTTTTCCTTGTTGTGCACACAAAAAAAAAGGAAACAATAGAAGCAGGGGAAAAATTAAATGTAGGTCAATGAACTTATGAAGTTATGCAAACATATGTATTGCAAATATGTATCAAATGAAATATATTTACAATGCTCAATAAAAATATTAAATAAAAAACATGAAAATCAAAACTGAATAAAATTGGGAAAATGATTGAAATGCAAGAATTGTGAAAATCACCAAAATACAAGAATTACAAATTGCTTAGAAAACCCAAAACCGGTTAGCATAATCAAAACAAAAACTCAAAACCAACCAATTCGCAAACATGAAGGAGAACTAGAAAAAACCACCACCTTTTGGTTGCGTTCTTTTTTTCTTACTTTTTTTGGTTTCATTCTTTCCATTTCTGTTTGAACCGAACATCAAAATCCAGTCGAACTTAAAAAAATACTTGATCGATGTTCGACTGGAAGTTCCTCAAAAATCTGGCCAAAAATTCCAACCACAATTTAACAGAAATTCCCTTATGCACCTTCTCTATAATTAACATTCTCTGGTTATACCATAATGTACTGAAACTAAATATCTTGGTATGCATCTCGATCGCAGACTCACCTGGAAAAAACACATCGAGTCTAAAATTACACAAATCAAACTAAAAACTAGAGAGTGGACTATCTTCGGCTATACCGAAGCTGAAATACCCCCACACTGTAGGAAGAAGTACATCGAACATAAAAAAATGTGGTCTCAAGACCCTATTTTGAGCCAATTATAGATTTTGGAGCCCGGTCCATGTCCAAAATCCATTTCTAAAAATTTCCAATGAAATCCACCAAAAAAAAAAATTGGTCTCAAGACCCCATTTAGACCCTTATATATGTGGCTTCGGAACCTCGGACCTGGTCAAAAATACGTTTCTAAACATTTCCAATCGAATACAACCATAAAAAAGACTAGAAAAATGTTAACTTTTTTTCGGTGTATGGGAGCCACGCCCAGTTCATATGGGCATATGGGATTGAAGTCTGAGGAACAGTATCTCCGTCAAATGTTGGGAAACTGCAACGAACGCAGTCGAAAATTCTGCGACAAATCGTGGGAGCACCATGGTACATAAAAATGCACTTATCCACAGAGACTTGCAAACACCGAAAATATCTGAAGAGATCCCTAAACTTACAACCAGGGCCGCCAGCAGGGGGGGGGGAGGTTTGGGTGTCAAACCCCCCCCCCCCCCCCCTTTGAGATTGGAAAAACACTCAAGAAATATATCATTTTCAAAAATATTATTTGTTTTAAAATATAAATTCATTGTAAAAACAGTATTTTTTAAAAACTAATTTATAATAAACGTTTACATTGGTAAAATCGAATTCGATATAAGCTTTGTTTTTATCGGCACTGCGTGTATGTGCGCACCTTAAAAACCCGCTATCAAATAATGTCTGAATTGAAATTTTATTTTTTTTCGTTTATCAAACGTTGGTCGCAAACGAAACAACAAACAACAAACTTTTGTCTAATTTTTCGATTCTTACAGACGAAAAAATTCTTTGAGTGTAATATTATAACAGTGTAAAGCAATGCATAGACCGACAATTGTCTTTTCCTATGACATTGCCATGTTAAAAGACTTAGAAGGGGATGTAGTATAGCAACCAACTCCGCGATTTGTAGATTGGATATAATAATACTTGCACAACTAGTTCGAGTTAGCATTGTCATAGTAATTTAAAATAAAATTACGCTGACATAAAAATTGACATATTTTTTACCTGCGTAAAATATTTTGATATAATTTTGTGTGTAACCCAAATGGCCAAAAAATTTAGAGCTGAAGTAATTTCCAGATACACTGAAAATTTGACCACTCTTTGTGGTTGTGTTTTGCTTAGAAACCATGATAAATTTTTGTTTATGACTCTACATATAACACTGTGGAACACATTTTTCCGACCTGGTAACTGTCAAGGTGGGTCGAAAGTATTCATATAGATAAACAAAACCTCAATGGATTTTTCAAAGTTAGTTTCCTTTCAAAAGATATAGTCGGTTAAAGTTTTCTTGCTTTACTGTATTTTTCAAATCAATATTTTTTGTTACCTTTTTCAACATAATTGTCTGTATCTGTACATTACAGATTATGGTAACAAATTTTACCAAACAAATTATAACGTGTTAGCACTTTGGTGACCAAAGTTGAAAAAACTGTAATTTTTTTTCACCCAAAAATTTGTTGTTCAAATTTTTTTTTTTTGTCGAACGGTCTCTGATTATACTCTCAAATTCTTTTAATCACACTTTAACTTTTATTGATTAAAGTTAATTAGATAAATTCGGATAGTTTAGAAATATTTTCATATTGAAATCACTTGGAAATTTGTATGAAACTGTTTCCATTAAGAATGGTTCACCGACAGAAAAAAACTGCTAAAAACCATCCAACAGTCGAACGGTTAAATTAACAGCGAAAACTGTTACAATTTTTAGTTTTGAAATTCATGGTAAATATGAATATTTACCATGAAAAGGCAACTGCGGGATGTGAAATAACCGCAAATTGGTTCAGCGGTTTCCAAAAGGACTAAAGCTTTTGTGTTCCTCCAAAAATATGTGGAAATAAAACCATAAGTAAAGAAATTGTGCTCTGCAAATGTGTTTTATTACTAAGTTTATCTCTAATGTTTCATATTGCGATATTTTTCTCGTAATATTTTTGCTGACCGGTTTTCTCCGGCCGAGTTAGCATTGAATTTTGGATAGGAAACTTAGCTGGAAACCTAAGATTGTCGAAAGAGCTAGGAAGGCCACAGTTGCCCTCTACAAGAAAGCTATTGGGAAAACGTGGGGTATGTCACCTCGGGTAGTTCACTGGCTCTATACGGCTATTGTCAGGCCTATCTTACTATATGGAATTCTTGTATAGTGGCCAGCTTTGGACAAAGTCATATATCGAAAGTTGTTGACGAAAGTCCAGCGTATGGCCTCCATTACTATCAGTGGGGCGTTGAGATCCACTCCCTCAGACGCATTAGATATTTTATTACATCTGATACCCTTAGATCTTCTTGCAAACAGATGGCTGCGATGGCGGCGGTCAGGCTTAGATCCACAAATCAATGGGGCTACTCTACTAAGGGGCACTCCTTAATTCTAGTTGGTAATAAGTCCATTCCTGGGACAACCGACTAAATTCTTCCCGAAATCTCCTTCACAAGAGACTTCCGTACCACTATTCCATCCCGGTCCGACTGGGAGGAGCAGTGGTCATGGAAGAGGTATCAAATTCACTTTTATACGGACGGTTCCAAGCTCGACAACAAAGTCGGTGGAGGAGTCTTCTCTGACGAACTTAATGTATTTCTCTCATTTCGCCATCCCGACCACTGCAGTGCATTCCAAGCAGAGGTGATGGCTATAAAAGAAGTTATGAACTGGCTGCGGCGGAACGTAATATCTGCTCAGGATATTACGATTTTCACAGACAGTCAGGCAGCAATCAAATCCTTGGAATCTGTCCTCCTAACATCAAAGGTAGCCTAAGACTGTCGCACATCTATTAACGAGATGGCTAAGCAGTTTAACATTCACCTCGTCTGGGTGCCGGGACATATGGACATTCCAGGGAACTGCAAAGCTGCATCGTCTTGACTCCATCGCCAAGACTAACAATAGATGGGCTTCTGGAACCACTTGCAACACAACAAGACAGATCTGGCCGGTGCTGGATCAGAAGCGTTCAAAGAGACTCATCGCTCTGCCTACGGTCAGCATCCCGAAGGTGGTAGGTGTGATTACTGGTCACTGTTTGATTGGGCGCCATGCGGTAAGGCTTGGGGTCTTCGCTAATGACTTCTGTAGGAGTTGTATGGATGAGGAGGAAGATGAGACTGTAATGCATCTTCTCTGCTCCTGCCCGGCACTGTCTCGAGCAAGGAGAACCCATATGGGGTCATTCTTCCTGGACAGTTTAGGCGATCTCTCTGTGGCTAGTATATCAGGCCTTCATAGGTTCATCTTGAACTCCAAATGGTTTGGGGCACAGGGGAAGGGAATATGGATCCTGTGGTATCACAATGGACCGCTTTTGGTCTAAGTGTATCGGCGTTCCGATAGCCACCTTAACCTAACCTAACCTAGCATTGAATCAAGTGGTCAATTCCTCCCACGCTATAGTTTTTCGTTAGCTGAAACTGCGTAAGTTTTTGGATTTGCCAAAATTTCAGCTTTAAGCACCTTGACTAAGCTCAGTAAAAATTCGCTTTCGTCTGCGCTGACATTTTTCATTTATCCCTGAAAATATATGTTATAGTTCGCATTTGAGTTGTAAAAAAAGGATTTCAGCAGATAAATACTTACTCGGAGGCCATTTCTGCAATAAAAATAAAAATTCCTTGCTCAATTTGAATTTTGTTTATCTAACTGTCAATGTCAAATTGATTGTTTCTTCTTTTTATATTGAAAAACTATCATTCACAATGGAGTGTAGAGTTTTGTTTGAGAATTAATTAACAGGCCAATAAAAATAAAATAAGTTAGAAAATTTAACTCGAGATTTGATCAGGCGTTTCATAATCATTGTTTATCAGTATTTTAACACTTAAGATAAGATACCGGACCTAAATTTGATTTAAGCTGCACTTTAGCTTGAACCGGACTATACAAAATCATTATTAACAAAATGAGCTCGTTAAGATATAAAAATTCGTTCTATCGATATGACAATTCAATATTTTGTTAGTATGACAAAATTTTTTCAACAAGAAAAAATATTTTTTAAATTTAGCAACATTTTTTGTTATTTTGAAAGAAACACAAAATTTTTTTGGTGAAATTGAAAAACTTGTTTTGTTAATTTGATAAAGATATAATTCCATTTTTGTTGATTTTAGAATGCAAAACATTTTGTTAAATCTACTGAATTTAAAAAGAAATTTTTATAATATATACAAATTTATAAATACAAATTGTTAAGTACCAATATTACCAATAAACATGAACTTTAATTGAGTAATTCTAATTAATTTTGGTCCACCCGCACCCTTCACGTATTTTTAAGTCGATACAAGAACTGCATATAGTAAATATAAGATTGTTGCATATTTTCCATCTGCAATAACTAAAAAAGTAGTTAAATCAGTAAAAATATTGGCCTTGAATTTCTATTTAAACTTACCCATTTACAGTCGCTACGATGATTATCCAGCTAACAATTATTTCACAATATTTTCACAACATTTTGACAGAAATTTCCTAAGCTGACTTGATAAAAACAAGTGAGCAAAGCCGACTTATATATACCCTACACCTACTGGTCCATATTGACACCAAATTTTTAATCATCAACCCCCCTATACAAAATTGTATACTAATTTGATGAAATCTTAAAATTTCGGACGCCATATTGGTTTCGCCATCTTGAACTTTGAAATTCCGGCATCAAATTCGAAATCAGCGACCCTAAAAACACCCCAATATAAAATTGTATACAAATTTATTGAAATCTTAAAATTTCGGCCGCCATTTTGGATCCGCCATCTTGAATTTTTAAATTCCGACATCAAATTAGAAATCAGCGACCCCAAAAACCCCTAGATACCCAGTTTGGAACTATTTAAGCGGAATATAAGTGAAAACACGATTTTCACTTATATGGGAGGTAGGCGAGCAGTCGACCGATCCCTAGCTTTCTTCTAGCTCCTGCAATCGTGTTAACAAGAAAAGAGGACTGACAGACGAACAGACTGATATGACTAAACAACTCAGGAGGTGACGCTGATCAAGAATATAAATAGTTTTCCATACCGGACACGTCTCCTTCTTGGTGTTACAAACATCAGATAAAAGTGAATATACCCATTAGAGTGATTCTTATAACAAAAAACAATAAAAACATGGTTAAAAACAAGAAAAAAACATTTAAAAAATCAAAAATATTCGGACACCCCCATTTACCTTCAATTTCCCCCCTTTTTTGGTACGGCGCTTTGTACTCAAACGAAAGGTATTGATCTACAAATATGTAAAAAGTTATCATTCTTATTAACCCCATAAAGGCCAGATTCAAAGAACAAGTACATTTTTAAGATTAAATTTTTATCTGGCCTTTATAGGGTGAATAAATATGAAATTTTTTACATATTTATAGTCTCTAGATCAATGTTCAATTTTAAAACAATTTTTTTTTTCCAGTTATGTTATTTATTTATATTTAGTTAACTTTTTATTTCATCAAATTCGAAACCGGGACTCGAACCCTCAACAGGTCGGTCTACTGTTAGCATTATTTAACAGAGTCTAAATGTATAAATGTATATACATCTGTTGTACTAATAGCATACTTTGAATTTAAAAAAAAAACCCTCTAAAGCTATGCTTTGATTTTTTGAAAAATACTATGATTTTTTTGAAATAGAAAAGAACAAGAGTATTATCAATTTCAAACGACTAACGAAAGAGCAAGACGATTGAAATTGAAAGCATTTGTTTTAAAAATGAAAACATAAATGTACTGCAGAAAAAACTATGTTTTAAAATGCAAATTGAAAAAATGTTTAATTTTGAAACATGCTTTTTCTTTCAGTGTACCAGTGGTCAAAAGAAGATGTCTGCAGGCATTTAGGAGTTCAGAGACCTTCCCTCCCCGCTTCCAACCTTTACTTCTTTTTATATGAAACGGGACAAATAAACAGTCCTACGTCTGTCGCTTCCATACGTATGCCTGCTGGCAGGCATGGTCGTAGAAGCGGAGTTGGATGTTGTATTTTTAATTTCGCTCCGTTTTCCTCGTTCTAACGCTATATTTGCCTTTGATTGGCTGAGCTAAAAATAGCACAACAGCATTTCGCCTTTGATTAGCTGAGTTAAAAATAGCGCAAAAAATATTTTGGGAACATCTATTTTTAGAATTTCTCTTTATAGTGCATTTTAAATTAAATTTATTTTTTTTATTCATTGTAAATTATATTTTTGGCATGTAAATGTTATATTTTCTGTTTCTGATATTATATTTTCGAAATTCATATACATTTTACTTACATGCGTTTTGCCCGAGCTGAGAATTGAACCCGGGATACTTGGCTACTGACAAAGCGTGTGCGGCCTTCGTTTACTGATGGGATTATTTTACTATGATCTAACTGCGTATATTAGCTGTTATGTATTTTTTGTAAATGTGTTTTTTGAAAAGTATTTAAGTATTGTAGTTATTTCAAACATAAATTTGATTAAAAAATTGAATTTTTTATCAAAAACAATTAATTTTAAATCGAAATTGAGGTAATTAATGTAAAGGAAATTTATTTTCTGCTTTGTAGGCGGTTAAAGGGTTATATTTAAAAAAAATTGTTTTTTACTTTTTTTTATTTATATTTTGATTGATACATAAAAAGCGATAAATATGATAAATATAAGTTTTAGGGCCGGATTCACCAAAGAGAGGGTTTGTTTTATATTCCGAAAAAAAAGTTCTCCATTTTATGATTGCGATTTGTCACAGAAGGATATTACATTTATTTGCTGCAGCGATAAGAATTAAAGTTAACCACCGTTTCTTACAAAAAAAATAATTAAAGGATGCAAATCTCTAAAACTATCGAATAAAATAAGTACAAATATTATTCGGAATCGATTTGGAGTTTGGAATTTTGAGTTTCCTGGCAGGATAAGAGGATTTCAATCCAAACGATCACTACTCAGCGGTATTTTTGAGACCGCTTAGAAAAAAGCCAAAAACCCTTAATTTTAAATCGAAATTGAGGAAATAAGATTAAGGAAATTTATTTTCTGCTTTTTATTCGGTTAAAGGGTTATAATTACAAAAAAATTGTTTATACTCAGATTTGAGGATATACATATATATATATATATGTATATATATAGTCCACCCAAAGCCAGTTAATATAAGGGTTACAATAAGGGTTATAAAAATAGATGGCGAGACGCTTTTAGAATTCGATGTGTATGCTACCGCTAATGACGATGACAGTTCTTACGCAGCAGATGTAGATATCACCGTAGAATCTACGGTGAAGATGAAGGTAATATACGCGATCGGAGCGACTAGTAACTCAGCCACGACTTAACTATAATTTGTGTGCAGTTGGGTTTGTGTCTGATGATCCAGAAGCTATTTCATCACCACATATTCATTTATGGAATGCTGCGATGGAAGACGAATTCGAGTCGCTGAACGAAACTTGGGTCCTGACCAATTTGCCGGACGGCAAAAAGTCGATACATTCTAAATGGGTGCTCAAAACAAAATTCGATTCCGATGAGCATCTTGTTCGGAAAAAAGCTCGACTGGTGGCAAAAGGGTTTTCTCAGAAAAAGGGAATCGAATCCAATGAAACCTTTTAACCTGTTGTCAGGTACACGTCGATCAGAATGTTGCTTGCCCTGACTGCTAAATTCAATCTCGTCGTACATCAGATAGACGCAGTAACACGACAAATTGAAGCAAACGATTAAAATTGACCAAAGCCAGTACATTACCAAGGTTTTGAAACGCTTTGGCATGGAAGAGTGTAATCCAATTTCTACGCCTGTTGACGTGAATCAAAAGATGACCATGGAAATGTGTCCAGTGGACGATGAAGTAAAGCTGCAGATGAAGAACGTGCCGCTTATGCAAGCCATTGGGAACTTAATATTCGCCGCACAAATCACGAGACCTGACAACTGCAGTAAATTTACTAAGCAGATATGCGATACGGGAAGACGCACTGGATCGCAGTAAAACGTATAATGCGGTAACAACTTAACAGAGATCGGAAAAGCCCCGTGCTACTACATGCACGCAGCGACGCAGTCTGCATTTCTTTTCAGCCCGCCCGTCGTTGCGTGAAGTTGCGTTTAAAATTAACCAGCCAATTGACAAGTGCCGTGCTTATGAACAACTTCAGCGACTTAACATGTTTTGGGTCAAATCTCGTTTGCATGTTGTGCGGTCTATGGAAAAAATCACCAGCTCGCTATACTGCGCGCACATCGTCGCATTGAGTTTGAGTGCTACGATGTGTGGTGTATTGTGTGGTAGACCGCGCCGTCTGTCTGTCTCGACGACCGAACAAAGGCCCCTTCCGTTCAAAGTCACATGTTGAGGGCCGGCAGCAGGCGCGCGCTTTCTCGTAGACTGCGATCTAGCCCGCTCCGTTGCAAAGAATTTCTACAACAAGTGAATGGTTTAATTTTCAAAATATGGTGCGGGCAACCGCCGCTGGAATTACACACTGTGATTTCGGCGATACACAAAATTATTTTTACAAATACTTTTACAGCACCTAGTGGCTGCTGCATTCCCAGCTGGCATGATTCATCTTGGCCTGATTCAGCCCAAAAAAGCCAAGTCGTACATTTATATTATTCTAAAGTAAAAATCGAAGTCTTCGAAGCTTCGAATTTTTTTAACCTTCGAAGCTTCTATATATTTGAAGCACGTTATACTTTGAAGCTTCGTAGTCTTCGAAGTGTTAAAAATCACCAGACCTAGAAATTACCCAGTGTGATTTCGGCGAGAGACAAAATAATTTTTAGAAATAAAGTTAAATTTGCAAAATATGAATGTAAAAAAAATTTGTTTTTTTTAAATTTATTTAATTTAATTTATTTTTTAAGTTAAATGTGAAAAACTAATTCATCAATTTCCTCAACTCAAATTTGTAGTCAAAAATTTATTTTACACAAAATAGACAAAATAGACATGTATGTATGTACAATAGACTGACCGTTAAAAATTGTTTTCAAACCGCCGGGCGGAATATGTTTCCTTTTGGCCTAAAAACGTCCCAAAAAAAATTTGGGGCCGATCGGATAACGTTTAGCGGTGGCGCCCAAGGCTAAAAGGCGTTTTAAATCCAGAAAAATGCGTAAAAAACCATTTTGGTCCATTTTTGTCGGACAACGCTCCTAAGGGGTCATAATTTTTGGGTGAATGTAAAACGTAGCTCCTACTGCGAAAACAGTACAAAAATAAAATTAAAAAAAAGAATAAAAAACAATTTTTTTAAAATATAACCCTTTAACTAGTGTTACCAGATTTTCTTGAGTAAAAAAGAGTACAGAGTTGCAGGGGGTCCCAAACTCCTCGGTTTTACACCACATATTTTTTTAATGCAAAAAAAATTAGAAAAAAATTCTTCAAAAAAATGTTAGAATCCAACCTTTGTTAAAATTAAAAAAAAAACAATTTTTTTAAAAATATAAAAAAAGAAAATTTTTTAGTATTTGAATAAGTAACAAAATACAATAATGTATGCCCAAAAGTTTATTGGGCATAAGTACTAAAAAAAACAATTTAACATTTTTTAAAACTCACCAAGTACCAACGTATACGCTGATTCAAAATTAAAATTTACTACTTAGGCTTCTTTAGGCGTAATGAATTTAAATTTGAAACTCTAGGTGACAAACAAATTAAACTGATAAAAGGTATAACACAAAATTTTATAGTCTGGGTGCTTATGTTCCGATCCTTCTTCAAGAAATTGAAAAATTTAGATATATATTTGAATTGTTTTCGATAAAGATTGTTTTTAATATTGCGGTTAAAAAAGTGATAGGTTTCATACTAAACTTTTTGTTTTAATCCTAGCATTTAAGAATTAGTGTAACTTTTTGAATGCAATGTGACGAAAGAAGCTTCAAGCTAATAAACATAATATTTGAAGTTTTTTATTTTAACTCTAACGAATAATAAAAATTGGTAACATTACTGAGCCGATATATTCAGTTGTTATATGGCAAAGTCACAGAAATAAGAAAAAGAGTACTTAATAGTACTTTCGGGAAAAAAAGTGAGAGTAAAAAAGAGGAGGGCCTAAAAAAGAGTACTGGGCCTAAAAAAGAGTACTGTACCCTACCTTTAACCGACTAAAAAGCAGAAAATAAATTTCCTTTAAATTAATTTCAGCAATTTCGATTTAAAATTAAGGGTTTTTGGGTACTTTCCTCCGAATGTCATTGCAGATTTTGAAGTCGCCAAAAACCCTTAATTTTAAATCGAAATTGCTGAAATTAATTTAAAGGAAATTTATTTTCAGCTTTTTAGTCGGTTAAAAGGTTATATTTTAAAAAACTTGTTTTTTACTCTTTTTTTATTTTCCTCTTTTTTTTTTAAAAAAAATTTTCTCCCCCCGTTTTTCCCCCTTTTTTTCCCCTTTTTTACTCTTTTTCCCGAATGCGAACATAAGTAAAAAATTTCAGCCTTGTAACTTACAAAATACGAAAGTTAGAACTTTAAATTGGCTCCATCTAGCTCCCCTTTGCCCCCACACCCCCCTTTCCAAAGGGTATAAAAAATCATTTTGTCAATAAGAACCCACATACCGACTTCAAAATTTGCAATGATATTAGGAACAAAGTAGCCAAAAACCCTTAATTTTAAATCGAAATTGCGGAAATTTATTTTCTGCTTTTTAGTCGGTTAAAGGGTTATATTTTAAAAAACTTGTTTTTTACTCTTTTTTATTATAACCCTTATATTAACTTGCTTTGGGTGGACTATATATATATTTATATATCCTCAAATCTGCGGCGAGCTTTTTCATACACTTCCACAAGAGCTAGAGAGCTGAAATTTGGCACACCAGAGGCGTAGGGGGCCGTGGGGGGACCCAAACCCCTTTTTTAAACATGGCATAACTTCCAATTCCTTCAAGCTACAATGATGAAATTTGGTAGGTGGGTTTTTATTGACAAAATGAAATTTTGTACCCTTTGGAATGGGGAGTGTGGGGCAAAGGGGAGCGGGATGGAGTCAATTTAAAGTTCTAACTTTCGTATTTTGTAATCTACAAGGCTGAAATTTGTTACCTAGGTTCGCATTCGGGAAAAAGAGTAAAAAAGGGGAAACAAAGGGGGAAAATTTTTGTTTAAAAAAAAGAGGAAAATTAAAAAAGAGTAAAAAACAAGTTTTTTAAAATATAACCCTTTAACCGACTAAAAAGCAGAAAAAAATTTCCTTTAAATTCTCTACCCGTTAGCGATAACATCTTATGTCGACATAAGTAAAAATCGAGATTTTTATGGCAATACTTTCGCATTTAGAATACCTACAATTCTGTGTCATCGGCTTGCTCCTATTGCAATTAGTTGTTAAGTATTTTCAATTTTGAATAACATCTTAAGTCACTAAAACCTTTAAATGCATTGAATTCTTTCGTCCAATTAATCTAAAAAATGGTATGTAAGATGAGCATCCAAAGTTGTAATCAAAAACATTTTCAGCTAATACTTAGTCAATTTGATAGCAAATTGGTTGATGTTTTTACAATTTCGATTTTTTCGCTCTCCTGAAAAAGTTGAAAAACAGAAATATAATAGCAATATAAAAGGCAAATTCAAGAATGAGAAAATACTTTTCTAGAAAAAAAGATTTATAACAAACAATTATTACACTGTGCGACAAAAGACCACTTTTTTTTCTCGGGAATGAGGTATTTCAAGAGGAATGGATAGAGTACATCCCAAATAACAATACAAATTCGGGGTTTTGCTGGGTTAGCGAAATTAAGGACTTTTTAAGCTTTTAAGTTTAGAGATCCTTAAAAGGTAAAAAAAAATCGAAAAGCTATGATGCAATTGTTCGATTTTAGTCATTTAGAGCTTGTTGGAGAGGTAATTAACCGTAGTAAATTTCGCTAACCCAGCAAAACGCCGAATTTATATTGATATTTGGGATGCCTTCAATTTTCCAATATTTTTTTCATATTTGAATTACAATGCAACGCGTATTGTTCATAAAAACTAAATATTATAAATTTCCAACTTTAAAATAAGGTTATATTTTGTACTGTAATTTTCATGAAATCGTGCAAAATGTTGTATAATAGAAGTTGTAAGTTATTTTTGTCTTCAGTTGCATAAAAAAGACTTACATCATTTTATCAAAAAAAATATTTTAAAAATCCCGAACCCGGGATTGCAAAAAAGAAATCACGGGATTGCCAAAACCCTTCGGGATGGATTTCTTTAGCTGCTACATATACTCACTAACTACTAAGTTATCCAATTCAAGAAAAGTAGTTCATACATTTATTAACTTTCAAGCTCTTAATGGCAAAAATTCCACAACTCCATCATAGTTTTTCGTATTTGTATACCCTACACCTCATGAGGTATGTGTATATTCACTTTGTTCTGATGTTTGTAACACCAAGAAGGTGACGTGTCCGGTATGAAAAACTATATATATTCTTGATCAGCGTCACTTCCTGAGTCAATTTAGCCTTATCCGTCTGTCCGTCTGACGAATTTGATGTCGGAATTTCAAAATACAAGATGGCGACCGAAATTTTAAGATTTCATCAAAACAGTATGAAATTTTGTATAGTTGGGTTTTAGGGGTCGCCGATTTTGAGTTTGATGTCAGAATTTGAAAATGCAAGATGGCGAAACCAATAAGGCGGCCAAAATTTTAAAATTCGGCCGCCATAATTTTTTTTTTGTTCTTCAATAGTTTCTGAGATATTTTACTTAAAGTTTCGAAATTCCCGAAATTGGGGATGTGAATAAGGGTGTCGAAAAAAGTAAATTTTTTTTATAAATCCTATCAATCGATATTTTGTGCATTTTTTTATTCCGTTAAAAATGACCTCGAATTACAAGCAGAAGCTTTTGTTTCACCGAAATATTCAAGCTATAAATTTAGTGAGAACTCTGAGTCCCTCATGTCTTCATTGTTCAAAGTTAATTGAACAGCGCGAGAAATGAAAACTAAACTCTTCAATTTGGGTGTAAATTCAATTCTAATTTTATTATTGCCCAACGGCGATATTTATACAAATCCGTTACACTAAAAACTACAATATACTTATAATCTATTCTCAGCACACCAAAACCAGAGATAAAATACGCTATAGCGTTGGTCTTCTTGTGTACATACAGTGGAATTGTTATCAGTTATTAGGAGATGGCAATGCTACATGCGCGAGTCGATACCCTGCAAGAAAACGGTCTAGTTCAGTAGGGTGTACTGGTTCCACCTAAATCTCTTTCACATGTGGTGAAGTGGCGAATTTAACATGGCGTTGTCATTATAGGAAGCTACCAGCTGCCACCTCTGCATTACCTCCGGTCAGCTCGGAAGTAGCCACTACGATCTAGCTCTTTCCTAGCGGTGGAAAATTATTTCGCAAAAATCTTAGTTTTTTTTTAAGTAAAAATTTATGAATTGTTTTGTATAAATATGTTTTTTTTTGTAACCAAAACACTATTGATTTCCAAAGTATTATAATAAAAAAATTGTAAAAATATGAAACTGCAAAAAAAGGAAAATGAAAAGAAAAAATTTTAAGAAAAAAATCATAAAATAAAAGATTTGAAATATGTAAAAATAACAAGGAAAAAATGTTAAAAATTAAAAAAATTATAAAAAGTCCTGTAATTTTAGCCTTTTTTTCCACAAAAATTAGCGTAAGCGATTCTTTGGCTGAACTTATTCAGGGGAGTGTCCTAAGCTTGATTCCAAAATGGCGGGACTCTAGACATTTTCTAACATTTTCAATTATAAGAAAATAAATCACACAATATATGACTTGCTTCACAAATCACAACTGATTAGAAAAACTGGTTTACTCACAGATCACTCGGTTTTTCTTCGGCAATTTTCTCTCCAAGATAAACGAAACAAAGCCAAGCACAAATCACTGAGTTTAGTTTGAAACACACTACCTCTGCATTACCTGTATATAGTTCCGAACCAATCTACAGATCTAAATGTGATTGACTCACCCATTGTAACTATAAAATAGCTGTATACCCTATAGATCTAGTAAAATGGAAGTCAGTTGTTTCTTGCAGGGTAAGAACATTTGAATTGCATTTTCTTATCTTACATGTTTGGTACAGAATTACAATGTGTTCAATAACTACCACCATATATTAGTCACGAAACTCCATATATTAGTACGACAACTTCACATTGCATTTTCTTATCTTACATGTTTGGTACAGAATTACAATGCGTTCAATAACTACCACCATATATTAGTCACGAAACTCCATATATTAGTACGACAACTTCACATTGGCAAATTCAATGGACTTTTTGGCAATACCATTCCAAAGCATAGAATTAAGTAAGTTTTTAAAACACTGAAATATTATTGTTTAATTTTTATACCCCCACACTCACTGTGGCAGGGTATACTAACTTTGTCACAACGTTTGTAACGCCCATAAGGAGGCGTGACCGAAAAAAAAGGTAAAAATTTGTCAAGTCTTTTTTATTGTTGTATTCGATTGGAAATGTTTAGAAACGTATTTTTGACATGGTCCGAGGTTCCGAAGCCACATATATAAGGTCTAAATGGGGTCTTGAGACCAATTTTTTTTTTGGTGGATTTAATTGGAAATTTTTAGAAATGGATTTTGGACATGGTCCGAGGTTCCGAAGCCACATATATAAGGGTCTAAATGGGGTCTTGAGACCAATTTTTATTTTTGTTGGATTTAATTGGAAATTTTTAGAAATGGATTTTGGACATGGTCAGGGCTCCAAAACCACCTATAATTGGCTCAAAATAGGGTCTTGAGACCACATTTTTTTATGATCGAGGTACTTCTTCCTACTGTGTGGGGGTATTTCAACTTCGGTATAGCCGAAGATAGTCCACTCTCTAGTTTTTAACATTTTTAGATGATTCAATAATTGTAGTAACAAAAAAATGTAATAATTCACTTAATTACTTTTGGTTTACATCTAATTGTATATAGAGTCGCTGTGCTGTCAAGAAGTATGCTTTTAACTATGACGGAACCGTGCAATATAGCAATGAACTACCAGAATTAATGCAATTTACAATTTGCTTATGGATGCGATTTACAAACCACAGCGGAGATCATGTTATATTCACATATTCGGGTAAGGGAGAAATATATTAAATGGTGTTTGGCGACCTTCAAATAAACAATTTCGGGGGTTTTTCGTATACAATTTTGTACTGACACACAGAATTAAAACCTTATTTAAATGATTGGCCTCGCACATGATAAAGTCTATATACCATGAAATGAGCCTTCACTCAGAAAATGTTTTATTAAATTTAATAAATAGAATACAATACTATAGAAACAATGGTAGAAACAGCTAAGATTTTCATAGTAATTTAATTAGTTTCTACCAGGGATGGTTTGTTTTGGTACAATTGTACTTTTTTGGTACAATTTCAAAGACAAAAGTACATTTGTACTACATTGACATTTTTGGAACAATATATGCAAAGCTATCAGATTAATAAAAAATTAATTGAATCAACTTATTTTCCAATTTTATTTTTCAAATATTTTTGTTGTTTAAGGTTTGTTTCCAGCTCCAAAGTACTTGTCAAACCAAATTCAAAAAGAGCTAAGAAATTGATAAGTAAAACTTCTTACATACATTTTTTTTTCTCGTATACACTTTGGTGCAATTTTTTGTAACTTTTTTTTTACAGAAATGCGGCACGACCACTTTGTGCTCTCTTGAGACATTTGGAATTGTTTCCAATTTCTTTGGAAAAGTTGACAAACCTCGAGCACTAACCAAAATAGAAAGCAAAAGTGGATGAAGAACAGCGGCAATGCAAAGTTTTGCTTTGCACACTAGTGTCCAAAGGTATATTGTTTTTGTCAAACCGTTTGTAACGCCCATAAGGAGGCGTGTCCGGTATGGAAAAGTATATATATTTTTGATCAGCATCACCTCCTGAGTCGATTAGTCCATGTCCGTCTGTCCGTCTGTCTGTCTGTCATTTCGCACGATAACTGTCATATCTTTTGAGCTATCGACCCCAAATTTGGGATTCCTCTTATTTTGGCGAATGATTGGACGGTATTGAAAAAGGGCAACATCGGCTAAAAGCCACGCCTACCTCCCATACAAAATGGCCGCCAATTTTATATTATTTTCGTTTATCTTGAGAAATACTGAACCGATTTGGATGCGGTTTTTTGCATTGGGTTGGAAATGAGGTCGGGAACGAAATGGGAATGAAACCGGAACGAAATGGAATTGGTTTTAAATATGAACAGAAAAGTTTATTGATTTGTGTTTTTGACCAATTTCTTTTTTTAGTGGTTTTCAATTTGGACTTATTGGTCGTAGATGCATATGCAATTAAAAATATTTAATTCATTATTTTAACCAACGTTTCGATGCCTTATTGGCATCTTCAGGGTTGTTTCTTTATTAAATCTAAAAGAACAATAATACTTTATATAAACAAACAAGAACAATAACTCAATTACACTTGTTTACACTTATTAATATTGCACTTACATTCATTTACATCACTAAAAATATATTGTATTTGGTAACTAATTTTGGTTACCATCGATCACCACTGCGTACTGAGGCGCACCCAAGGAAGGGTTTTGGCGGTTTAAACCCCCCCCCCCCCCCCAAATTTTTTCGCATTATAAATGTTTTTTAATTTGATTGGTAAAAATATATTATTGACACCAAAACAGTTAAACAAAATCCGCAAAAGTTTAAAATGGACAAATGATGATGAGTTTCATGTATTTTTCACCATGTTGCATTCAAAAATAGCCAAAATCCTTATATACTACGACTAAAACGACTACGACTTTGTTAGTGTTTTGATCCGACAATTATAAGGAGTTCCATTTTAAGAGTTCCATTTTCAAATCTAAAAAATCAATTTTTGTATCAAACTACAAGGCATTTTTTGATTCGATTTCAAATCAAAAAATGCATTTAAGATCTAAGGCCACTTTTTGGTGTAATGAAACCATTTTTCATATTTGAATTAAAACGACTTGTTCATAATAATTTTAAATCATCAAATTCCAACTTGAAAATAAGGTTATGTACTGTAATTTTCATGAAATCGTCCAAAATGTTGTATAACACCGTTCGACAAATATCAACTTTTTGTAATGCCCATGATCGGGACGAATAGATTCTGTTAGAGGGGGTTAAAAAATAGTACTCGTGTCTCCAAGTTTTTCTGGATCAATTTTTAAAACAGTTTAAATCGCATATTTGCATGTTGCATTTTTACTATGAAACATTTTGTATTCCTGGGTATTTTCGGGTTTTCAAAAAAAGCCGATTTAATTCGATTAAACTTTATCTTATAGCTACAGTGGTATTCATAATTATTAAGTTGCTGGCAACACCAATTTCTATGTTCTTCACCAAAGACAAAGAAGATGATGAAATAGAGAAGCGTCGTTGTGAAATTCAAGATTCCTGGAAGCTTCTCCTTATTCCTTTATTAATATGGATTTTTCCAGAACCTTCTATGTAGATTCTTTATGTATATTGTAATTCGCTGACTATACTATGGATGAATTTAAAGCTAAAGTGGAGTACGTTATATAGTATAGTAGGGTATTAACTTGCACATAAGAGTTCCCAAAGTTTAAATGTGCATTTGATAGAGGTTCACATTCCATTAAAAACATGGAACTTTTTACAAATTTGTAAAATGAAAATATCGGAATTTTTTTTAGGCTGACGAGATGAATTTACATCCAATTCAATGAACTAGAGAGTGGACTATCTTCGGCTATACCGAAGTTGAAATACCCCCACACAGTAGAAAGAAGTACCTCGATCATAAAAAAATGTGGTCTCAAGGCCCTATTTTGAGCCAATTATAGGTGGTTTTGGAGCCCTGACCATGTCCAAAATCCATTTCTAAAAATTTCCAATTAAATCCAACAAAAAAAAAAATTGGTCTCAAGACCCCATTTAGACCCTTATATATGTGGCTTCGGAACCTCGGACCATGTCCAAAATCCATTTCTAAAAATTTCCAATTAAATCCACCAAAAAAAAAAAATTGGTCTCAAGACCCCATTTAGACCTTATATATGTGGCTTCGGAACCTCGGACCATGTCAAAAATACGTTTCTAAACATTTCCAATCGAATACAACAATAAAAAAGACTTGAAAAATTTTTACCTTTTTTTTCGGTGTATGGGAGCCACGCCCAGTTTTTGTCCGATTTGGCTGATTCTCGAACTTGATCTCAGTATTCACGAGAAAAACATGTAAAAAAAGTTTCAAGTCGATATCTCCAAAACTGCGACCGCTATCGTGCGGACGGACAGACGGACAGACGGACGGACGGACAGACGGACAGACGGACGGACAGACAGACGGACATCGCTAAATCGACTCAGGAGGTGATACTGATCAAGAATATATATACTTTTCCATACCGGACACGCCTCCTTATGGGCGTTACAAACGTTGTGACAAAGTTAGTATACCCTGCCACAGTGAGTGTGGAAAGCAAGGGATTGCCAAACCTTTCGGGATTAAATTCTCTATCTGTTACCTATACTCACTAGCTACTAACTTATCCAATTCAAAGTAGTTAATAAATTTAGTAAGAATATCAATATGATAAATTTCTAAATTGAACAATTTTTGAAAACCCCCCTCGAAAAAAAATCCACTGACTGCGTACGATTGTTTAATGTTATCTATGTCTTCTTTAAAGTTCATTGTGTTCGTCCATTTCTCATGTATTCTTAAGCTTTCTAGTGTGTATCTCCTTCTTTCTCTCTTCTCGATATTCAATATGCGCGCTCCAAAAAAGACATCAATATTAGATCAACACAACAACAATGAAAAACTTTTTTGAACCTATAAGACTAAAATACTCAACACACACTTGACGTCTAAAAAAAAAGTTGTGATGAGGTGGAGCAAAACCCAGCTAGGGTTTTACTCCCACATAGGGTTACCAGATTCTCTTGAGTAAAAAAGAGTACAGAGTTGCAGGGGGTCCCAAACTCCTCGGTTTTAGACCACATATTTTTTAAAAGTCAAAAATATTAGAAAAAAATGTCTTCAAAAAAGTTTCAAAATTAAGCGGATAATAAGTTGAACACAAAATTGTAGACCCTGGGTGCTAATGTTGTATATGGATTGTTTTCGATACAGACATACAAAATTGTTTTTAATATTTGGGTTAAAAAGATGGTAGGTCTCATACTAATTTTTGTTTTATTCCTAGCATTTAAGAATTTTGGCAACTTTTTGAATGCAATGTGACGAAAGATGCTTCAAACTAACAAACAAAGCTGGGCATAGTTAATCGAGAATTTAACTTCGTTAACCCGGTAATAGTTAATCAAAAATATAACTTCGTTAAATTAAAAAGTTATTTTCGTTGAAAAGTTAACTTCGTTAAAAGTTAAATTAAATAGTTAAATTTTCTATAAAAATAAAAAAAAATTTTTTTTACAAAACAAAACACATAAAAAAACATTTTAACTATTTACGATTGAGTGCCAGCACTCACAGACCCTATTTTCGATCGGTTTCAGACTTTTATGCAAATATGAAATTTTTATCAAAAAGCTAAAGTTCGTGTATACGTATACGTTTACACCAGCGCCCGCTATCATATAAAAAACAAGCTCAATCATAACCCAGTGAGCCAAAGCCATGGTGGTGAATCACTCAGCTACTTTTGATGACACTAATTCAAACGTAGTTATAAACGATTCCAATATGGAGAATCAGCTGCAACAACAACAATTACAAGAACAAGCACCGTTACAACAACAGCAATTGCTACAACAACAGCTATCACAACAACAATATGTGCAACAGCAGCAACAAGAGCAATTACATCAACATTTGCCATTACACCAACAACAACCGCAACAAATACAACAATATCAGCAAATTCAGCAACTTCTGCCAACTCAGCAACAGCACACCATTCAACAACTTCCAACACTGCAAGCTCTGCTTCAGGTGGATTCTCTTCTGCCTGTTATATCTGAACACACAAACTCAGGTAACTCTGTATCAGCTATGCAAATGATACAATTAGTCGTTCTACCATTGTCGCTAACCGCAGGGCAAATGGGAATACCCGCCCTACAGATCAAACCAGCACATTGCCTACAAAGCAAAAAAGGTATTGATATTTACTTTCCAAAGCGAGGTCTTTCGTCCCCCTCTCATGGAAATAAGAACTCAGCTAAAATTCAAAAGACGAATCCCAATAAACGTCTCTTGAGCTTTGGGCAAAATAGATTTGCGATTCTTGCTGAAGAAAAAAATTCGGTCCCCAAGCCGAAAACGCAAAAACCTCCTCCTATATATCTACGCGAGCGAAACTCTAATTCGCTCATAAAAGAAATTACCAAACACATTGGTAATAATAGTTTCCACGTGATTTCCATGCTAAAGGGAAAAATAAATGAAACGAAAATACAGATTTATAGTGAGCCAAACTTTAGGGAAAATATCAATCTCTTTGATAAACTCAAAAAGAGCTACTACACTTACCAGCTCCAAAGGCCTCTAAGTCGTACTGAAAGGTATTGAATCTTTCGTAGAATGTGACGAAATCAAAAGTGCTCTAACCCATGAAAGCTTTGAAGTAAAGTCAATATACAAAATCGAAATAAAGACCCACAACCCCTATTCCGTGTGGAACTAGAGTTCGACTCAAAAACTCTTAAAAAAGGTGAACCCCACCCAATATACTCTGTGCGATATCTCTTGCACCGCAGAATTGCAATTGAAGAACCCCACAAGCGCCGTGGACCGATTCAGTGTCATAACTGCCAAGAACATGCCCACACAAAGTCATACTGCTCACTTCCGTGCTCACTTCTGCGTGTGCGTAATTTGTGGAGACCTTCACGGAACAGGTATGTGTACAAAATTAAAAGAAGATTCGACTATTAAAAAATGTAGTAATTGTAGGGGCAATCACACTGCCAACTATAGAGGCTGCGCAGTTTATCAAAGTTTTTTAAATAAGACGGTAAACTCGACTCAAAAACAGGAAACAAGCTAAAACACAAATTTTCCTCCACAACCCGATGGTCAACCTTTTGTAAACATCACTAGACAACAAGGTGTTTCCTACGCCAACGCCTTAAAAAGCGGTGGCTCTGTCCCTGTAAATATTCAAACTGCTCCTCCTAGTAGTAGCCTTGAACAAACTCTACAAATGTTCATGCAAACCACCTATAATTGGCTCAAAATAGGGTCTTGAGACCACATTTTTTTATGATCGAGGTACTTCTTTCTACTGTGTGGGGGTATTTCAACTTCGGTATAGCCGAAGATAGTCCACTCTCTAGTTTTTCAATAATTTGTCTATAATTTTTCGATATTTTATCGATAATTTTCCAAGATTTATCGACAATTTTCAAATATTTATCGATAATTTTAGTTTCCTGATCCATTTAAAAGTTATGTTCCAATTCCATTTTGTTCCGGTCCAATTCCATTTCGTTCCCGACCTCATTTCCAACCCAATGCAGAAAACCGGATCCAAATCGGTTAAGTATTTCTCAAGATAAACGAAAATAATATAAAATTGGCGGCCATTTTGTATGGGAGGTAGGCGTGGCACTTATCCGATGTTGCCCATTTTCAATACCGTCCAATCATTCGCCAAAATAAGAGGAATCCCAAAATTTGGAGGCGATCGGTTAAGTATTTCTCAAGATAAACGAAAATAATATAAAATTGGCGGCCATTTTGTATGGGAGGTAGGCGTGGCTCTTATCCGATGTTGCCCATTTTCAATACCGTCCAACCATTCGCCAAAACAAGAGGAATCCCAAAATTTGGGGTCGATAACTCAAAAGCTACGACAGTTATCGTGCGAAATGACAGACAGACGGACAGACCGGATTGGACTAATGGACTCAGGAGGATCAAGAATATATATACTTTTCCATACCTCACACTCCTCCTTATGGGCGTTATAAACGGTGTGACAAAAACAATATACCCTTGGACACTAGTGTGCAGGGTATAATAAAAGGAAAATACGTCGCGAATGCAAAACAACAGATCCCCAAATCTGAAAAAACAACTCAATACAATCACCCGAAATCTACAAAAGGAGCTAAAGTGTAAATCAATTCAGCAATTACAAAATCAACAAACTTCTCTCTCTGGCGAGCTGCTAAAAATATGAAAAAGCCAGTATTGGTAGAACCTCCCCTACGGCTGATCAAGTATATATATACTTTTCCATACTGGGCACGCCCCCTTATGGGCGTTACAAACGTTGTTTCAAAGCTAGTATACCCTGCCACAGTGAGTGTGGGGGTATAAAAATTGGAACTAATCTCAAAGTTGGATGCTAAATCTCACATACAAAGTCCAAATATACAAGAGTATAATAAAACCCATATGGACATATGGAATTGAGCTCTGGGGTACTGCCTCGTCCTCGAACGTGGAAAAACTCCAGAGAGTACCAATCTACAATCCTGAGACAAATTGCCAGAGCCCCTTGGTATATAAAACTAACATCCACAGAGACCTGAATATACTGGAAGTCAAAGACGAAATCCCGAAATTTACCACAAAGTACAAGCTCATGTTTCACCCAAACATTCTACCCAAACATTTTTGAAAATTTTAGAATTTTGTCTTATAGACAACAATTATTTAAAATTTGACAACAAAATATACAACCAAACGTATGGCATGTCAATGGGTAATCCACTTTCCCCCACTATTGCGTATGTTGTGTTAGATAATCTGTTAGACACCGCGATTGAAAAAATTCTAACAAACAACATAAATGTAAAAATCCTCACAAAATATGTAGATGACATATTTGCAATTATATGTTTGAAAGACAAAGAAGAAGTTCTAAAGACATTCAACACATACCACCCCAAACTTCAATTCACAGTAGAAATAGAGTATAACAATAGCCTACTATTCTTGGATATAAAAATACACAGAGTAGATAGCACAACTGTAACTGATTGGTATGCAAAACCAACATCCTCTGGAAGAATGATGAACTTCAACTCCACACAACCATTAAAACAAAAAATAAACACAGCTAACAACTTTATAAATAAAATCTTAATACTAAGCGACATAGCGAAATAGCATGCAATGGGAACAGAGAAGAGAAATGCGATCAAATTTATATTGGAACAACAAAGAGAGAACTTGGAGACAGACTAGCAGAGCACGAAGCAGACACAAAGAGAGGAAAAACGGCAACAACATTAGGCCAACATATCGGAAAGCGGACATCAGATGGACTTCGATGGAGCGCGCATATTGAATATCGAGAAGAGAGAAAGAAAGAGATACACACTAGAAAGCTTAAGAATACAGGAGAAATGGACAAACACAATGAACTTTAAAGAAGATATAGATAACATTAAACATTCGTGATCGATGGTAACCAAAATTAGTTACCAAATACAAAAGGGCAATTCACGAGTTGGTGGAAATGGTCTTGAAGAAGTGGAAATGCAAATATTTGTTGCAAACTTTGTCATCACCACAACAAAATATACAGGTTTGCATTTTCTACGCTCGAGCAAGTTTGCAACACAGAAAACGTATAGCTTTCATGTGCTATGCAAATGCAACACTGATTTTTCAGTGATGACATCTAGGTGAAAATTCTATAATACGTGGCAATACTGTTTCTCACAAAAAAAGTAAACAAATTAAATCCAAACAAAAAATAAAAAATGTAATTCCAGCCGAAAAAGAAAATGAAAAGGGATTTTTCGGTTTTTTTTCGGCATTATAAAAAAAAATGTATTGAAATTTCCGTAATGTCAACAAAATAATACTACCATACAAGTAGATCAGCTGTTTATTTGGTATGCAACCGTTGTTGCAAAGTACCCTGAAAAAGAGCGATTGGAAATATTTCCAATTGCACAATTTTTCAATCTGATTTGCAACAACTCGTGAATTGCCCTAATATATTTCTAGTGATGTAAATTAATGTAAGTGCAATATTAATAAGTGTAAACTAAGGCATTCAATCCCGGGATCCCGGAAGATTTCTCAATCCCGGAAACCCGGCATTTTGAGTTTTTCAATTTAAATAATTTTTTTTTTTTCAAAAAAGATATATGGTAAAGTTTTTTTGTTGACCGTATATTGAAAACTTTACGAATTGGATAAAGGGTTTTGTGTGTGTTTTACTTTTGAATGGACACCAATTTTAATAGTTTTAAACAACAATTGGTGTATCCGTTCCCGCTATAATACTAAAACTACTGAAAGTAAGTTTTTCGTGTTTAGCATGAAATGGAGCTGGCAGAATTTTATGATTATATTAGGATTCAGCGTGCCAAAAAAAAAAAAATTTGTTCGATCTATCTAATTTAAAAAGAATTACTTTTTGTTTGACTATATTTATTTAAATATTATTTGTTTTGTTTAATATAATATTTATTAAATATGTTTTCTTTGTCGAATTAAACTTAAAATATTGTTGCAACAATTTTTTCTTTAATTTTATATTAACTATTGCAAGTGTAATTGAGTTTTTGTTCTTTTTTGTTTATATAAAGTATTATTGTTCTTTTAGATTTAATAAAGAAACAACCCTGAAGATGCCAATAAGGCATCGAAACGTTGGTTAAAATAATGAATTAAATATTTTTAATTGCATATGCATCTACGACCAATAAGTCCAAATAGAATACTACTAAAAATAGAAATTGGTCAAAAACACAAATCAATAAACTTTTCTGTTCATTTTTAATTACAAAATTGGGACATTTATGTGTTGGTACTTTTTCGACAGATTTGGTACTATATTTTTTGTTTCCAAATATCATCCTTGGTTTCTACTATTCCAAATTTAATAATATTTTTTTCTAAGTGTAGAAATACTGTAAATGGGCGCTTTTTCCTGTGCGTAACTTTCGATATCTCACGATAAACGTTTAAAAAAAAAAGAAACACAGAAATCTTTTTATATGTTTTCCTCAGAAAATCTTACCGGCTTTTCTTGGCTGTGAAGGCTGCTGCTCCGTGTTCTGGTCTTGAGAGAGCGTGATTAGATTTTCAAAGCCAAAAAGCCGTCGGCAAAACCGATTGGTAAATAGACTTCGATTCTAATCGAAAATCGATTTTAGGCTTTCGGAATCGATTTTAAAGTTGTCAAAATAGACAAAAATTTGAATGCAAATAGTCAAGTTTTAGAGTCATAAACGGGAATTTATTACAAAATTATCTTTATGCGTATATTTTTTATAACCCTTATATTAACTTGATTTGGGTGGACTATATATATATTAGGGCTCTTGAAATTATTCGAATAATAAAAAAACCGGTTAACCGAACGTCCGATTAGTAACCGTTTGTACGAATACTATTCTGTTAATGATATTCGATTAACCGTTCATATTCGGTTAACCGAATAAGAGTTCAAATTCAAATCAAAAGTAAAAGTTTCAACTGCCAAAACGAAAATTACAAACGAAATTAAATTTTCTAAGCGTCGCACATTGCATATAATTTCTCTTTTGAGCGTGTCATTGAAGATTTCGATTTTTAAATTCATAATATTCGACTAACCGAATATCAACGGTTAACCGACTAGTCGACAGTGAACGGTTAATCGAATTATCGAATGCGATCGACTAGTCGAATACTTCTAATCGAATAGTAATCGAATACTTCTAATCGAATAGTAATCGATTTTTCGAATAACAAGAGCCCTAATATATATATATATATATATATATATATCCTCAAATCTGCGGCGAGCTTTTTCATACACTTCCACATGAGCTGGAGAGCTGAAATTTGGAACACTGATAGAACTCCGGTGACAATGCATTCTATTAATCAGAGGCGAAGGGGGCCGTGGGGCGACTCAAACCACTTTTTTTTAAACATGGTATAACTTCCGATTCCTTTAAGCTAAAATGATGAAATTTGGTAGGTGGGTTCTTATTGACAAAATGTTTTTTATACCCTTTGGAAAGGGGGGTGTAGGGGCAAAGGGGAGCGGGATGGAGCCAATTTAAAGTTCTAACTTTCCTATTTTTTAACCTACAGCGCTGAAATTTTTTACTTTGGTTAGCATTGGGAAAAAAAGCCAAAAACCCTTAATTTTAAATCGGTTATATTTTAGAAAACTTGTTTTTTACTCTTTTTTATTTAGTATTCATTTAAAGTTAACTTTCTTAATTTGATTATTTTATGCTTTTAAGCATATAAATATTTTTCTTAATATATTGCGCAATAACTTTTTAATTATGTTTAGTTTTAATTGAACCTTTTTTGGTATGTAACTTTAGAACAGATACAAATATTGTCAACTTCTATAGACCAATTTGAAGCTACAGTCATTGTCTACAACTATATGAAGCTTTTTGATATCGTGATCAAGTTAAAAGTTACAACTCAATAAATAAATACACCTTTTTCTGACGAAAAAAAAGTTCATATAAGTATGGACACTTTAAAAAATATGAAAAATAAGCCAAATATAAAGAAAAACTGCATGGTATAATTAAGATTAAACCTATATATGCCGTTGAAAGTACAGTCGAAGACACATTTAGGTCCTGGTTAAGAGCTGTTGACCACCAGTTGGTCAAAAATGTAGTCGAAGACATTTTTAGGTCCTGGTCAAAAACCGTTGACCAGCAGTTGGAGAAAATATGAATAAGCTAAATATAAAGAAAACTGCATGGTATTATTAAAAGAAGAATGTTTATTGATGTTATCTTTCGCAGTTTTTGCATATTAAAA
Source organism: Heteromyza rotundicornis (assembly GCA_951394025.1). Taxonomy (NCBI): domain Eukaryota; kingdom Metazoa; phylum Arthropoda; class Insecta; order Diptera; family Heleomyzidae; genus Heteromyza; species Heteromyza rotundicornis. The sequence continues at coordinate 41,863,739 of OX596010.1, forward strand.
GTCGAAGGTGTGTTCGAAAAAACCATTTTATATGTCCAGTTCGGGCTCAGAAATAGGTTAAATATAACATAAGAACAAATTACAGTAAAAAAAAGTGGTGTCCCAACTTATAAACATCAAAAAATTGCTTTAAAACTTCGCTATATTTCCATTACTCTTTCACGTAATAAAAATACACTGAATAGACGACACATTGAATGCAATTATTGTGTCTTTTATGTATTTAAATTTGGCATATTACAAGGATGCTAAAATTATCATTTTTCGTAAAACAATTTTCGCCTTGCTTGGTATACACTAGGACTTTCGATCCCGAAAGGTTTTTGAAATCCCGGGATTTTCGGGACTGAAAATGGCAATCCCGGGATCCCGGGATTTTTCGGGATTCGTTACTTTTACAGGCAAATTATATTTCAAAAAAATACAAAAAAAATTGTATATGTTTTATTGGAAAACATTTAGTTTAAGCTTAAATAAATAAACATAAACATTAATTTCAATTTAGTATTTGAGTTTCCGTTTCTATAGGAAAGATACAATTCAATTCAAAATATGCTTAACCCATTCATGACGAGCCATTCATGACATGCCCATATGGTAACGCTGATAGCGCTCTACGGTATGTGCAATTAAAAAAATATTTGAACGAATATCACTAATCCGTTTTTTGATGTTTATAAAGCATACTTTGATCTTTCTTTTGATATATAACTCTAAGCAATCGCTCGTCAGTAGCGGTCGTGGCGGATAATTGAAAAGTAGTGTTTTTAAAAAGTGGGCCTTTCCAGTAAGAATATTTTTCATTGCCATAAAAAGTTATATATTTTGAACTTTTTTTTTTTTTTGGCTTTTGGGTATAAAATAAAATTATTTATAACTTCTGTGTTACCTTTTTATCATTTTGAATTTCGCTGTTACCATATGCGCACGCTCGTCACAACCCTGGCAAATTTAAATTTTCTTACTTAAAATGTTTGTATAAGCTTTTTCTATGTAAAATTAAATACATTTTATTTGTATATTGATTTGAAAGTGTGTTTGTGTACTTAATATAATTATTACCATTTTTTTTTTAATATTCAGATTTAAAATAATTTTTTGTACGTGTTTAAATGAAAGCTAGGCGGTCCAAACATTGAATTTATCCTTTGGAGGTCTTAGAAGGAGTTGGTGTTGCAAATGGGCGAAATCGATCAACTGCCACGCCTACCATCCATACAAGTAAAAATCGAGTTTTGTAACAAATGTTACCCAATTTCACGGGAATTGTGGTAGGAAAATTCTCCGTTAGATATATTGTCCGCTTGGCATCGATGGTGAGTGCCGCAAAAGCTATATGAGCAATACCCTGATCAAGACATGACATCATGACGCATACTAAATCCACGTCTAAGATCGCTAGGTCATGCCGAGCTGATGAACGTAAAAAAGTACTACTAAAAGGAGCACATGTGAGTACCGTCGCCACCGACGGAGCGGAAGATGGCGACCAGGTCTCAGATGGAAGGGTGTATGGTATATATAGGTTTACTTCGACCGGCTGAAACTTATTCAATTGTTTTTTATCAAATTTACATTACGATGAAGACATTTGGGCGAGCATAATTTTATCCGGCTGGACAAGATGATTAGGAGGAAGATGAAGGAGGTACTTCCTCTGGTCTTCATCGTACACCTCTTTTACAGCCATGTAAGTTGTGTATTACCGCGCTATTTTTAACTAAAACTTTAAAAAAACTAAAAATCCAAAAATAATTCCCATGCGATAATTACTTGCTAGCTCAATCGCGACGCGTGGTAATTTAGAAAAAAAACACTTATGACAAAAATTATGTTTTTATGTGCACTTGATTTACGGGACCAGACCGACCTGCCTGAAATCCCTCGCACGATTCTTTACAGAATCAATTCACCAGCTGGACTTCGAAAAAAATCGATGCCCAGCAACAACTTGGCTCAGGTGCGGGACGCCACAACAAAAATTGGAAGGGAAATGGGAAACCAGGACCACAAAACCGACGGAGACCAACTCCACTATAAAATCTCGAAACACCAGTGGCCGACTTGCCACAACTTGACAAACTCTATTAACATTTTCTCCTTTCTTTTATCCCCTTCGAATAAACTAAATGGCCGACTGCCACAGAAAAAAAAAACACCAAAAACACTATTGCCACCCGCTGGTGGAAATAACACCAGCGCGGAAAAATACTCCCTTCGAAAATATCTCCTGCCTCAGCTCCACGACCCAACAAAGGTCCACAGCAACCAAAAAAAAAACACAATTTAAGAATCAAAATTAAAAATTTAAAACCACAAGAATCAAAATTAAAACCACAATTAAAACCACACTACTCGAAAATTAAAATTTAAATTAAAAAGAAAACGCCAGTCCATTAAATCTGTTCGCACTCTTTTCCCTGCCTAAAAAGAACTAAAAGAATCTTGTCTATATGAACGCATATATGGCGCTCATTTTCCATTTCTCTAACATCCTTCCCCCCCCCACACATGAGCGCGACCTACGCAGAAGCCAGTATTCGCAGTCGGGGCTTTGCCCACACCTATATGTGAAAGATCTTCTCAGATTTTTCTAGAGTGTGTTTGGCAAATTTACATATACACCCCCGCACCCACCAAAATGAAAATACTCAAATTGGCGGCACTCATGTATGTATAGGCGAAAGCATAAATGTCGACAGATTCCCCTCCCAAAACAGGTTTAGAGTACAAAAAGTTTTAGTCTAGTTTTTTTTCATATTATGTCTTCGTCCCGTAAGTATAGTTTCGCGCAATGCCTTCCCCAACATTGGATCGTAAAAGCTCATCGACAAACTTCTAAAACGAAGTCGTAACAAAGGGGAATAAGAGATCTTTACAGCTGTTGTCAATTCTCCGTCCGGCTGCATTCCACCCGCGAGTGTCAAATTTGGTTTAATTAAACCAAAATAGTATAAATAAAAAAGAACAATATAATAAAAAAGAACAATGTAATAAAAAGTGTCGTGCGCGCTTTCGGTTTGTGTTTTTCCCATCGGTTTTGTTCACCCGTCGCCCCGAACAAAGGGAAAACACAAAACAATAACAAACAAACAACAATAACAACAAACAAAATTCTGTCGCGAATTTATGCCGCGACAACCCCACCTCCACCTCCGCGAAAGTTGCTTGGTCTCCTGAGACCAGCCAACTTTCGAATCTAACTGGAGAAAATCACCCTGAGTCCCCTTTTCTCGTCCGTCTTCGTCTTCCAAAACATATGCCCACGGACACACCCTCTTTTTTAACCCTAAAAAGTCCAAAAAAACTAATTTCACTGCAAAATAGTTTGCAGCATCGGACAAACCCAAAATAACGTCTCCATACTAACTCGTGTGGTAAATTCCGTACATCTCTACGTCTGAGTTTGCCATTTCCAACTTTTCTATAAGTCGTCCCTCAAGTCTGCCTTTTTCTTGGCCCGGTACTGTCCAGTTGGTCTGAGTCCCCCACTCGTCTATAATCCTTATCACCTCTGACCGCCATATTCCGGCCAAAACTCACGAAGTATGGAGACGCCCCCAAAATCTCACGCTGCGCTGTTCCATTACAGCATGCCACCTTTGAGAGACGAGAATCCCACGTCCTGTGGTTCTCCTGCACATAAGCTCTCAAAGTGGTATTCATTTGTTAGTTCTCTAGCTCCTACTCAATGACCTACTCAAATAAGAGATTTCCTTGTCCCCTATAACAAAGCTGTTCTCGCACTCCGGCGGCCATCTAAACCTGTTCTTCGTCTGTAGAAGACCAGTTAGAGGCTTTACCAATTTTTCCCTATTCATCACAAGCCCTGCCCACAAATCCTCCTCAGGACCTCCTTCAGAACCTCAACATGCTTATCAAATGTATTTGTACCGATAATAATATCGTCAAAATACACGAAAACATGGAGTTCTAAGTCAGCCCCAAGTCCCTCAGGCATAGCTCGATAAACTTCCCCTACTAACTCCTCAAGAACCGAATTTTCCCTAGTTGACAAAGCAAACCTATCAACTATCGCCGCTACTGACGAGGCCTTGACCTGGAAAACTCCTCTGACTCTTGAAAAACCAAATCTTCCCTAGTTGACAAAGCAAACCTATCAACTATCGCCGCTACTGACGAGGCCTTGGCCTGGAAAACTATACTGACTCTTCAAGAACCGAATTCTCCCTAGTTGAGAAAGCAACCCTATAAACTACCGCCGCTACTGACGAGACCTCGACTTGGTCGGAAAAACTAAACTGACTCTTGGCCAAATCTGGCACAACACCGGCCCTAGACCACAGGTCCACGCCAAGAGTCAATGCCTGGGCAAATCCGACACCACGAGGCATGGACCGACTTGCCCTCTACCTCGAAATGAACCGAAATTACCCCAACTAACTCCTCAATTTCTTCATATAAGAATAACGCACTCAAAAAAACCAACACTGAAAAAAACATTTAAAAAATATATATAAAATAAACCAGCCTACCACGCTTACAGAAATAAAAAAAATTTCAATAAATAAAATCAAATTCAAAAAAAAATTATTAAAAATAAAAATTTAAAAACCCAAACAGTAATTGGCAATTTACAAAAAAAAGTTTAAAAAATAAAATGGTACGGACTCACCAAAAAAAACACGAACTCCGCCGGCAGTGTCGTTCTCACCGTTACGATTAAAAAAAAATGGTAAATAAAATAAAAAGACTAATAAGTAAATTATAAAAAAAACTGGATTAATACAACCAAAACTAACGGCACAAAAAAAAAATAAATATATTGAAATAAAAAAAAAATTTATTTTTAACTAAATCTTTAAAAAAACTAAAAATCCAAAAATAATTCCCACGCGATAATTAAAATCCCTAATTGCTTGCTAGCTCAATCGCGACGCGTGGGATTAAAGCCGACCCTCGCGGAATGGTATCCCCGACCGAACGAAACACACGAATACGCGAAAACCCGATAACTAAACTTTTCAAATCCTACTCTGCAATATACACGTATATGGAAACCGCAAATAACCGAACGTGAAATGGAAACGAAAACCCACTGACAAACGAAACGGAAATCTGTCAAACGAGAGTATTTTAGAAAAAAAAATACTAATGACAAAAATCCAGTTCCTATGTGCACCTGGTTCACGGGACCACTCACTGACACACAAAACGGAAATTTGTCAAACGAAAGCATTTTATTTATGGGACCAGACCGACCTGCCTGAAATCCCTCGCACGATTCTTTACAGAATCAATTCACCAGCTGGACTTCGAAAAAAATCGATGTCCAGCAACAACCTTGAGTGACTGCCAACATTTTAAGAATATCAACTTTATTACTATTGAAAAGGTCTATTGGACCCCATTTTATGATGACTACCAGGACACTTATCAAGAAAATCCTAGTTGAAAACTGATCTACTTTTCTAACTTTTTCCTGGGGGCTATAAAATGTTTTTTTGATGCAAAAATGTGCGTGTTTTAAAAACAAATTACTTTGCTGAAGAAACTTTTGTGAACAAAAATGCTCCTGAATTTATAGAATTTTTTTACCAACATTTTCTTTTTAAGATTTAAAAAAATTGGTCGATAAAGATTTTTTTTACAAAATAAATCTTAAAACATTGCTAAACTTTCAAGAATTTAAAAAAACCAGTAATAGAATTATCTTTGGTCTGACCGAAGCTATAATACCCTGCACATGCTGAGACCATATGTTAGTAATTTTATCGAAAATAGGTATTTTATTGATAGTTTTTCGATATTTTATTCATAATTTTTCTATAGTTTTTCGATAATTTATCGATTTTTTAACGATAATTTTTCGATTTTTTATCGATAATTTTTCGATTTTTTATCGGTAATTTTTCCATTTTTTATCGATAATTTTTCGATAAGTTTTCGATATTTTATCGATAATTTTCCAATATTTATCGATAATTTTCTAATATTTATCAATAATTTTCCAATATTTATCGATAATTTTAGTTTCCTGATCCATTTAAAAATTTTGTTCCAATTCCATTTTGTTCCGGCCCAATTCCATTTCATTCCGGTTTCATTCCCATTTCGTTCCCGACCTCATTTCCAACCCAATGCAAAAAACCGCATCCAAATCGGTTCAGTATTTCTCAAGATAAACGAAAATAATATAAAATTGGCAGCCATTTTGTATGGGAGGTAGGCGTGGCTCTTATCCGATGTTGCACATTTTCAATACCGTACAATCATTCGCCAAAATAAGAGGAATCCCAAAATTTGGAGGCGATCGGTTAAGTGTTTCTCAAGATAAACGAAAATAATATAAAATTGGCGGCCATTTTATATGGGAGGTAGGCGTGGCTCTTATCCGATGTTGCCCATTTTCAATACCGTCCAATCATTCGCCTAAACAAGAGGAATTCCAAAATTTGGAGGCGATCGGTTAAGTATTTCTCAAGATAAACGAAAATAATATAAAATTGGCGGCCATTTTGTATGGGAGGTAGGCGTGGCTCTTATCCGATGTTGCCCATTTTCAATACCGTCCAATCATTGGGTTAAGTAAGGTTTGTGAAATTAATTTTGTATCAGTTTTCAGTTTTACTTAATTATTTTTATTAAGTAATTAATTTTTGTGCGTTCGCTAAGACAATACAAATTTTCTTCTGAAATAAATAAAAATTTATTTTTTCTTAAAGAAAAAATTTCAAACACAAACAAAAATTTGGAGGCGATCGGTTAAGTATTTCTCAAGATAAACGAAAATAATATAAAATTGGCGGCCATTTTGTATGGGAGGTAGGCGTGGCTCTTATCCGATGTTGCCCATTTTCAATACCGTCCAATCATTCGCCAAAACAAGAGGAATCCCAATTTGGGGTCGATAGCTCAAAAGCTACGACAGTTATCGTGCGAAATGACGGACAGACAGACAGACAGACAGACAGACGGACATGGACTAATGGACTCAGGAGGTGATGCTGATCAAGAATAAATATACTTTTCCATACCGGACACACCTCCTTATGGGCGTTACAAACGGTGTGACAAAAACAATATAACCTTGGACACTAGTGTGCAGGGTATAAAAAGTAGTTTTAAACAATAATATCTTAAATTAGTTAATTTTGCTACACTCTTAGAAATATTTGTGTAATTTTGCACTCTTAATGAGGCAACTAATAACCTAGTTTAATGAGTGTAATTTTACACACATGTTAATTGTACACATCATATGTGTATTCGTTATGTGTAAACTTCCACACCAAATGCTTAATTAGTCGAAACGTTATGTGTGTAAAGCTAAGAACCAAATGTTTAAATTTACCTTGAGTCACAACCCTATAGGGTTGTGACGAGTGTTAGCATATGGTAACGGCCAAGGCTGGGCAAACGGTAAGCGGTCCAAAAAAAAAAAGTTAGAAATTCGTTTCTTAGGCCATTTTTAGGTATTCCTGAAAAAAATCTTGAAAAAATTCCGAAAATTTCGCTCTCGTCATTAATGGGTTAAGTAAGGTTTGTGAAATTAATTTTGTATCAGTTTTACTTAATTATTTTTATTAAGTAATTAATTTTTGTGCGTTCGCTAAGACAATACAAATTTTCTTCTGAAATAAATAAAAATTTATTTTTTCTTAAAGAAAAAATTTCAAACACAAACAATTTTATCGATAATTTTTCGATTTTTTATCGATAATTTTTCGATAATTTTTCGATATTTTATCGATAATTTTCCAATATTTATCGATAATTTTATTTTCCTGATCCATTTAAAAATTTTCTTCCAATTCCATTTTGTTCCGGTCCAATTCCATTTCGTTCCGGTTTCATTCCCATTTCGTTCCCGACCTCATTTCCAACCCAATGCAGAAAACCGCATCCAAATCGGTTAAGTATTTCTCAAGATAAACGAAAAAAATATAAAATTGGCGGCCATTTTGTATGGGAGGTAGGCGTGGCTATTATCCGATGTTGCCCATTTTAGATACCGTCCAATCATTCGCCAAAATAAGAGGAATCCCAAAATTTGGACGCGATCGGTTAAGTATTTCTCAAGATAAACGAATATAATATAAAATTGGCGGCCATTTTGTATGGGAGGTAAGCGTGGGAATCCCAAAATTTGGGGTCGATAGCTCAAAAGCTATGACAGTTATCGTGCGAAATGACAGACAGACGGACAGGCGGACAGACGGACAGACGGACATGGACTAATGGACTCAGGAGGTGATGCTGATCAAGAATATATATACTTTTCCATACCGGACACACCTCCTTATTGTCGTTACAAACGGTGTGACAAAAACAATATACCCTTGGACACTAGTGTGCAGGGTATAAAAAGTTTAGTTTCAACAACAACAAAACTGAAACAACAACTATAGCATATTCAGAGATTACTTTTGTGTAGATAATTTTTTATGAACATTTTAAAAGAAATTATCCATTGTATTCGTAGTATTTCAAAATTTAAGGTGACCTTATAAATATGAAACGCACATTATAACCCGGCTTGGCCGACTGAAACTTTCTCACTTGTTTTATGTATCTTTTTCGAACATATACATTTTTGAACTCGAAAATATCAATGAGAATTTTTTTTCCAAATGTACTTTGACCTATTACCTAAGTGCTTGCAAAATTTGGAGTTATTGTTTTTCGATATAAGGATGAAATACTTTTTTATAAATATCCTTATGTAATTTTTTCTTAAATTTCTTAATATTTTCCACTTAAATACACCTCCTTTTACAGTATTTGCCATGTAATTGCAAAGCCTGTTTGATTCTGAGCAAAAAATATTCTTGCAATCATTACTCCATCTGTTCTTTATCTACCTTCCAAATTTCTATAAAATCGGAGAGGTACAGTGAACACACCTTGTCGATTTGATACCCATCTTAAATTTGGTAAAATAATCATAAAAATTTAACTATTAGAAAAGTTTATATGAACTGTTTTAAGTGGCTACGTCATCAAAAATTATCACCTTTCGAGAAAGTTATTTTTTTGAATTTTTGTTTTAAATCATTTTACATAAGAAATTAGTGTTGGTTATCCCAGTTTTTTTTAATGTCAGGTAGTGTTACTTTTCGGTATTTTTTCGGTAAATTTTTTTGGACAGTTGCTTCTGAACGCTTTTACTATCTTATTCATATCTTTCCAAAAGTACTTTTGTTTTAATTCCCAATCCCAAGTTCCCAAGTTTCATCCCAATCGGATAACTCTAGATCGCCCCATTTTTATACCCTGCACACTAGTGCCCAAGGGTATATTGTTTTTGTCACACCGTTTGTAACGCTCATAAGGAGGCGTGTCCGGTATGGAAAAGTATGTATATTCTTGATCAGCATCACCTCCTGGGTCGATTAAGCCATGTCGGTCTGTCATTTCGCACGATAACTGCTGTAGCTATTGAGCTATCGCCTCAAAATTTTGGGATTCCTCTTATTTCGGCGAATGATTGGACAATGTTGAAAATGGGCAACATCGGATAAGAACCACGCCAACCTCCCATACAAAATGGCCGCCAATTTTATATTATTTTCGTTTATCTTGAGAAATACTGAACCGATTTGGATGCGGTTTTTGCATTGGGTTGGAAATGAGGTCGAGAACTAAATGGGAAACTGGAACGAAATGGAATTGAACAGAAACAAAATGGAATTGCAACAAAATTTTGAAAAAGTCAGGAAAATAAAATTGTAAATAAATATTGGAAAGTTATTGATAAAATTATGGAAAAATTATCGATTATAAAAAAAGAGTAAAAAACAAGTTTTTTAAAATATAACCGTTTAACCGACTACAAAGCTGAAAATAAATTTCCTTGAAATTAATTTCAGCAATTTCGATTTAAAATTAAGGGTTTTTGGCTACTTTATTCCTAATATTATTGCAGATTTTGAAGTCGCCAAAAACCCTTAATTTTAAATCGAAATTGCTGAAATTAATTTCAAGGAAATTTATTTTCAGCTTTGTAGTCGGTTAAAGGGTTATATTTTAAAAAACTTGTTTTTTACTCTTTTTTTATTTTCCTCTTTTTTTTTTAAAAAAAATTTTTTGTTTTCCCCTCCTTTTTTTTCCCTTTTTTACTCTTTTTCCCAAATGCGAACCTAAGTTCCCCCTTTCCAAAGGGTACAAAATTTCATTTTGTCAATAAGAACTCACCTCAAAATTTCATCAATGTAGCTTGAAGGAATTGGAAGTTATGCTATGTTTAAAAAAAAAAGGTTTGAGTCCCCCACGGCCCCCTACGCCTCTGATGGACCCCAAGAATTCATTGTCACCGGAGTTCTATCAGTGTTCCAAATTTCAGCTCTCTAGCTCATGTGGAAGTGTATGAAAAAGCTCGCCGCAGATTTGAGGATATATATATATATATATATATGTAGTCCGCCCAAAGCAAGTTAATATAAGGGTTATAAAAAATCGATAAATTTTCGTAAAATTATAATAAAACTATCGACAAAACTCAATAAAATTTTGAAAAACTATCCATTAATATCGAAAAATTTTCGATAAAATATAGACAAATTTTCATATCTCCCATTCAAAATGGCCGCCACATTTGTATTATTATCGTTTATTTCGAGAAATACTTAACCGATTTGGAGGCCGTTTCTTGTATTTGATTGGAAATTATGTCGGGAACGAAATGGGAATGAATCTGGAAAGAAATGGTATTAGATCGGAACAAAATGGAATTGAAGCAAAATTTTTAAATGTATCAGGAAATTAAATTATTGATATATATTGGAAAATTATTAGGGTTCGGAAAAACTCATTTATGAGTAATCACTCACGCTCATTTTTTGCTCACTGCTCATTAGGGCTTTCAATCCCGAAGGCCTTTCGCAATCCCGGGATTTTCGGGACTGAAAATTGCAATCCCGGGATCCCGGAATTTGATATTTTCACAACCAAAATGCATTTTAAAAAAAATTAAAAAATGTTTGTTATAGGTTTTATCGCAAAACTGATAGCTTTAGCTTAAATAAATAAACATAAACATTAATTTCAATTTATTAAAGGCATTTTTTTATTTTCAGTATTTGAGTTTCCGTTTCTTTAGGAAAGACACAATCCAATTCAAAATATGCTTGGATCCCGGGATCCCGGAATTTGATATTTTCACAACCAAAATGCATTTTAAAAAAATTAAAAAATGTTTGTTATAGGTTTTATCGCAAAACTGATAGCTTTAGCTTAAATAAATAAACATAAACATTAATTTCAATTTATTAAAGGCATTTTTTTATTTTCAGTATTTGAGTTTCCGTTTCCTTAGGAAAGACACAATCCAATTCAAAATATGCTTGAATAAGGTTTCTGAAATTACTTTTGCATCAGTTTTCAGTTTTACTTAATTATTTTTATTAAGAAATTCTTTTTTGTGCGTTCGCTAAGACTGAAAATATCAATTTTCTTCTGAAATAAATATAAATTTATTTTTTCTTGAAGAAAAAATTTCAAGCACAAACAATTTTATATGTAATTTTTTTTAATAAATTAAAAATTTTTAAGTTTTGTGTTTTCTAACTAACTTTTTTTTCATTTTGGGGTTGTCTAAATGTTGTCAAAAACTATTTTTCTGCTTACACGATTTTTTTTATATTTTATGAGCAATGAAAAGTTGTATTTTTCTTGTATTCAACTTTTTTATGGACTAATTCATTTAAAATGTAGTCCCGAAAATCCCGGGATTAAGGAAAAAATATCCTGGGATTTTCGGGACTAAAAATGGACCGGGATACAGGATCCCGGGATCGAAAGCCCTACTGCTCATGAGAAAACACATTTTTTTTGCTCACTGCTCATTGCTCATGAGCAATAATTTGCTCACTGCTTATGAGCAAAGAATTTGCTCATTGCAAATTGCTCATGGGAAATTTTTTTTCTGCTCATGAGCAAAATTTTTTTTTTTAAATGGTGATGTTAATGTGATGTTAACAATATTAGTTGTTTGCATTATTTTGTTGTTGTTATGGAAATCGATATTTATGTGTTAGTTATGTGGAATAATGCATTTTAAGCGGCATACTAATTTGTTGAGTACATATATGTATGTAGTTAATTATTACTAATGAAGCTTCGAACAAGTAAGAAAGTACTTATTGGAAATGAAAATCATCATTAAACTGATATGCACGTACTATCTCATATCAACGCATTTTTAGTGGTACCGTGAAATAACTCCCAAATGAAAAAAGTCCCCATAAAAAAATGAAATAAATCCCAAAAATTTTGTATACAAATTGGGATTTATTTCATTATGAAATAACTCCCAATGCGATGGGACTTATTTCACAATTTTTTGTTGGGAGTTACTTCATTGTGAAATAACTCCCAAATGAAATAACTCCCAACGAAATTTTTGTTGGGAGTTATTTCATTTTTTTATAATATTGGGAGTTATTTCATTTTTGTTGGGAGCTATTTCATTTCACTTAAAAGTACACTCCAATGAATTCTTGTGTTTTTGTAACGGTTCTTAAAACTGTCCTAAAATCGCCGCTGAGTTATTGACTTAGAATAATGCATACCGCAGTCAGTCTTCACTAGAATTTCGATTAGTAAAGTTATAGTGTTATATATAAAAAATGACAAGTCTTGCGTTCGAAATAATAGGCAAAAGAAGGAACAGTAAAGTGTTGTACGTAAATGATGAAAAACAATTATATATAAGAAAATATGAAGCTAAAGGAGGGCATATATTATAAGTGTTACGAAGTAAATTGCAAGTCGCGAGTGATTTTGGAAAACGGGCGGTGTCGTAAGGCCACAGGTTTTATTGAACATAACCATAGGGACCAATGGAAACTGTCCCTATGGTTTGTGATCGATGACACATTTTCAATTGTACCGCTAGGATGTTATAAGCAGTTGATTGAAAATGGGCAACATCGGATAAGAGCCACGCCTACCTTCCATACAAAATGGCCGCCAATTTTGTATTATTTTCGTTTATCTTGAGAAATACTGAACCGATTTGGATGCGGTTTTTTGCATTGGGTTGGAAATGAGGTCGGGAACGAAATGGGACTGAAACCGGAACGAAATGGAATTGGACCGGAACAAAATGGAATTGGAACAAAATTTTTAAATGGATCAAGAAACTAAATTTATTGATAAATATTGGAAAATTATCAATAAAATATCGAAAAATTATCGAAAAATTATCGATAAAAAATCGAAAATAAATCGATAAATTGTCGAAAAATTATCGATAAAAAATCGATAAATTTTCGAAAAATTATCGAAAAACTATAAATAAAATACCGATTTTCGATAAAAATTACTAAAATATGTCTCAGAATGTATCGTACTCGCTTGTGCTGGGTATTATAGCTTCGGTCAGACCGAAGATAATTCTCTTACTAGTTTTACTTTTTATTAGGTTTTTCCAATATTTTGCATTTGGACGAATAAAAAGTCACAGTGCTATGCACATTTGTTTAATTGCATCAATACTAATGTTTTGAACTTAAATGGGGCGACCTTCATAACCGATTATGGAGCGAGCCTAAGAAGGGCTGTTAAAACTTCTTTTTTGGATACGAAACTCTACGGCTGTTGGTTTCACTTTTGCCAAGCAGTACGACGCCAAATAACCACGAAACATAAACTACTAGCCCAATTTATTCGACAAGACAGTAAGGCGTCATTGCAGTTCCACAAACTTTTGTCGCTTCCCCTGTTGCCTGCCATGCATATAGTTGGGGCATTCGGAAAAATAAGAGGCGATATAGGAAAGCTCGATCGTCATTTGAAATTTGCGAACTTCTTGGAATACTTCGAAAAGCAATGGTTAAAGAAGGTAAGCACTTCTAAACAAAACTAGTATAAATTATCTTGTGCATAATTTATCATTGTTTTTTAATTGATATCAAACACAGATCGGACCAGACGAACTCTTTGTTTTCGAGACACCGACTAGAACAACTTCTGCCGTCGAAGGATATAATGGAGTGCTGGCCAGAATGATACCGAAACAGGGACATTTTTTTAAGTTTGTTAAAATTTTACAAACAGAGCTCAGTAAAGGCCCAATCAGTCTAGACGTAAAATCGTGAAATCGCTGCGCAGCAAACAGTTGACTGAAGCTGCCTTACCCAAACTCCATACAAACGATTACACGAGCGTCTGCAAACGTAAATTTGCAGACGCTCGTGTAACAATTTTACTCAAACTAAAAAAAAATTTTTAAATTGTTAAAAATATTTAGGAAAACAAATATAAAATCCAAATTTGTTGCAATTAAAACTATTCTGAATAAAAAAATTGTTGAATATTACAAAATACAACAAGAAAAAAGTGAAATGTGGGAATTCTTCTTCTGCGAATAGAGATATCCGACAACACTGTGGGTAAATAAACAAAACAATCAGAAACAGCAGAAACACTTGACAGAAGAAAGATGGATGACGAAAAGCTGATCCTTTTGGTGGAATCTAGTCGGAAACTGTACGACAAATACAGCTCGTTGTACAAAAACCAACATCGGAAGACAGCAATTTGGGAGGGAATCGCCAAGGAGCTTGAAACGACAGGTTCGTATTGTACACAACAAAATACATCATCCATGGTTCTAATTTTTGGTAGCCGCTACTGGCCCAATCTTTATTAATTGGGCGCACATTCCATCGCCGCTTCCGACTTCTTATTTTTTTAATTGAATCGTGCATTTTGCACAATCCTAAAAAGGCTACGTCGATTAATTCGTCGTCGGAATCCCTATTTTCCGAGTTTTTATTTTTCCCAAAAAAAATGGAAACAAAGCACAAACGCTGATTTCTGCAATACGTTAGTGTTTGCAGAGAGTTGAGTAATCGCTGAAAATTTACATTTACGCTGAGTTTACGAAAATACGTTTACGTCTAGACTGATTGGGCCTTAAGTCCCGAGATTTCGAATTGCTGGCTAATAGGGGTGAAGCTTTGGGCAAAACTAAGAAAAAGGGAACATGTATCGAAAAAGCGGAACTGATTGAATTGAGAGTTTTTTTTTTTTTTTTTTTTTTTTAAATTACTTTAGTATTTATTGAATCTTCTAAATTTTATGCTTAGAACTAGAGACCGACCGAAATTCGGTTTCGGTTTCGGTTTTTCGGCTTTTCGGCCAAAAAAAGCTGTTTCGGCCGTGTTTCGGATTCGGCCGAAAAATAAAATATCGCTTTCGGCCAAATTTCGTTTTCGGCCGAAATTCCTATATTTCCGCCGAAAATTTCGGTTTGATAGAAAAAGTAACAAATAACAAAGATTACACTGATCGACAAAACTAAACGTTTTGTGTCTTAAATATACTTCATAGACAAATTCTTATGTATTTTGCCATGCTGGATACGAAAATAATAATAATGAAATTTTTACAGCACCAAAAATGCAACTTTTGTGGCGTTTGCAAAAAAATGGTGCGTGCTGGAAAATTTAAAGTTTTTTTTCGGATTTAGCGTATCAAAATACATAAGGAACAACCAAGTGGATAAAAGCGGTATGTAACACAAATTTAAGCATTGATCATAGTTTCGAAGAATCAGAAGCGACAAAGAAGACATGTCCTATCGGAGTAGATCTAATACTCTCGCAATGATTTATAAATTTCTACTCCTCTACTACGGTAGCAGATTTTTCTACTTCCCTCAAGATATTTTCTACTACTATAGTAAGAAATTTACTCCTTAAAATATTAGGTGAGTTTCATACAATGCAAAAGTACTATTCTTTCTACAAATCTGCTTCCCCGACAGAAATGTCTACTACTCTGGTAGAATTTCTAGTACTTTACGCATAAACCCATATCTACTCCCCTCTCTTGAAATCTACTACCCTGACAGTAATTTCTACTACTCTTGATTTCCACGCATTTAATAGTTTGCTTCTAAATTCATCTAATTCATGATCTGAACTTAAAATGATCGGCCAATATTCATAGTCAAATTAAGCTCCAACTTAACTGTAGTAATCTACTAAGTTGACAGATAATACACTGAACTGGCAGCTACTAAGCTGGTTCTAAAGTTTAGCAGCTACTAAATTTGACTATGAGTACGCGATCGATTTCAGCTTACTGATAATCTTAATTATGTCCCACTTTATTACATTAAATCTCTCAATTGTTTCTTTTATTTTTTCGGTTTCGGCTTCGGTTTCGGCCGAAATTAAAAAAATGAAAATTCGGCCATTTCGGTTTCGGCCGAAAAAAAAAATAAAAAATTTCGGCCATTTCGGTTTCGGCCGAAATTAAAAAAAGCGATTTCGGTCGGTCTCTACTTAGAACTAACAATAATTTTTCACAACCTAATTTATTTTATTACTTCAGTGATAATAAATATTACAATAATAACGACATATATAAGGTTTTTGGTCCAATCCACCGATTGGGACAAAGAATGCTGGCTCACTGATGACGTTGTGCGATGACATCATCTGTAGGGTGTCGTCATCGACGGGTTGTCGGTATCGACGAGGGTGTATGTGTCGACAGATATGTCGACATCGGTCTATTAAACCGCAATAGAGTAATTACGCTTCAAGCGTAAGGGTCGTGTGGGTATTAACAAATTTTTAGCGAGTGTATTTGGGTGTAGTTTTAGTTTTTCCGTATACTTTGATGTACGCTTTGGGATCTCCTCGGATGTTGTCGCTATTTGTAGATCACGATGTATATTGTCATTTTGTATAAACCATGGGGCTCGCACGATTTGGCGCAAAATTTTGGACTGCGTTCTTTGCAGTTTCTCTACATTTGATGGAGATGCTGTTCCCCAGAATTCGATCCCATATGTCAAAATGGGTTTTATTATACTATTATATAAGAGTATTTTGGAAGTGAGGTTGAGTCTGGATAATTTTTGCTTGGATTTGTTTGTTCCAAGAGATACGTTCTGGATCCATAACTGCGACCGCTTTCATTAATCGATTGGTTTTCCCGAAAAACAGGATTGATAATGAAATGGAGCCAGCTGAAGATCTCTTTGAGGATCCCTCGTATCTTGAAGAAGAAGAAGAATATTGAGAAGATATCGTATCAGAGCCACCAGTAGTACCGCGCTCTCAAATTCTATGCGTGATTTGCTTTGAGGTTGAGCCCAATATGCGGATGATTCCTTGCAAACATTTAAAGACATGCAACGATTGTGTCCTAAAACTGCGAGCTCAATGTATTGCCGATGGTCGCAGTTCGAGTGTCCTATTTGCCGTGAAGAAGTTAAAGACACGATGCAGATCTTTTTGTAAATACATATTTCATATTTTTTTATTTGTTTCCATTTTAGTGGAAAATTTATACCTAATTATGTATAACATACATACATTTATATCTGGCTGTATAAAATATGCATAAGCTCACACATAATAAAGAATTAAATGACATTCCATATTTTTGAATTGGGAGTTGTTTCATTTCCGTTGGGACTTATTTCATTGGGAGTTAATTCATTTTTGTTGGGACTTATTTTTCCATTACGAAATAACTCCCCACTATTGGGACTCATTTAATTTTTCTCTTTGAAGTTGGAAGTTATTTCATTTTTGTTGGGCCTTATTTCATCGGGAGTTATTTCATTGGGACTTATATCATTTGGGAGTTATTTCACGGT
Organism: Heteromyza rotundicornis; assembly: GCA_951394025.1. Lineage (NCBI taxonomy): Eukaryota > Metazoa > Arthropoda > Insecta > Diptera > Heleomyzidae > Heteromyza > Heteromyza rotundicornis. Next base: position 41,881,326 of record OX596010.1, read on the forward strand.
ACCATTTTTAGTTGCAAAAAATTGTGGAAGTTGGTTTTCAACATACTTAGTTATGTATTATCAAAATTTTACTGCGAAGAAGTGAAAAAAATGAAGCAATTTAGCTGGTGTCGACAGCAACCAAATACATATTGGACAGTTAGACGTAAAAGGGTCATTTGCAACTTATGGTACACATTATACTGATCGCGCCGCAGACCTTTGCTGGTTGGTTAAGCAGCGCGCCACGACGCCGGTGCAACCACACACACAAATTCAACCACACACACAAATTCCCTTATAACTCAAGAAATAGTTTACCGATTTTAATGAAACACATACCAAAATGTAGGTAATTTCATTAATCTCATCATAGGCTATATGCCATTTCATTAAATGTGGGCGTTCGAGGTGGGCGTGGCAAATATTATTCTAAAATGCTATAATTTATGCAGTGTTTACCCGATTTCGCTGAAATTTTATATGTGATTTTGGGGGATGAATGGGTAGCATGTTGATTCTGAAAATTTGTGGTCCGCCCACTGCCACGCCCAAACATTTGTAATGCTCTGTAACTCGGGTCCTATTCAAGGGATTTCTTTTAAATTTTGGATTTCGTGCTGGGTGGTGAATGTGCAGAGGGTTGACTATGAAAATTTGCGGTCCGCCCACTGCCATGCCCTGAAATTTTTAAAGCTCTGTAACTCGGGTACTATTCAAGAGATTTCGCTGAAATTTTGGTTGACTTTGAAAATTTGCGGTCCGCCCACTGCCACGCCCTAAAAAATTTTAAGCTCTGTTACTCGGGTCCTATTCAAGGGATTTCGCTGAAACTTTGGATTTGGTGCTGGGAGGTGAATGGGCAGAGGGATGACTATTGAAATTTAATATTATTCTAAAATGCTATAATTTATGCAGCGTTTAACCGATTTCGCTGAAATTTTATATGTGATTTTGGGGGATGAATGGGTAGCATGTTGATTCTGAAAATTTTCGGTCCGCCCACTGCCACGCCTCAAAATTTGTAATTCTCTGTAACTCGGGTCCTATTCAAGGGATTTCGCTTAAATTTTGGATTTCGTGCTGGGTGGTGAATGTGCAGAGGGTTGACTATGAAAATTTAAGATCCGCCCACTGCCACGCCCACGCTAATTTTACCTTCCGGGCTAATTTTCCCGGAAGGTAAAATTAGCCCCTTTTCCAAAAGTAATTTTTTCTCTTCTAAAAATTATGAATTGTTTGCATTAATCTTGTGTTAGCGTACCCCAAGTTTTCGGCACTATTACATTTCGATCAGCGAACATTTTGGTTTTTCGGTCCACCGTAATGCACTTGCAAAACACAACTAGTCCAACGCATTCTTTAACTCACACGTAGCCAAATTGATCTTAGTTTTCGTTCCTTTATTGTCGCCTATGCGCCACTACCCAAAACCACTTAAGAAATCATCGCAAAGAAAGAATTTCTTAGACCGCAAAACACACACGCAAATTCCCACGCACAAAAGGGTTGAAATAACAGAAGCATGCTGACATACAATTTTCCATTATTCTTGCGTCGCGATCAGTGAAAATGACCTTTTTATGACTAACTGCCCAATATGTATGTGGTTGCTGTCGACACCAGCTAAATTGCATTTCGTTTTTTTTATTCTCACATAATTTCTTCGCAGTCAAATTTTGAAAATGCCTAAATATAAGCGCATAACTACGGATATTGAAAAAAACCATTTCCACAATTTTTTGCAACTAAAAATGCGTTGATATGAGATATTAAACTGATATATCAGTTTAATGATGATTTTCATTTCCAATAAGTACTTTCTTACTTGTTCGAAGCTTCATTAGTAATAATTAACTACATACATATATGTACTCAACAAATTAGTATGCGGCTTAAAATGCAAATTATTTTTTTATTAAGTATTTTCGCGTTTTTTAAAAAAGTCGATTTTAATTAACACCAACTTAATTTTATTGAAAACTCAATACCATGATCTGCCAAAGACTGATCTTTTGTTACAATTATAATTGTCCATAATACAGGATGTGAGTTTAATTCTTTATTTGCTTTATTTAATATATTAATATTTTCAAATTTTTATTTTCCGATTCATGATATTCAATTACTTCAAAATTGTTGACATGGTTGGTTTTTACATAATTCCAAATTTTAGCATCAATGTTTTCGGAAGTGATATTATCAATAATAGTTGTATTTTTTAAAGTTATTAAATATATTCCTTCTAATGATTGATTTTCGATATTATGTTTTCCAGAAATTAATATTGCTCCTTCTTTTATTTTGTCAATTTCTTTATTTCTTTCTTTGATTTTTTTGCATTGACTTTTATTTTTATTTAAAATTTCCGATAAACATGTTTTTTCAGATTCAATTTTACAATATGTACTTATTATTTTCTTTTTAGATTCTTTTACGTTAAAATATTCATTATTACATTTTGATATTTTTTCATTAATCATTAATTTTCCATCTTTTTGTGCTATGGCACGAACTTCATAAAGATTACAATCATATTTAATTTTTGGATACTTTATATAAATTACGATTACATCATTATTCTGTACTATTTTAAATTCTGATACGTCCATTAAGTCAGTTATAGTCATTTTTCCATTTTCATGTCTTGTTATGTTCTTTAGTTCGTTAAGGTGCAAAATGGATGGATTTAAGATTCCTACCTTCGCTAATGTTACTGTATTTATTAAATGTTGCAATTCATTAAGTATATAATTATTTCTCTCTTTTAATACTAATTTGATATGTGAACCCTCATTTACATAAGTCCTTAGCTATTTCGGTCAATTGTTCAATAGCTTTAAAAATTTCGGAATTTGTGGTGAACTGTTTATTATTGTTTTCAACTAATTCATTCAATTTATTATTTAATAATACCAAATCATCATGGTCAGGCGTACCTGCTATCCATTTCCACAACTTGCCTTAAAGTAAATTCCTTAATTTTTCTTTAAGTTTTTTATATTGTTCTTATGAACTATTTTATTCCTATTAACAATTTTCACATTTCTGTCAACATTTTCTTTAACTCTTTGTTTGTTATATCGATTATTTATTTTATTTCTTTCACTAATATTTTTTTCATAAATGATGTCCCCCCTCTCAAATGTCTTTTGGGTTCTTCGTTTGTTTTCTCTATTCAAAGCATTTTCTTGAGCCTTCTTTAGTAATTCTGGCAATTCTTCATGCTCAATTTTATTAAATAAAACTTCAAATGGTCTTTTTTTCATGACAGAATGAATTGTACGATTGTATTCTTAGCCGCTCTATAAATTACTTCTACATCTTCTATAAGACTAAATTCCTCTTTTATGCAACGCGAAATTTCAATTAATGTAGAATGTACTCTTTCTACTTGCCCATTTGTTGTACTGTGCCTGGGATCACAATATCGTATTCCTATTCCACACCTTTCCATTAAGGATTTAAATTGTACTGAACTGAATCCCGGTTCATTATCCATTGTAAGGAGTTCAGCTTCTGGATTTTTTTTTTTTATAATGTACATTTTTTCATTTGAATCACCCAATATTAACGTAGGTCTAACAATGATTATTCAATAATTCTACTTAATTCTAAAAAAAAGAAAAATTCAGCTTGAACTATGATTTGAGATGTAAAAATTGCCCTACATCCATTGATTTAGGCAATGTGGAGTTACCCTATCTAATATATGAGATATATATTAGCTTCGTTTAAGACGTGATTCAGAGGATTCAGAGCTCTCAGTAAATTTCTAGCTAGAATGTTCGGATGAAACATAAGCTTCTGCTTGTACTTCGAGGTAAGTTTCGGAATTTCGTCTTTTACTGCAAGGATATTCAAATCATTGTGGATGTTTGCATTTCTTATAAACCAAGGGGCTCTGGAAATTTGTTTGGATTTTAGATTGGACTCTCTGGAGTTTTTCCACATTAGAGGGAGAGGCTGTACCCCAGAGTTCAATTCCATATGTCCATATAGTTATAAGTCCTTCCTCGGATTCTCCTGTGAATTTTCCCTGGAAGCACTGAGTCCTCTCAAATTCGTCCCAACTTTCCAGTTTGAATTACAAGAATTTAATTAATGTTTAAATATTTCTTTATTCTTTATTTGGTGGATTAGTATTGTCAAGATTTGAACTTTACGTCAGCTGTCAGAATTAAGAAAGAACTCCCTACTTCTATTGTACATTGATATTTATAATTGTTGCTTAAAGCTTTCAATCAATTGTAAATCTTTAGATTTACCAATCACAAAGAACTATCTCAAAGTTCTTTGTTATGTTCTCTTTTAGAGACATGAATTGCCATACGAGCAAACCAATCAAAGTGAAGCGTGCTCAAAAGCTCTTTTTTGTAAGATCGCTTTGGCAAAGAAGTACCGGAGCGGTTGCCACTGCGTAAACAATTGCGAGTATGGGAATGTTTTTTTTCCGTAACTAATTATGAATTTCGCATTAAGTTGAGAAATTCAAATGAGTTGCGAAATGGAATTTTATTCTGTTGTTTGTAGCAAGTGATTGTTTATGTAGAACTGAAAAATTATCCTTGGGCGTTGGCTCCAAGTGTTTGTTACTGTATAGTTTTTTTTATCCTAAATATATTTGATTTTTTATACGAAATATAAAAAATCAAATACAAATAGAACAGTTAAGTAAACAGTAACGGAACGAATGTGAATTCAGCTGAAAACCTTGTTTTATTTGTATACAATATACAGTAAAAAACAAAATTCTGCTGAAATATAAATATAAAATACAACAAAAATACAACACTTTCAAAAAATCGACAATGCCGATCTTTGTGGAGTTTGGCAACCCTGTCATTTCGTTAGACCCTAAGCAGTCCATAAACTCAAAGAGCAAACATTTAAAATAAAAGTTTTAGTTTTATTAAGTGAATCTGACAGGTCAAAGACAGAATACAGGCTATTAAAATCGCTACAAATACAACGAAAAGGTTCATTCTGCGCGTAATTAGAACGGCAAATACTTAATATCAAAGGAATGAAAGATCTGGAACGATGGGTTGGGATATTAAAATCAATTTCTTGAAGCAAAAATGTAGAATTCAGAGAGCCATTCATCAATTTAATCAAAAATGTTACATTAAGCATCGTTCTTCTATTTTTTAGAGTAGGGATGTCCAAGAGTTTTAAAGATTTTCGTATGGAGGTAGGTTCTGATTCGGATTCCAGCGAAGGTTTCTTAAAGCAAATAATAAAAATTGTTTTTGAACCGATTCAATTCTGTCAGAGTGGCAGTTGTATTGTGGATTCCACAAGACTGATGCATATTCCTTTGGACTTTTGGTAACGAATGGGTCATTAAATTCTTTTGACCATCTTTTAATGAAACCTAGAACACCCCTCGCCTTATTCACACATAAGTCAATATGTAGATGAAAGCGAAGTTTTGGATCCATAGTAACACCCAGGTCCACAAAAGTAAAAACCTTGCCTAGATTACAGTTATTTATATGATACAGCGATGAAAGTTGGTGTCTTCTAGCAAATGTCATAAATTTACATTTTTTCAGGTTCAGTTCCATTAAGTTATTATCACACCAGATAGCTATACTGGTCAGATCTGATTGTAACAACTTATGTTGATCTAAGATGTCATAGGATAGAAACAATTTAACGTCATCAGCATACAACAGTACATTCGAATGTTTAATGACAGAAGGAAGGTCATTTATAAAAAGATTAAACATAATAGGACCTAAGTGACTTCCTTCAGGAACTCCAGAGGTGACATCTATAGTTTTTGATGTTGATGATTCGAATAACACCTTTTGCTTCCGATTTGTCAGATACGATTCTACCCATTTTAAAAGAAGATCTGGGAATCCGTATCTTTTAAGCTTTTCAATCAACAAATAATGATTAACTTTATCAAAAGCTTTACTAAAATCAGTATATATGACATCTGTTTGAAGATTCTTTGAAAATCCCTGTATTGTTAACGTAGAAAATTCCAATAAATTTGTAGATGTTGATCTCTCAGAAAACCATGCTGTGAAGGAGATATTAATGTTGTGACCGAGTGAAACAATTGCTTTGTGACAACTTGTTCAAATAACTTTGGTATTGTGCTAAGTTTAGCAATACCTCTATAGTTAGATACGAATGATTTGGATCCACTTTTATAAAGAGGAATAATGTATGACTCTTTCCATGAATTCGGAAAATAACCTCTTTCAATAGAGGCATTAAATATATTTGAAAGTGGAATGTATAAATTTTATGCACAAACTTTCAAAATACAGCTAGGAATATTATCTGGACCAGTACTATATGAATATTTCAACGATTTTAGGTGTTGTAAGACATCATCAGATTCTATAACAGGACTGAGAATGGAATTATAAGTGGGGATGTTATATGGATACGATGTGTTGCCATAAGTATTATCAGAATATGTCGTTTTGAAGAAGTCAGCAAACATATTGGAAATCTCAGTAGGATTGTTGGACTCACGATCATTCCATTTCATTGTAGTTGGAAAACCAGTGTTTTTCCTTTTTGAATTTACAAAGTTATAAAAAGTTTTAGAATCGTATTTGATTTTGGATTTCAAATCGTTCAAATATTCATCATAGCATTTTTTATTAAGTACTTGATATTTATGTCTCAGAAGCGAATATTTTGAATAATCTTGAAGGTTTAAAGTTCTTTTATATGTTTTAAATGCCCGAGTTTTCGAAGTTTTTAGTTTCCTCAATTCTTTTGTAAACCATACAGCACCAAGTTCATTCGAATTCTTTTTAATGTTCTTTGGAAAACATATCTCGAAGATTTTGCTGAGCGTACAATTGAAAATTGATACACAGTCGTCAACATCTTCAAAGTTCATGTCCCAACTAGTTTCAGATAAGAGTTGGTTCATTTTAACAAAATTTGTATTCTTGAAGCAAAAAAATGACTTCAACGGTGTAGAAACTGGTTCTAAGTTGTTTTGAACAAATTCGAAAGATAATTCAAGTGTTGGGTGATGGTTATCTTCTGGACATTCAAAAGCATCACAGCGTTGCACTGAAAACTTTGAAGAGTCATCAACATAAATTAAATCCAAAATTCTACTATTCTTATTTTCAATCCCGTTTACTTGTTGTAAACTCATATCTGAAAATGAATCCAGAAAGTCATTTAAACAGTCACGAGAAGAATACGGAAGAAACTGGTTTGAATCGCCACAAAAATTCCAAGATATATTCGGTAAATTAAAGTCTCCAAAAACAACAATGGAATCGGCAGGTTTAACATTTGAGTAACCAATGATATAAGCGACACATGTCTTAGATAAACCGTAATATCGGAATTCGGTGGGATATACGAGCAAGTAACGAAAATATCGATACTAAAAACTCGAATTCGTACACAAATAAATTCCAAGTCAGAGACATCTGAAAGTATGATTTCCTCACATGAAAAAAGGTTTTTTACTGCAATGAGGACTCCACCACCAGTCCTGCATTTACGATCCCTCCGAAAAATTTGATACCCAGCACACAGAATTTCTTAATCAAAAATATTTGGTTTAAGCCAAGTTTCGGTAAATACCAAGACATTATGACTACAATCGAAACTTTTAATATAAATATCGTTCAACTTTGTATTTAGCCCTCGAACATTTTGGTACAGAAGACAAACAACATTATTCGGGATTTTATTTAGTTTTTTTGATTAGAATTTAATTTTCTTGAGGAAGTTGAACTGGATTTACTAGATTTGATTTTTCTTTATAAACAAATTCACGAACTAAAGTTTTATCCGGCCAAAAATTTTTATTAACAATCTCATCAAACAATTCTACAGGAACAGATAATTTGAAAGATGAAATGTTTCTAGCATATGAAAAGTTGAATTTAAAAGCATTTATATTATTACCGGTTTTATTGAGTTTAGAATCAATATAAAATATAATATCTTCAGTTAATGTGTCTGGTGCAAATCTGGACACGAAAATAGATTTTTTAGGTTGCACAACAACAAGCCTTTTTGGGGTTCTCGTTTCTTGTACTTCCCGCAAACAATCCTTTGGAGAAATAATATTTATGGAAGGACAAACATTTTTATCAATATTTGAGATTCCATTCATATTTTTCTCAGGAGCGTCATCTACCCTCGTTTCCAAAACCGCAGGATCAGGAGAATAAAATGTAACTGGTGAAGCAAACATATCGGAAAAGGATGGAGTCGTCGGAGTTGAAATTGGCTTTGAGGCAGGTGGTAAAAGCCCAACAGAAGTATTTTGTTTCGGAGCTGTTTCATCCAAACATTTATACTTCTGAAAGTTTATTTCATACTCCTTCAGTTTAGACTGGGCAGCTGCTAAGTCCTTTGATACATCATTAAATCCCTTTCGGGCTTGACGTACCAATTTGCAGATGTCCAGCTCTGTATCGCGGCAATCTTCGCAGGACCAACGAAGACCTTTTTTACCCTCGATCAGATCGACTACTCTACCAGTAAGGGATGCACATTTGACGTGATAAAAGCTATCGCATAGCCAACAAGAGACCATGCGTTCGTTATCGACTTTAATGGCACACTTACGGAAAGAGCAAGTCATATTTAAATGCAAAATTTATAAAAAATAAAATACAAAAAGTGTAAAAAAGTGTAAATTGTAACGAGACAAAATGTTGACTGGGAAAAGGCACTTTCAAATTATATTAAAACAAGTGCCTGAAAGTATGCTCTGAAAATATGATCAGTCTGAGAATGTGGAATCTATATAAAGCTGGTGACACAAGAAATGTCAAAATGGACAGTATAAGCAAAAACAAAAAAAAATTTGCAATTTTTGTTGTTGTGATACTTAGCTGACAGGAATTCACGGAAATATAGCACACAACTTTGTTATTTGCACAAAACTTATTGCACTTAGCCAGAATTTAATTTATTTAATTTATTTAAAAATATTTATTCAAATCACAGCAAAAAATTCACTTATGAACAAGTTGAACAGGGTTGCCAACATTGTAATTTTACTTAACTAAATACAGGCGTTACAAATTGTGTGGACGGACTTGTTGGTGACGGACTTATTGGTGACAGACTTAGGGATACCGGTATAGCATGAGCTGCTGTGGGTTTTATTATACTTTTGTATATTTGGACTTTATATGTGATATTAAGCTTTGATGCCCTTGCGATTAGCCAATTTAGCTCCAACTGTTTTAACTTAATCTGAGTGATTTTAGATTGGATGTGCTTGTGCCATGTGAGACGGCGATCAAGATACATTCCAAGGTACTTTGTTTCGGTACTTTCGGGCACAACTTGGCCGTTTATCTTCAGAGCAGGACACGTGCCCCTTCTTAGGGTGGAAGTTAAGTGGCAGCTTTTGGATTCGTTGACTTTGATTTTCCATCGTGATAGCCAATTGCTTAGAGTGTCCAAATGTTTTTGCACGTAATAGCAGTGTCGTCAGCAAAAGTCGATAAAAGAGTTCTGTCGCTTTTGGGCATATCTGCAGTATAGAGAATATAAAGCAGGGGCGCGAGGACACTACCTTGTGGTACTCCGGCCAGTATATCGTATTTTTGGGAGACAAAGCTTTTATATTTTACTACAAAGTTTCTATTCGTGAGATAGTTTTTAAGTAGGCAGTGCATATTAGCGGGGAGAATATGCTGCAATTTGTAAATAAGTCCTTCGTGCCAGACTTTATCGAAGGCCTGGGTGATATCGAGAAAAACAGCGGAACAGTACGGTTTCTTTTCGAAAGTGTTTTTTATTGAGTCTACAATGCGGTGCACTTGCTCTATAGTACCATGTTTTTCTCGAAAGCCAAATTGGTGATCGGGAATGACATTTCTTTCTGTAAATTTGGGTAAAATCAGTTTTATTAGAAGTTTTTCGAAGAGTTCCGATAACACAGAGAGCAAACTTATAGGCCGGTATGAATTCGCATTGTTGGGATTTTTTCCAGGTTTGGGAATCATTGTAACTTGAGAAAGTTTCCAGTCATCTGTGTAGTGACATGTTCTAAGGATTGCATTAAATATGTGCAATAAATGGGTTATTGCAACTGATGGCAGTTCTTTTATCATTGTGGGCGTTATCAAGTCCGGTCCTGGTGCTTTTTTTGGGTCCAGGCATTTATTTATTGCCTCCGTTAGTTCATTTTTTTTCATCGCGACTGTCAGGGACGTAACCAGGGGGGGGTTTGGGGTGTTTGAACCCCCCCCGAAATCTATGAAGTAACAGAAAAATGTATGGAATAGTTATGAAATTTAAAAGAATTTAAGAGAAAGTTCCGTATCTCCTGGATATTTTATTGTATTAAAAACTTTCGTGTACCAAAAAATGGAAAAATTACAGTTTTAGCATTCGTTATTAATCTTCGAATATCACGGTTTACATTTACATCAAAGTGAAACAGCTTGTGAAAGTTTAAAGTTATTCGAAATTTCCTGTGAATCAAATGAAAGTTTGTTTAAAATGAAAGCAGGGACGTACCCATGAAGGGGAGGGGGTTTTGATCGCTTTAGCCCCCCCCCCCGAAATATATGAACACAATACGTCGATTTTAGAATAAATCCTTTTCTCATAAACTCCACTTCAGGATTTTTTTTAAAATTTTTTTATTACACCTTTTTTTTATGTAAAATCAAAAAATTTATTTTGAAAAAAGCGTTTTCTAGTTTGTGAAAAAATTTGTGAAAACCCCCCCCGAAATTTTTTTCTGGTTACGTCCCTGGCGACTGTACAGGTGTTGTTGAGTGGGATTAATGTTGGTAATGGGATATCACCAGTTGTTTCGTTCGGGGTGAATACGGTTTTTAGGTGGTTGGCAAAAGCAGCACCTTTTTCTGAATCGCTTCTGGCCCAATTTTCGTTTGGCAGCCGTACGGGAGGTTCTGCCAGTACCTGTTTTTTCATATTTTTAGAAGCTCGCCAGAGAGAGTAATTTGTTGATTTTGTGGGTGCGAGATGTTCAACGAGTTGTTGAAAGTCTCTTTCGGATTTCCATTTAAGCTGTTTTTGTAGATTTCGAGTGATATCTTTTGACTGTTTTTTCAAAGTGGGCGATCTGTGATTTTGCCATTCATGACGTATTTTACTTTTATTTTTTATATGTTTTGGAGTACATTTTGTATAGCTTCGAGTTGAGGTATTTTGGAGTGGCCGCTGCAGCTGCTTGGGAAAGCAAAAGTGTGAATTTACTAACAGCTGTGTTTATTTCGTTTTTCGCTTTTAGTGACACATTAGGGTTAATGTGAGAGCTTATATACTTCCGATATTTGAGCCAGTTTGTGAGTTTACTAGTCAATTTGTCTGGTCAACCACCTCAGAGCTTGGGATGTACTTTATTGTGATAATAGTAGGCGTATGGTCTGATGAGAGATCTAGAGAAGGTTCTATAGTCAATTGCCTCCTTCTTACAGTTTTAAATACTGCAAAGTCAATGACGTCGGGAGTTTTGCGGTTGTCAGTTGGCCAGTAGGTTGGCGTGCCAGAGGAGACAACGTCAAGGCTGAGGCTGTTGACAGTGTTCAACAGGAGCCTGCCCTTTGGTGATATAAGGCGAGAGCCCCAGTATGTATGTTTGGCGTTGAAGTCGCCGGCAACGAGAAACTTTGATCCAAGAGAATGGAAAAAAGTCTGGAATTGTTTCTCAGTTATTTTGTGTCTGGGCGGGCAGTATATAGCTCGAGAGAAATACTTGTCGCTTGAATGTATTCTGTGCAATAATTCTGTAGAGCATAATGCTTTATTCGGCTTTTTATGAGAATAGCGGAACCACCTCTAGCGTTTCCTCTTGGATGCTTTGTGTCATATAGTCTATATCCCGGAAGATTACCTTTCCAACAAAAAAAAAAGATTACGGGATTATCTAAATCAGTTCAACCGCTAAACAGTTTTTACTAATGAAAAGCTGTAAAAATGCATTATGACGGTTAAAAAAAAATTGTGATGAGGTGGAGCTAAACCCAGCTAGGGTTTTACTCCCACATACAATACTATCATCCCACAAAAATTTCGTAGAGGCCCTAAAAAATTTGCCTTAAATTGTTGCACAGTGTAATCTGAAAGAGATACGACAAAATAATGTTCCACAATATTGTGTTCCTTTAAAAAAACTTAAGAAAGTATAATACTAATCAAACAATTCGTTCAAAAAATGTGTTTCTAAATCTGCTCAAAGCTTCGTTTTCACCATTTTTACTACAACTTAAAAACAAGAGCTGATAACGGCAAACCGTTAACAGATCTAAAATCAGAGTACAAAAATGTATAAAAAAATTTTAAAAAATGAAAAGAAACCAAAAAAAAAATTGCCATAATCAGTATTTGAACCCACGATCCATAAAACATAAAATATCTTCAAAATATTTAAGCGTATTGCGTAGCAAATCCATTGACGCCATCCCCTCTCGCTTCTAGCGCTGGCATACTGGCATGCCTCCGCTAGGAAGGAAGCTCAGTTTTCACAATTTTTACTACATCTTAAAAACAATAGCTAATAACAAAAAACCTTAAACAGATCTGAAATCAACGTTCAAAAATTAATTTTTAGAAAAAATTTCCGAAATCAGGGTTCGACGTTTAGAAAAACATAAAATATCTTCTAAATATTTAAGCACATTGCGTAGAAAATCCATTGACACCATCCCATCTCCCTTCTAGCGCAGGCATACTATCATGCCTCCACTAGAAGCGAGAATGGAATGTGCAATTTCTTTACTACTAGGATATTTTGTATAAACAGAGTTTGTTCGAGAGAACTGCTAGGAGGAGCAGGTTGTGTGAACTCGGGGACAGAGTTTTGTTCTTTTAAAGCGCTGGCGTAGGAAACGTCTTGATTTATATTGGGATTTACATAAGTAGGTACAATGGATTGTAAGGGATTTGTTGGGATTTTTCTTAAATCCTGTTTTGGAGGGAAAACATCAGCTTTGGGAATATCCTTGCTTTTGAAGGATTTGTAGATTGGACAGCCTCTATAATTTGCTGTATTGCTGCCACCGCAGTTGCTGCATTTTTTAACATTTGCATCCTCTTTAGTTTTTTTGTACAAGTTTGTGGGGAGGAGATCGCCACATATTACGCACACGCTGGGAAGTGTGCAATACGATTTTGTGTGGCCGTATTCTTGGCAATTTTGGCACTGAATTGGTCCTCGGAGCTTATGAGGCTCTTTCACTGTAATTTTGCGATGGAGGAGATACCGCAGTGAGTAAATTGGGTGAGATTCCCCCTTTTTTAGGGACTTCGGATCAAATTCCAGTTCCACTCGGAATAGTGGTTGGGGAATTTTATCTCGATTTTGTATGTTAAAAACGGATTTAACGTGGAAGCGCTCTTCGATTAAAGCGCTTTTGATTTCATTGCATTCATCAAACGAGTCAATTCCTTTTATGACAACGGAGAGACCTTTAGAGCTTTTGAGCTGATATGTGTAATAGCTGCTTTTTGATTTATCGAGGGATTCGACACACACTGTGGTTTAAAATGGGTAAGCCACAGTCAAAGGAACAAGTCATCGTGACAGAAAATATCGACAATAACGATTTTTCTATTTTGGTGTATTTTAGCATTTGCAATTTATATTATACATAGAATAAACACATATTACAAACAATATGTGAGAAAACACGTTAATTGTGTAATAACTGTTTAAAAAACAAAGAACAAAAAAATATAAATAATGTTGTATTAAAAAGAAGAGATATATATATAATAAAATTTTTTTATGAAATGGAATTACTAAAAGATTTGTCTAAACAACTATTAAATATATTAACCAATTTGCGCAAAACAGAGAATATAGTATTGAATATATAACAGAAAAACTGAAAGAAATAGAAGAGGTTAAGGACAGATTTAATTCCATTATTGAAAAGTCAAATCTGCAGGGTGACGATGTGATCACAGAGGTAGACATATTTAGACACTATTATAAAAATACTAAAAAAGAATTAGAATCAAGGAAAATACTAGGAGAAGATAAAGATCGACAAGGTATTGACGAAGACTTAGACATTGAGAACAAAATAGTAGATAAAACAATGTCGGCGTTTAGCTTATAAACCGCCATGAAGGCAATTCCAGCCTTCACTGGACAAAAAAAGGAACTAGAAGCTTTCCTGAAAATATACGAAATTTTAAACAAATCAATGACGCCTGAGGCGAAGAAGGACCTTGTTGATTTTGTATATTATGTAAAATTATCGGCGAGTGTAGGAACTACACTGGGTACTGTAACTGTACCAACAGATTTTGATACTTTAAAAAACTAATGCTGAATGCTTATAAAAAAAGAGATATTTCCATAGCACAAATTAAAAAAATTTAAGTACCTTAAAACAAGAACGCTCAACAGTTGGGCAATTCAAAGAAAAAAATAATACAATCAGTAAATGACTTAGTTGAGTTGGAAACAACCAACATGGGTGCGAACATTAATGAGAGCCATAGGGAAGCTTTCATTATATCAGGCCAGAATAGGGCATTAGCGACATTCAAAGAGGGCATAAATGAACAATTTCAATCAGTCATTTATGCGGCTCAACCAAAAACCCTTGCTGAGGCAGTAAACATAGCTCTTGAAATAGAAGGTAGACCACAAACAGGTCAAGTATTTGCAATTAACGGACAAAATAATTTTAGAAATAACAATCAAAATAATCAACATAGAAGTAATAACAATTTTAATGCTTACGATAGAAACAACAATAGAAATTTTAACAACAGTGACAGACAGTACAACAACAACAATTTTAACAATAACAATCAGTATAGAAACAACGGTAATACACAATACCAAAATAACAACAATTACCGGAATAATAACAGATATAATAACAATTTTGGAAATAATAATTACAATAACAATGGCTACAGGTACAACACTAACAATACTAACCAAAACAATGACTATAGGAACGGAACTAATTGGAACAGTAACAATAGAAACTACAACCATCGTGGAAATAACGGGCACCAGGGAAATACAAATAGAAACAACAGACATGTACATATAGTAAATTAACAAGGAAACTCCCAAACCCAGGCTGCAGTACAAGGAAACAACAGACATGTACATATAGTAAATGAACAGGGAAACTCCTGAACCCCGGCTGCAGTACAAGGAAATCAGAGTTCTGCTCCGGGATACCAATAAAAATTTACTTGTTATCAAATAACATAACCAATTACATAATTTTAAGTTGAAAGAATGCTGCACACAAAAAAATAATCGCTTGGCGCGAGGTTGTGGTAACAAATATTCGTCTGCAGCTCTAGTTTACGCTTGAGAGAGACCCAAATTCGCTTGTAATACCAGAAGAAACGCTAAAATGTGCAATTCGAATATAACAACAGAACAGTAGATTGAAGCAGCCACTTTTTTTCAGCTGACAGAACATTTCAAATAAAAAAGCTACCACAACCGAATCCACGCTCGCGTGTAGCAACTGAATTCGCTTGTGAACCGTGACAACTAACCGTGATGCCATGCAGGAAGCAAAAGACCACAGTGTTGCAAATCAATTTTTATTTTAACTTTTGTGTTTTTATTTTATTTTTTTTTTTTTTTTAACGACGATTCCCAACGGTCCCACTAACCCGCCCAACCGACCGAGGGGCACATCCGCATGACGCACGGATTTGGTGACCGAACAGCCGTAATCCGGATTACGCTGTGTAACCGATCGCGGGTAAACATATTTGGAAATTCGTTTCAGCTACAGATTAAAATCATCAGCTGATAAAACGCATATTAATAAAACGCGAATTAGGTTATGAATGCAAGAGAGAATTCTTCCAAACATAACATAATATAAGATTAACGTGATAATAAACAATAGAATTAAAAGAAAATATTATGAAGCATCAGAATTCATGCGACGAATATGAATTTGATCAAATATAATTTTTGCCTACTTTACGATATTAGACTTAACAAAAATACAAAGACAAAACAATCCAAACAGTTAATTTACGCGACAAAGATTACAAATATTAATTTTAGTATTTTGTTTTTTTATACGAAATATAAAAAATCAAAAACAAATAGAACAGTTAAGTAAACAGTAACGGAACGAATGTGAATTCAGCTAAAAATTTTGTTTTATTTGTATACAATATACAGTAAAAAACAAAATTCTGCTGAAATATAAATATAAAATACAACAAAAATACAACACTTTCAAAAAATCGACAATGCCGATCTTTGTGGAGTTTGGCAACCCTGTCATTTCGTTAGACCCTAAGCGGTCCAAAAACTCAAAGAGCAACAAAGGCTTAAGTGTGATCAAGTGCATTTAAAATAAAAGTTTTAGTTTTATTAAGTGAATCTGACAGGTCAAAGACAGAATACAGGCTATTAAAATCGCTACAAATACAACGAAAAGGTTCATTCTGCGCGTAATTAGAACGGCAAATACTTAATATCAAAGGAATGAAAGATCTGGAACGATGGGTTGGGATATTAAAATCAATTTCTTGAAGCAAAAATGTAGAATTCAGAGAGCCATTCATCAATTTAATCAAAAATGTTACATTAAGCATCGTTCTTCTATTTTTTAGAGTAGGGATGTCCAAGAGTTTTAAAGATTTTCGTATGGAGGTAGGTTCTGATTCGGATTCCAGCGAAGGTTTCTTAAAGCAAATAATAAAAATTGTTTTTGAACCGATTCAATTCTGTCAGAGTGGCAGTTGTATTGTGGATTCCACAAGACTGATGCATATTCCTTTGGACTTTTGGTAACGAATGGGTCATTAAATTCTTTTGACCATCTTTTAATGAAACCTAGAACACCCCTCGCCTTATTCACACATAAGTCAATATGTAGATGAAAGCGAAGTTTTGGATCCATAGTAACACCCAGGTCCACAAAAGTAAAAACCTTGCCTAGATTACAGTTATTTATATGATACAGCGATGAAAGTTGGTGTCTTCTAGCAAATGTCATAAATTTACATTTTTTCAGGTTCAGTTCCATTAAGTTATTATCACACCAGATAGCTATACTGGTCAGATCTGATTGTAACAACTTATGTTGATCTAAGATGTCATAGGATAGAAACAATTTAACGTCATCAGCATACAACAGTACATTCGAATGTTTAATGACAGAAGGAAGGTCATTTATAAAAAGATTAAACATAATAGGACCTAAGTGACTTCCTTCAGGAACTCCAGAGGTGACATCTATAGTTTTTGATGTTGATGATTCGAATAACACCTTTTGCTTCCGATTTGTCAGATACGATTCTACCCATTTTAAAAGAAGATCTGGGAATCCGTATCTTTTAAGCTTTTCAATCAACAAATAATGATTAACTTTATCAAAAGCTTTACTAAAATCAGTATATATGACATCTGTTTGAAGATTCTTTGAAAATCCCTGTATTGTTAACGTAGAAAATTCCAATAAATTTGTAGATGTTGATCTCTCAGAAAACCATGCTGTGAAGGAGATATTAATGTTGTGACCGAGTGAAACAATTGCTTTGTGACAACTTGTTCAAATAACTTTGGTATTGTGCTAAGTTTAGCAATACCTCTATAGTTAGATACGAATGATTTGGATCCACTTTTATAAAGAGGAATAATGTATGACTCTTTCCATGAATTCGGAAAATAACCTCTTTCAATAGAGGCATTAAATATATTTGAAAGTGGAATGTATAAATTTTATGCACAAACTTTCAAAATACAGCTAGGAATATTATCTGGACCAGTACTATATGAATATTTCAACGATTTTAGGTGTTGTAAGACATCATCAGATTCTATAACAGGACTGAGAATGGAATTATAAGTGGGGATGTTATATGGATACGATGTGTTGCCATAAGTATTATCAGAATATGTCGTTTTGAAGAAGTCAGCAAACATATTGGAAATCTCAGTAGGATTGTTGGACTCACGATCATTCCATTTCATTGTAGTTGGAAAACCAGTGTTTTTCCTTTTTGAATTTACAAAGTTATAAAAAGTTTTAGAATCGTATTTGATTTTGGATTTCAAATCGTTCAAATATTCATCATAGCATTTTTTATTAAGTACTTGATATTTATGTCTCAGAAGCGAATATTTTGAATAATCTTGAAGGTTTAAAGTTCTTTTATATGTTTTAAATGCCCGAGTTTTCGAAGTTTTTAGTTTCCTCAATTCTTTTGTAAACCATACAGCACCAAGTTCATTCGAATTCTTTTTAATGTTCTTTGGAAAACATATCTCGAAGATTTTGCTGAGCGTACAATTGAAAATTGATACACAGTCGTCAACATCTTCAAAGTTCATGTCCCAACTAGTTTCAGATAAGAGTTGGTTCATTTTAACAAAATTTGTATTCTTGAAGCAAAAAAATGACTTCAACGGTGTAGAAACTGGTTCTAAGTTGTTTTGAACAAATTCGAAAGATAATTCAAGTGTTGGGTGATGGTTATCTTCTGGACATTCAAAAGCATCACAGCGTTGCACTGAAAACTTTGAAGAGTCATCAACATAAATTAAATCCAAAATTCTACTATTCTTATTTTCAATCCCGTTTACTTGTTGTAAACTCATATCTGAAAATGAATCCAGAAAGTCATTTAAACAGTCACGAGAAGAATACGGAAGAAACTGGTTTGAATCGCCACAAAAATTCCAAGATATATTCGGTAAATTAAAGTCTCCAAAAACAACAATGGAATCGGCAGGTTTAACATTTGAGTAACCAATGATATAAGCGACACATGTCTTAGATAAACCGTAATATCGGAATTCGGTGGGATATACGAGCAAGTAACGAAAATATCGATACTAAAAACTCGAATTCGTACACAAATAAATTCCAAGTCAGAGACATCTGAAAGTATGATTTCCTCACATGAAAAAAGGTTTTTTACTGCAATGAGGACTCCACCACCAGTCCTGCATTTACGATCCCTCCGAAAAATTTGATACCCAGCACACAGAATTTCTTAATCAAAAATATTTGGTTTAAGCCAAGTTTCGGTAAATACCAAGACATTATGACTACAATCGAAACTTTTAATATAAATATCGTTCAACTTTGTATTTAGCCCTCGAACATTTTGGTACAGAAGACAAACAACATTATTCGGGATTTTATTTAGTTTTTTTGATTAGAATTTAATTTTCTTGAGGAAGTTGAACTGGATTTACTAGATTTGATTTTTCTTTATAAACAAATTCACGAACTAAAGTTTTATCCGGCCAAAAATTTTTATTAACAATCTCATCAAACAATTCTACAGGAACAGATAATTTGAAAGATGAAATGTTTCTAGCATATGAAAAGTTGAATTTAAAAGCATTTATATTATTACCGGTTTTATTGAGTTTAGAATCAATATAAAATATAATATCTTCAGTTAATGTGTCTGGTGCAAATCTGGACACGAAAATAGATTTTTTAGGTTGCACAACAACAAGCCTTTTTGGGGTTCTCGTTTCTTGTACTTCCCGCAAACAATCCTTTGGAGAAATAATATTTATGGAAGGACAAACATTTTTATCAATATTTGAGATTCCATTCATATTTTTCTCAGGAGCGTCATCTACCCTCGTTTCCAAAACCGCAGGATCAGGAGAATAAAATGTAACTGGTGAAGCAAACATATCGGAAAAGGATGGAGTCGTCGGAGTTGAAATTGGCTTTGAGGCAGGTGGTAAAAGCCCAACAGAAGTATTTTGTTTCGGAGCTGTTTCATCCAAACATTTATACTTCTGAAAGTTTATTTCATACTCCTTCAGTTTAGACTGGGCAGCTGCTAAGTCCTTTGATACATCATTAAATCCCTTTCGGGCTTGACGTACCAATTTGCAGATGTCCAGCTCTGTATCGCGGCAATCTTCGCAGGACCAACGAAGACCTTTTTTACCCTCGATCAGATCGACTACTCTACCAGTAAGGGATGCACATTTGACGTGATAAAAGCTATCGCATAGCCAACAAGAGACCATGCGTTCGTTATCGACTTTAATGGCACACTTACGGAAAGAGCAAGTCATATTTAAATGCAAAATTTATAAAAAATAAAATACAAAAAGTGTAAAAAAGTGTAAATTGTAACGAGACAAAATGTTGACTGGGAAAAGGCACTTTCAAATTATATTAAAACAAGTGCCTGAAAGTATGCTCTGAAAATATGATCAGTCTGAGAATGTGGAATCTATATAAAGCTGGTGACACAAGAAATGTCAAAATGGACAGTATAAGCAAAAACAAAAAAAAATTTGCAATTTTTGTTGTTGTGATACTTAGCTGACAGGAATTCACGGAAATATAGCACACAACTTTGTTATTTGCACAAAACTTATTGCACTTAGCCAGAATTTAATTTATTTAATTTATTTAAAAATATTTATTCAAATCACAGCAAAAAATTCACTTATGAACAAGTTGAACAGGGTTGCCAACATTGTAATTTTACTTAACTAAATACAGGCGTTACAAATTGTGTGGACGGACTTGTTGGTGACGGACTTATTGGTGACAGACTTAGGGATACCGGTATAGCATGAGCTGCTGTGGGTTTTATTATACTTTTGTATATTTGGACTTTATATGTGATATTAAGCTTTGATGCCCTTGCGATTAGCCAATTTAGCTCCAACTGTTTTAACTTAATCTGAGTGATTTTAGATTGGATGTGCTTGTGCCATGTGAGACGGCGATCAAGATACATTCCAAGGTACTTTGTTTCGGTACTTTCGGGCACAACTTGGCCGTTTATCTTCAGAGCAGGACACGTGCCCCTTCTTAGGGTGGAAGTTAAGTGGCAGCTTTTGGATTCGTTGACTTTGATTTTCCATCGTGATAGCCAATTGCTTAGAGTGTCCAAATGTTTTTGCACGTAATAGCAGTGTCGTCAGCAAAAGTCGATAAAAGAGTTCTGTCGCTTTTGGGCATATCTGCAGTATAGAGAATATAAAGCAGGGGCGCGAGGACACTACCTTGTGGTACTCCGGCCAGTATATCGTATTTTTGGGAGACAAAGCTTTTATATTTTACTACAAAGTTTCTATTCGTGAGATAGTTTTTAAGTAGGCAGTGCATATTAGCGGGGAGAATATGCTGCAATTTGTAAATAAGTCCTTCGTGCCAGACTTTATCGAAGGCCTGGGTGATATCGAGAAAAACAGCGGAACAGTACGGTTTCTTTTCGAAAGTGTTTTTTATTGAGTCTACAATGCGGTGCACTTGCTCTATAGTACCATGTTTTTCTCGAAAGCCAAATTGGTGATCGGGAATGACATTTCTTTCTGTAAATTTGGGTAAAATCAGTTTTATTAGAAGTTTTTCGAAGAGTTCCGATAACACAGAGAGCAAACTTATAGGCCGGTATGAATTCGCATTGTTGGGATTTTTTCCAGGTTTGGGAATCATTGTAACTTGAGAAAGTTTCCAGTCATCTGTGTAGTGACATGTTCTAAGGATTGCATTAAATATGTGCAATAAATGGGTTATTGCAACTGATGGCAGTTCTTTTATCATTGTGGGCGTTATCAAGTCCGGTCCTGGTGCTTTTTTTGGGTCCAGGCATTTATTTATTGCCTCCGTTAGTTCATTTTTTTTCATCGCGACTGTCAGGGACGTAACCAGGGGGGGGTTTGGGGTGTTTGAACCCCCCCCGAAATCTATGAAGTAACAGAAAAATGTATGGAATAGTTATGAAATTTAAAAGAATTTAAGAGAAAGTTCCGTATCTCCTGGATATTTTATTGTATTAAAAACTTTCGTGTACCAAAAAATGGAAAAATTACAGTTTTAGCATTCGTTATTAATCTTCGAATATCACGGTTTACATTTACATCAAAGTGAAACAGCTTGTGAAAGTTTAAAGTTATTCGAAATTTCCTGTGAATCAAATGAAAGTTTGTTTAAAATGAAAGCAGGGACGTACCCATGAAGGGGAGGGGGTTTTGATCGCTTTAGCCCCCCCCCCCCGAAATATATGAACACAATACGTCGATTTTAGAATAAATCCTTTTCTCATAAACTCCACTTCAGGATTTTTTTTAAAATTTTTTTATTACACCTTTTTTTTATGTAAAATCAAAAAATTTATTTTGAAAAAAGCGTTTTCTAGTTTGTGAAAAAATTTGTGAAAACCCCCCCCGAAATTTTTTTCTGGTTACGTCCCTGGCGACTGTACAGGTGTTGTTGAGTGGGATTAATGTTGGTAATGGGATATCACCAGTTGTTTCGTTCGGGGTGAATACGGTTTTTAGGTGGTTGGCAAAAGCAGCACCTTTTTCTGAATCGCTTCTGGCCCAATTTTCGTTTGGCAGCCGTACGGGAGGTTCTGCCAGTACCTGTTTTTTCATATTTTTAGAAGCTCGCCAGAGAGAGTAATTTGTTGATTTTGTGGGTGCGAGATGTTCAACGAGTTGTTGAAAGTCTCTTTCGGATTTCCATTTAAGCTGTTTTTGTAGATTTCGAGTGATATCTTTTGACTGTTTTTTCAAAGTGGGCGATCTGTGATTTTGCCATTCATGACGTATTTTACTTTTATTTTTTATATGTTTTGGAGTACATTTTGTATAGCTTCGAGTTGAGGTATTTTGGAGTGGCCGCTGCAGCTGCTTGGGAAAGCAAAAGTGTGAATTTACTAACAGCTGTGTTTATTTCGTTTTTCGCTTTTAGTGACACATTAGGGTTAATGTGAGAGCTTATATACTTCCGATATTTGAGCCAGTTTGTGAGTTTACTAGTCAATTTGTCTGGTCAACCACCTCAGAGCTTGGGATGTACTTTATTGTGATAATAGTAGGCGTATGGTCTGATGAGAGATCTAGAGAAGGTTCTATAGTCAATTGCCTCCTTCTTACAGTTTTAAATACTGCAAAGTCAATGACGTCGGGAGTTTTGCGGTTGTCAGTTGGCCAGTAGGTTGGCGTGCCAGAGGAGACAACGTCAAGGCTGAGGCTGTTGACAGTGTTCAACAGGAGCCTGCCCTTTGGTGATATAAGGCGAGAGCCCCAGTATGTATGTTTGGCGTTGAAGTCGCCGGCAACGAGAAACTTTGATCCAAGAGAATGGAAAAAAGTCTGGAATTGTTTCTCAGTTATTTTGTGTCTGGGCGGGCAGTATATAGCTCGAGAGAAATACTTGTCGCTTGAATGTATTCTGTGCAATAATTCTGTAGAGCATAATGCTTTATTCGGCTTTTTATGAGAATAGCGGAACCACCTCTAGCGTTTCCTCTTGGATGCTTTGTGTCATATAGTCTATATCCCGGAAGATTACCTTTCCAACAAAAAAAAAAGATTACGGGATTATCTAAATCAGTTCAACCGCTAAACAGTTTTTACTAATGAAAAGCTGTAAAAATGCATTATGACGGTTAAAAAAAAATTGTGATGAGGTGGAGCTAAACCCAGCTAGGGTTTTACTCCCACATACAATACTATCATCCCACAAAAATTTCGTAGAGGCCCTAAAAAATTTGCCTTAAATTGTTGCACAGTGTAATCTGAAAGAGATACGACAAAATAATGTTCCACAATATTGTGTTCCTTTAAAAAAACTTAAGAAAGTATAATACTAATCAAACAATTCGTTCAAAAAATGTGTTTCTAAATCTGCTCAAAGCTTCGTTTTCACCATTTTTACTACAACTTAAAAACAAGAGCTGATAACGGCAAACCGTTAACAGATCTAAAATCAGAGTACAAAAATGTATAAAAAAATTTTAAAAAATGAAAAGAAACCAAAAAAAAAATTGCCATAATCAGTATTTGAACCCACGATCCATAAAACATAAAATATCTTCAAAATATTTAAGCGTATTGCGTAGCAAATCCATTGACGCCATCCCCTCTCGCTTCTAGCGCTGGCATACTGGCATGCCTCCGCTAGGAAGGAAGCTCAGTTTTCACAATTTTTACTACATCTTAAAAACAATAGCTAATAACAAAAAACCTTAAACAGATCTGAAATCAACGTTCAAAAATTAATTTTTAGAAAAAATTTCCGAAATCAGGGTTCGACGTTTAGAAAAACATAAAATATCTTCTAAATATTTAAGCACATTGCGTAGAAAATCCATTGACACCATCCCATCTCCCTTCTAGCGCAGGCATACTATCATGCCTCCACTAGAAGCGAGAATGGAATGTGCAATTTCTTTACTACTAGGATATTTTGTATAAACAGAGTTTGTTCGAGAGAACTGCTAGGAGGAGCAGGTTGTGTGAACTCGGGGACAGAGTTTTGTTCTTTTAAAGCGCTGGCGTAGGAAACGTCTTGATTTATATTGGGATTTACATAAGTAGGTACAATGGATTGTAAGGGATTTGTTGGGATTTTTCTTAAATCCTGTTTTGGAGGGAAAACATCAGCTTTGGGAATATCCTTGCTTTTGAAGGATTTGTAGATTGGACAGCCTCTATAATTTGCTGTATTGCTGCCACCGCAGTTGCTGCATTTTTTAACATTTGCATCCTCTTTAGTTTTTTTGTACAAGTTTGTGGGGAGGAGATCGCCACATATTACGCACACGCTGGGAAGTGTGCAATACGATTTTGTGTGGCCGTATTCTTGGCAATTTTGGCACTGAATTGGTCCTCGGAGCTTATGAGGCTCTTTCACTGTAATTTTGCGATGGAGGAGATACCGCAGTGAGTAAATTGGGTGAGATTCCCCCTTTTTTAGGGACTTCGGATCAAATTCCAGTTCCACTCGGAATAGTGGTTGGGGAATTTTATCTCGATTTTGTATGTTAAAAACGGATTTAACGTGGAAGCGCTCTTCGATTAAAGCGCTTTTGATTTCATTGCATTCATCAAACGAGTCAATTCCTTTTATGACAACGGAGAGACCTTTAGAGCTTTTGAGCTGATATGTGTAATAGCTGCTTTTTGATTTATCGAGGGATTCGACACACACTGTGGTTTAAAATGGGTAAGCCACAGTCAAAGGAACAAGTCATCGTGACAGAAAATATCGACAATAACGATTTTTCTATTTTGGTGTATTTTAGCATTTGCAATTTATATTATACATAGAATAAACACATATTACAAACAATATGTGAGAAAACACGTTAATTGTGTAATAACTGTTTAAAAAACAAAGAACAAAAAAATATAAATAATGTTGTATTAAAAAGAAGAGATATATATATAATAAAATTTTTTTATGAAATGGAATTACTAAAAGATTTGTCTAAACAACTATTAAATATATTAACCAATTTGCGCAAAACAGAGAATATAGTATTGAATATATAACAGAAAAACTGAAAGAAATAGAAGAGGTTAAGGACAGATTTAATTCCATTATTGAAAAGTCAAATCTGCAGGGTGACGATGTGATCACAGAGGTAGACATATTTAGACACTATTATAAAAATACTAAAAAAGAATTAGAATCAAGGAAAATACTAGGAGAAGATAAAGATCGACAAGGTATTGACGAAGACTTAGACATTGAGAACAAAATAGTAGATAAAACAATGTCGGCGTTTAGCTTATAAACCGCCATGAAGGCAATTCCAGCCTTCACTGGACAAAAAAAGGAACTAGAAGCTTTCCTGAAAATATACGAAATTTTAAACAAATCAATGACGCCTGAGGCGAAGAAGGACCTTGTTGATTTTGTATATTATGTAAAATTATCGGCGAGTGTAGGAACTACACTGGGTACTGTAACTGTACCAACAGATTTTGATACTTTAAAAAACTAATGCTGAATGCTTATAAAAAAAGAGATATTTCCATAGCACAAATTAAAAAAATTTAAGTACCTTAAAACAAGAACGCTCAACAGTTGGGCAATTCAAAGAAAAAAATAATACAATCAGTAAATGACTTAGTTGAGTTGGAAACAACCAACATGGGTGCGAACATTAATGAGAGCCATAGGGAAGCTTTCATTATATCAGGCCAGAATAGGGCATTAGCGACATTCAAAGAGGGCATAAATGAACAATTTCAATCATGCGGCTCAACCAAAAACCCTTGCTGAGGCAGTAAACATAGCTCTTGAAATAGAAGGTAGACCACAAACAGGTCAAGTATTTGCAATTAACGGACAAAATAATTTTAGAAATAACAATCAAAATAATCAACATAGAAGTAATAACAATTTTAATGCTTACGATAGAAACAACAATAGAAATTTTAACAACAGTGACAGACAGTACAACAACAACAATTTTAACAATAACAATCAGTATAGAAACAACGGTAATACACAATACCAAAATAACAACAATTACCGGAATAATAACAGATATAATAACAATTTTGGAAATAATAATTACAATAACAATGGCTACAGGTACAACACTAACAATACTAACCAAAACAATGACTATAGGAACGGAACTAATTGGAACAGTAACAATAGAAACTACAACCATCGTGGAAATAACGGGCACCAGGGAAATACAAATAGAAACAACAGACATGTACATATAGTAAATTAACAAGGAAACTCCCAAACCCAGGCTGCAGTACAAGGAAACAACAGACATGTACATATAGTAAATGAACAGGGAAACTCCTGAACCCCGGCTGCAGTACAAGGAAATCAGAGTTCTGCTCCGGGATACCAATAAAAATTTACTTGTTATCAAATAACATAACCAATTACATAATTTTAAGTTGAAAGAATGCTGCACACAAAAAAATAATCGCTTGGCGCGAGGTTGTGGTAACAAATATTCGTCTGCAGCTCTAGTTTACGCTTGAGAGAGACCCAAATTCGCTTGTAATACCAGAAGAAACGCTAAAATGTGCAATTCGAATATAACAACAGAACAGTAGATTGAAGCAGCCACTTTTTTTCAGCTGACAGAACATTTCAAATAAAAAAGCTACCACAACCGAATCCACGCTCGCGTGTAGCAACTGAATTCGCTTGTGAACCGTGACAACTAACCGTGATGCCATGCAGGAAGCAAAAGACCACAGTGTTGCAAATCAATTTTTATTTTAACTTTTGTGTTTTTATTTTATTTTTTTTTTTTTTTTAACGACGATTCCCAACGGTCCCACTAACCCGCCCAACCGACCGAGGGGCACATCCGCATGACGCACGGATTTGGTGACCGAACAGCCGTAATCCGGATTACGCTGTGTAACCGATCGCGGGTAAACATATTTGGAAATTCGTTTCAGCTACAGATTAAAATCATCAGCTGATAAAACGCATATTAATAAAACGCGAATTAGGTTATGAATGCAAGAGAGAATTCTTCCAAACATAACATAATATAAGATTAACGTGATAATAAACAATAGAATTAAAAGAAAATATTATGAAGCATCAGAATTCATGCGACGAATATGAATTTGATCAAATATAATTTTTGCCTACTTTACGATATTAGACTTAACAAAAATACAAAGACAAAACAATCCAAACAGTTAATTTACGCGACAAAGATTACAAATATTAATTTTAGTATTTTGTTTTTTTATACGAAATATAAAAAATCAAAAACAAATAGAACAGTTAAGTAAACAGTAACGGAACGAATGTGAATTCAGCTAAAAATTTTGTTTTATTTGTATACAATATACAGTAAAAAACAAAATTCTGCTGAAATATAAATATAAAATACAACAAAAATACAACACTTTCAAAAAATCGACAATGCCGATCTTTGTGGAGTTTGGCAACCCTGTCATTTCGTTAGACCCTAAGCGGTCCAAAAACTCAAAGAGCAACAAAGGCTTAAGTGTGATCAAGTGCATTTAAAATAAAAGTTTTAGTTTTATTAAGTGAATCTGACAGGTCAAAGACAGAATACAGGCTATTAAAATCGCTACAAATACAACGAAAAGGTTCATTCTGCGCGTAATTAGAACGGCACATACTTAATATCAAAGGAATGAAAGATCTGGAACGATGGGTTGGGATATTAAAATCAATTTCTTGAAGCAAAAATGTAGAATTCAGAGAGCCATTCATCAATTTAATCAAAAATGTTACATTAAGCATCGTTCTTCTATTTTTTTAGAGTAGGGATGTCCAAGAGTTTTAAAGATTTTCGTATGGAGGTAGGTTCTGATTCGGATTCCAGCGAAGGTTTCTTAAAGCAAATAATAAAAATTGTTTTTGAACCGATTCAATTCTATCAGAGTGGCAGTTGTATTGTGGATTCCACAAGACTGATGCATATTCCTTTGGACTTTTGGTAACGAATGGGTCATTAAATTCTTTTGACCATCTTTTAATGAAACCTAGAACACCCCTCGCCTTATTCACACATAAGTCAATATGTAGATGAAAGCGAAGTTTTGGATCCATAGTAACACCCAGGTCCACAAAAGTAAAAACCTTGTCTAGATTACAGTTATTTATATGATACAGCGATGAAAGTTGGTGTCTTCTAGCAAATGTCATAAATTTACATTTTTTCAGGTTCAGTTCCATTAAGTTATTATCACACCAGATAGCTATACTGGTCAGATCTGATTGTAACAACTTATGTTGATCTAAGATGTCATAGGATAGAAACAATTTAACGTCATCAGCATACAACAGTACATTCGAATGTTTAATGACAGAAGGAAGGTCATTTATAAAAAGATTAAACATAATAGGACCTAAGTGACTTCCTTCAGGAACTCCAGAGGTGACATCTATAGTTTTTGATGTTGATGATTCGAATAACACCTTTTGCTTCCGATTTGTCAGATACGATTCTACCCATTTTAAAAGAAGATCTGGGAATCCGTATCTTTTAAGCTTTTCAATCAACAAATAATGATTAACTTTATCAAAAGCTTTACTAAAATCAGTATATATGACATCTGTTTGAAGATTCTTTGAAAATCCCTGTATTGTTAACGTAGAAAATTCCAATAAATTTGTAGATGTTGATCTCTCAGAAAACCATGCTGTGAAGGAGATATTAATGTTGTGACCGAGTGAAACAATTGCTTTGTGACAACTTGTTCAAATAACTTTGGTATTGTGCTAAGTTTAGCAATACCTCTATAGTTAGATACGAATGATTTGGATCCACTTTTATAAAGAGGAATAATGTATGACTCTTTCCATGAATTCGGAAAATAACCTCTTTCAATAGAGGCATTAAATATATTTGAAAGTGGAATGTATAAATTTTATGCACAAACTTTCAAAATACAGCTAGGAATATTATCTGGACCAGTACTATATGAATATTTCAACGATTTTAGGTGTTGTAAGACATCATCAGATTCTATAACAGGACTGAGAATGGAATTATAAGTGGGGATGTTATATGGATACGATGTGTTGCCATAAGTATTATCAGAATATGTCGTTTTGAAGAAGTCAGCAAACATATTGGAAATCTCAGTAGGATTGTTGGACTCACGATCATTCCATTTCATTGTAGTTGGAAAACCAGTGTTTTTCCTTTTTGAATTTACAAAGTTATAAAAAGTTTTAGAATCGTATTTGATTTTGGATTTCAAATCGTTCAAATATTCATCATAGCATTTTTTATTAAGTACTTGATATTTATGTCTCAGAAGCGAATATTTTGAATAATCTTGAAGGTTTAAAGTTCTTTTATATGTTTTAAATGCCCGAGTTTTCGAAGTTTTTAGTTTCCTCAATTCTTTTGTAAACCATACAGCACCAAGTTCATTCGAATTCTTTTTAATGTTCTTTGGAACACATATCTCGAAGATTTTGCTGAGCGTACAATTGAAAATTGATACACAGTCGTCAACATCTTCAAAGTTCATGTCCCAACTAGTTTCAGATAAGAGTTGGTTCATTTTAACAAAATTTGTATTCTTGAAGCAAAAAAATGACTTCAACGGTGTAGAAACTGGTTCTAAGTTGTTTTGAACAAATTCGAAAGATAATTCAAGTGTTGGGTGATGGTTATCTTCTGGACATTCAAAAGCATCACAGCGTTGCACTGAAAACTTTGAAGAGTCATCAACATAAATTAAATCCAAAATTCTACTATTCTTATTTTCAATCCCGTTTACTTGTTGTAAACTCATATCTGAAAATGAATCCAGAAAGTCATTTAAACAGTCACGAGAAGAATACGGAAGAAACTGGTTTGAATCGCCACAAAAATTCCAAGATATATTCGGTAAATTAAAGTCTCCAAAAACAACAATGGAATCGGCAGGTTTAACATTTGAGTAAACCAATGATATAAGCGACACATGTCTTAGATAAACCGTAATATCGGAATTCGGTGGGATATACGAGCAAGTAACGAAAATATCGATACTAAAAACTCGAATTCGTACACAAATAAATTCCAAGTCAGAGACATCTGAAAGCATGACTTCCTCAGATGAAAAAAGGTTTTTTACTGCAATGAGGACTCCACCACCAGTCCTGCATTTACGATCCCTCCGAAAAATTTGATACCCAGCACACAGAATTTCTTAATCAAAAATATTTGGTTTAAGCCAAGTTTCGGTAAATACCAAGACATTATGACTACAATCGAAACTTTTAATATAAATATCGTTCAACTTTGTATTTAGCCCTCGAACATTTTGGTACAGAAGACAAACAACATTATTCGGGATTTTATTTAGTTTTTTTGATTAGAATTTAATTTTCTTTGAGGAAGTTGAACTGGATTTACTAGATTTGATTTCTCTTTATAAACAAATTCACGAACTAAAGTTTTATCCGGCCAAAAATTTTTATTAACAATCTCATCAAACAATTCTGCAGGAACAGATAATTTGAAAGATGAAATGTTTCTAGCATATGAAAAGTTGAATTTAAAAGCATTTATATTATTACCGGTTTTATTGAGTTTAGAATCAATATAAAATATAATATCTTCAGTTAATGTGTCTGGTGCAAATCTGGACACGAAAATAGATTTTTTAGGTTGCACAACAACAAGCCTTTTTGGGGTTCTCGTTTCTTGTACTTCCCGCAAACAATCCTTTGGAGAAATAATATTTATGGAAGGACAAACATTTTTATCAATATTTGAGATTCCATTCATATTTTTCTCAGGAGCGTCATCTACCCTCGTTTCCAAAACCGCAGGATCAGAAGAATAAAATGTAACTGGTGAAGCAAACATATCGGAAAAGGATGGAGTTGTCGGAGTTGAAATTGGCTTTGGGGCAGGTGGTAAAAGCCCAACAGAAGTATTTTGTTTCGGAGCTGTTTCATCCAAACATTTATACTTCTGAAAGTTAATTTCGTACTCCTTCAGTTTAGACTGTGCAGCTGCTAAGTCCTTTGATACATCATTAAATCCCTTTCGGGCTTGACGTACCAATTTACAGATGTCCAGCTCTGTATCGCGGCAATCTTCGCAGGACCAACGAAGACCTTTTTTACCCTCGATCAGATCGACTACTCTACCAGTAAGGGATGTACATTTGACGTGATAAAAGATATCACATAGCCAACAAGAGACCATGCGTTCATTATCGACTTTAATGGCACACTTACGGAGCAAGTCATATTTAAATGCAAAATTTATAAAAAATAAAATACAAAAAGTGTAAAAAAGTGTAAATTGTAACGAGACAAAATGTTGACTGGGAAAAGGCACATTCAAATTATATTAAAACAAGTGCCTGAAAGTATGCTCTGAAAATATGATCAGTCTGAGAATGTGGAATCTATATAAAGCTGGTGACACAAGAAATGTCAAAATGGACAGTATAAGCAAAAACAAAAAAAAATTTGCAATTTTTGTTGTTGTGATACTTAGCTGACAGGAATTCACGGAAATATAGCACACAACTTTGTTATTTGCACAAAACTTATTGCACTTAGCCAGAATTTAATTTATTTAATTTATTTAAAAGGTTTTCAAAATAATTAACACGGTATAACTATTTAAAAATATTTATTCAAATCGCAGCAAAAATTCACTTATGAACAAGTTGAACAGGGTTGCCAAACCTAAGTTCCTTTTAATCTAAGTTTCTTTTATCAAAATTCACAAAAATAAACATTTGACCAGCCATTACAAAGGCTGCAAACTAATTCAGAAAAATAGTTAATGGCTTAAGCGCATGCCACACAGGCGTCCTTTGACCCCTATTTATTTGAATTTTTACTCTGGTTTACGCATTTTAATTTTTTGATGCGTGACACCTTTTATCTCTATGTCACAAAAGGGTTGCTATAAGTGGTCTACACTTACGATTTATCGTATGCGATGTATAGTATGTGAGAATTTCGGTTATGTATATGGGGGTAATGGAAGTTTTTCGGACAATTTCGGGGCCATAGAGATTATTTTAATCAATATGTACAAAAAATTTCTTTTTTCTTCGATGAAGATCGATATGTTTTAAATTGATTCATAAATTGTTTCATTAAAATATTCATTTGTTATAGCGTCCTTTAATTAAATTACGTATTTCTTTAACAAATTTAGCAATTAAAATAACACTCTTTTGAAAAAATATTCACTCGCTCTTTCAATTAGTGTTAATTTTTAATTTTGCCAAACCACAAAAATTTTAATTTGGCAAACAACAAAAATTTGTCAGCGTCAATTGACGCCGGTGTGGCATCCCCTTTAGTATATCACATATCACTATTATGCATCCATCTTTTTTATCTTTTACGCATCTAGAAAATATTTTTAAAACCTAATTATGATTAAACTATAATAAATTGCAAACAAAAAGTAGTGTTTTATGCTTCAAAAAATTGTGCGGAATAGTTTCTATTTTGTTAACTTCCGAAAAACACGTATTTCAACATTTTAAATTTTTTGCAAATTGAATGAAATAATTAAATATTGCGTTTTATGAAAGCGCGTTAATTGTGGATATAAAACACCATATGTATTTGCAGTAAAAAGTATGTTGCCCATCAAATTCGTGTAAGAATTGAGAATTATTTCGCATTAAAAGTCTTGTGTTTATATATGAAATTAAATTATAAAATTATTTCTCTAGTTTTACAGGACAACATCAAACACATTTGCTTTCTTTTTCTTACATTCTTTTTCGTAATACTTTTTTTTTATATTTTTTTTCATTTGCACAATTTAAGTAAATTGTTGTCTCGCTCTTACACGTTAGCATTATTTTTGACATTCTTTTTGCAGTATCAGAGAGATGTTGCTGCGTCAGACAGTAGATGTTGGGACAACAGATAGTAGATGCTGCAACATCTGAAAGTAGATGTTGTGACAGCCGCTAGCATTCGGTTGGCCGAAAATTCTGCTGCCCCAACAGTTTTTGTTTTCTGGGTGTGTAAACATGACAAAATTTCCCTATGTTGTCTCTCAAAATATCGTCTATTGCCCTCTGAAAGATGCCAGGAGCGTTTTTCAAACCAAATGGTAGACGCAAAAATTCATATTTACCGTTATTAACTGAAAATGCGGTTTTTTCAATGTCACTATTTTTCATTAAAATTTGATGAAATACTGACTCTAAGTCAAGAGTTGAAAAATATTTAGCTCTCCCAAGATTTGCTAGAATAATGTTCATATCCGGAATGGGATATCTGTCTGGTACTGTTTTCTGATTTAATTTTTTAAAATCTATTACGAGTCTCATCTTTGGAGTCCCGTCTTCATTTATTTCCTTTTTTGGAACTACCCATATCGGAGAATTGTATGGGCTTTTGCTTTTCCTAATTATGTTTTTTGCGGCTGTGCGAACAATCGCCCAAAAACCAAAAATGAACAATCGCCCAAAAATTTTGGGCCATTCTTCATAATGAAAAAAAACTAGAGAGTGGACTATCTTCGGCTATACCGAAGTTGAAATACCCCCACACAGTAGAAAGAAGTACCTCGAACATAAAAAAATGTGGTCTCAAGACCCTATTTTGAGCCAATTATAGGTGGTTTTGGAGCCCAAACCATGTCCAAAATCCATTTCTAAAAATTTCCAATCAAATCCAAAAAAAATAAAAAATTGGTCTCAGGACCCCATTAAGACCCTTATATATGTGGCTTCGGAACCTCGGACCATGTCAAAAATACGTTTCTAAACATTTCCAATAGAATACAACAATAAAAAAGACTTGAAAAATTTTTACTTTTTTTTCGGTGTATGGGAGCCACGCCCAGTTTTTGTCCGATTTGGCTGATTCTCGAACTTGATCTCAGTATTCACGAGAAAAACATGTAAAAAAAGTTTCAAGTCGATATCTCCAAAACTGCGACCGCTATCGTGCGGACGGACAGACGGACAGACGGACAGACGGACGGACAGACAGACGGACATCGCTAAATCGACTCAGGAGGTGATACTGATCAAGAATATATATACTTTTCCATACCGGACACGCCTCCTTATGGGCGTTACAAACGTTGTGACAAAGTTAGTATACCCTGCCACAGTGAGTGTGGGGGTATAAAAATTATGAATTTTCTCCTAAATATTTTTTCTCCAAAATATTGGGCTTTTGTTCATAATGAATAATAACCCAAAAACAAAATGAACAATCGCCCAAAAAAAATGTTTTTATACCCCCACACTCACTGTGGCAGGGTATACTAACTTTGTCACAACGTTTGTAACGCCCATAAGGAGGCGTGTCCGGTATGGAAAAGTATATATATTCTTGATCAGTATCACCTCCTGAGTCGATTTAGCGATGTCCGTCTGTCTGTCCGTCCGTCTGTCCGTCCGCACGATAGCGGTCGCAGTTTTGGAGATATCGACTTGAAACTTTTTTTACATGTTTTTCTCGTGAATACTGAGATCAAGTTCGAGAATCAGCCAAATCGGACAAAAACTGGGCGTGGCTCCCATACACCGAAAAAAAAGGTAAAAATTTTTCAAGTCTTTTTTATTGTTGTATTCGATTGGAAATGTTTAGAAACGTATTTTTGACATGGTCCGAGGTTCCGAAGCCACATATATAAGGTCTAAATGGGGTCTTGAGACCAATTTTTTTTTTTTGGTGGATTTAATTGGAAATTTTTAGAAATGGATTTTGGACATGGTCCGAGGTTCCGAAGCCACATATATAAGGGTCTAAATGGGGTCTTGAGCCCAATTTTTTTTTTTGTTGGATTTAATTGGAAATTTTTAGAAATGGATTTTGGACATGGTCAGGGCTCCAAAACCACCTATAATTGGCTCAAAATAGGGTCTTGAGACCACATTTTTTATGATCGAGGTACTTCTTCCTACTGTGTGGGGGTATTTCAACTTCGGTATAGCCGAAGATAGTCCACTCTCTAGTTTTTTTTTAATAATAAGAAAACATTTCAGAATGTCATATTTCAAAGAAACAAAGAATTTGGAAACTTCTGCTTTTATAGAATTCTTAAGCTGCGGTCAGATTAGGCAAATATTTGCCCGAATACACTCAGATATTTTTAATATCAACTAAAATCGTATGTGACTGAACCAGTATTTTATTTTTCTGAATGTATTTTCCCAGTATTTGTGCAAATATTTGCCTAATCTGACCGTAGCTTTATAGAATGGATTTGACGAATTTAAAAAATTTCCATTCTTGGAAATTATTCGTCCTAAAACTCCATTGTATGCTTCTACTTCAGATGTAGTTCATGAATGTTTTTTGAAAACAGAGAAATTAGCGTGCCCAATCTGTAAGCTAAGGTTAGATTAGGCAAATATTTGCTGAAATACTTGGAAAATACATTCAGAAAAATAAAATACTGGTTCAGTCACATACGATTTTAGTTGATTTTAGAAATATCTGAGTGTATTTGGGCAAATATTTGCCGAATCTGACCTTAGCTTAAAGCAAAAATACGGAACTAATATTAAACTTTTATGATTTAAAATTCTAATTACAATGATGCTACAACTACAACGAAACAGTTGGTGTTATTTTAATTTTGTTGTTGTAATGGTGTAATCTTTAGTGTAGTAATGTTATAATGTTATTGCATGTCCGAAGTAGGTTGGAAGAAAGCGCCGCAGGTGAACAATTTTTCAGGTTTAAAAGGATGTGTGTTTAGCTATTACAAAAAACATCTTTGTACATCTTTTTTGGTGTGTCGTTAATATGAAAATTTGTATAAAAAAATCTCGCGATTTTATAATACTTTTGTTGTTGTAATTTTCGTGTTGATTTATGAATGAACATTTTTGTAGTGTTCACTCCTATTTTTGTGTCAAAAGCTGGATTTCAACAAAATCAAAAAATGAACAATCGCCTAAAAAATATTTTTGGGCGATTTTTTATTTTTTGATTTTTGGGCGATTGTTCATTATGAACAATTGCCCAAAAAAAAATGAAAAAACACCCAAATCAAAAATGAACAATCGCCCAAAAATGTTGGTACAATTTTTTGGGCGATTATTCATTTTTGGTTTTTGGGCGATTGTTCGTTGGGCGATTGTTCGCACAGCCGTTTTTTGCAATAAATTAACAATTTCTTCATTGACAAAATCGTTTACTGCCAATGGAGAAGGATATTGTTTACTCCATATAGGAGTTTCAGCATTTGTGCGTATTCCCGCACGAACATCCGTTCTGAATGGAATATCCACATTAGCGTGATCCTTTTCAATTTTATATATTATGTCCCGCTTTAGTTCATTAATATTTTCTTCGCTTATTTGATTCATTTGCCGGTATTCCTATTCGGCTGGCGCTTTAGGAGTTCTTCCTCCCAAAGTAAATTTTTTCTCATTAATTGTATTTAATTGCCGGTATTCATCTTCGGCTGGCGCTTTAAGAGTTCTTGCTCCCAAAGTAATATTATTAATTTTTTTCGTACGATTGCCGGTAAAATCGTCGGCTGGCGCTGTAGGGACTTTTCCCACAATTTTATTAGTTTTTCCAGGATCCCCTCCCGAATTATTTTCATAATTTATTTTATTACTTTGTATTTTTTCTTGAATTTTTCCTTGAATTAATGTTCCTCAAAATCTAATTTTACATTCGCCTTTTTTAACAAATTGTATCCTATAAGTAAATCAGCTTCTAAGCCCTCGATTTCGTAAAATCTCTGTTTTATATCAAATATTGTTAGTTCTGAAAAATGCGTTAGGATTGAAAATCCATGTACTGTTTGAACCCTTTTTTTAATATCAAGTTCCTGCCTATTTGCAAGAACATTTGGACTACAGTAGCAACATGTTGCTCCTGTGTCAATTAATGTTGCTGCTTCTCCTCCAAATGTATGGCAGCCTGGGCCATTCTCTAAAAAAGCTACACCCAGAAAACAAAAACTGTTGGGGCAGCAGAATTTTCGGCCAACGGAATGCTAGCGGCTGTCACAATATCTACTTTCAGATGTTGCAGCATCTACTATCTGTTGTCCCAACATATACTGTCTGACGCAGCAACATCTCTCTGATACTGCAAAAATAATGTCAAAAATAATGCTAACGTGTAAGAGCGAGACAACAATTTACTTAAATTGTGCAAATGAAAAAAAATATGCAAAAAAAAGTATTACGAAAAAGAATGTAAGAAAAAGAAAGCAAATGCGTTTGATGTTGTCTTGTAAAACTAGAGAAATAATTATAATTTTTAATTTCATATATAAACACAATGCGAAATAATTCTGTAAATACATACGGTGTTTTATATCCACAATTAACGCGCTTTCATAAAACGCAATATTTAATTATTTCATTCAATTCAAAAAAAAGTTTTTCGGAAGGTGACAAAATAGAAACTATTCCGCACAATTTTTCGAAGCATAAAACACTTCTTTTTGTTTGCAATTCATTATAGTTTAATCATAATTAGGTTTTAAAAATATTTTCTAGATGCGTAAAAGATAAACAAGATGGATGCATAATGGTGATGGACAAAATTTGAGGCATAATAGTGATGGGTGATATACTAAAGCGGATGCCACACCGGCGTCAATTGACGCCGGGTGCTGACAAATTTTTGTTGCTTGACAAATTATCAATAAAATATCGAAAAACTATCGATAAAATACCGATTGTCGATAAACTTACTCTTACTAGTTTTTGTTTTGTTTATGAACCAACTGTCGTTATATGTTAGACCAAACTTCGTCATTTCTTTGTTTTTCATCAGTTATACTTTTGATGTAAGTGTTCGTCTGGATCTCACAGAGACAGGGTTCGGGAAAACTCATTTTTTAGTCCTTACTTGTTTTACTTACGCTCATTTTTCCTCACTCCTCACGAGTGAGGTATTTGATTTTATTTTATTTTGTTTCCTCTCTCCTCACGAGTGATGAGCTTATAATTTTGCTCATGTTTAAAATGCATTATTCCAAATAACTAACACATCAAAAGCCGATTTCAACAAGAAAAAAATTTTCAAAACAATTTAATATCGTTAATAACCCAAAAAACCATTTCATACAACAAAAAAAAACACAAAACAATTGGTGAGCAGCTCCTCAATATCGCTCCTTATGATTTTTTTTCCTCACCACTCATGAGCAAAATTATAAACTCCTCACGAGTGGGGAATTTGATTTTATTTTTTTTCCTCACTGCTCTTACGAGTGAGGAATTAAAATTCCTCACTCATGAGCAGTGGTGAGGAGTAAGGAAAAAAATAAAATGAGTGTGTTTGTCTGATTTCCAAATTTAGTATATGTAGAAGATACACTGCAAAGTGAACCTATCTTTTGGTGTGTAATTTTACACACAACACACATTTTTAAGTATATATTTATTTAGATAAATAAAAAAAACACACATTCAAGATTTTGGCATGTTCTATTAACACGCATGCGTGTTTTTCTAAAGCACTTACAGTGTTTATACACGCAAAATTGTGTGTAAAATGTGACACTTCATATACTAGTTAATTTGGGTTCGCTGATCTCAAATATGAAGTCGGTTTGAATGTAACACTGTTGGTTTTGCCAATAATTGCAATTTGAATCGTAATTTACTTATTTTTTAAAATTGCCTGGCTGTTGAATGCAAGTTTGAATTTTATCATTCTTTTTTTTCTTTAATAGATCTGGCATATCTTATACCATATGTTTTAACAGATTCCAAAAAAGTTGTAAAGTTTTCACATAAAGCTCTTTTAGTTATTGTACTTTGGAATTTTAAAAATTTCTTAACAAAAATTTTGTATTAAAAATTTGAACTTTGACTTTATTTGGAAAAATAAAAATGAAAATATTATATGCATTTACTAAAGGAGCCTTTATAAAAAAACTATACAACTTTTTTGGAATCGGTTAAAACAGATGGAATAAGATATGTCCGATCTATTAACCCTCCGTCATGCACATGTATCTGGCCAGATATTTTACGAATTTAACTGTGATTTAAATATATTTCTAATATGGCTAGGGGTTTGAGTCTCCAGGTACCCTCTACAAATATTGTTAGGTATCGTTTTATGAAATAACACATTAAAAAAAAAAAACAAACAAAATTTATGTGGATTTTTTCATCTATACATCGTATACGTAGCGCATGTATCTGGCCAGATACACACACATTTTGTATGAAGAGTACTGTACTTTATTGGTATTTTTTATTTTTCTCTGCGTTTGTTTACTCAAATCACTCTCACATAGGGTTGTCACATGCAAAATTATCTTGGTCTGGATTATGAAAAAAAATATCTGGACTTTTCCGTTTTCAACTGGACATTCAAAGAAAAAGTCGTAACATTTTTTTTTTCTTTTATACTTTTAAGACATACTATTAAGAAATAGTAAAGTAATGGATGAATAGCATTATGCAAGGATATACATTGGTAAATCCTTACATAAAAAAAAACAATTAAATTAGATAGCTTTTTGTTAAAAAAAAACCAGGGACCCAAAATAAATAACATTCATATTTTTTAAAACGAAAAAATGGCCTTGATTGAAGGAATTATTTTAAAAGTGGTACTATAACTATTAAACTACAATTTATATTTTTTCCATTGCCGATAACTATTATGGTTTGAAAATATTTGTAGTTTAATAGTTATAGTGCAACTTTTTTGTGATAAAACTTAAAATAGTTATGTCCCTGAAAAAACCCCTTTACAGATCTATTCTGGCGCGGTTAGAAGTTTGTAACCGTCTTTGTTACCTTCTAATTGACATGCAAGACAAATTTTAACTTTTGTCACGCGCCAGAATAGACCTGTAAATTTGTTTTTTCTCAGTTTTGAAAGACGTTGAAAGCTTTACAACTTCAGTTTAAAAACAGTACAATGCTACAAATATTTTGTAGTAAAGGGCCGCTTGTAACAATTTCCTGACCTTTTCTATTTATAAAAGTGTGTAGAACTCTTTAGAGTACAAAAGCAACAAGCCCTTAAGTCAAAACAAAATTTCGAAATGGTCTACTTTTTAAAAAAAATTTATGGGTTGTGGTTTCATAAATGTTTCAGAAGTCTCTTCGTAAAATGTTTAGAGTGACGTATACAGTCTTATTCAATTCATGCTCAATTACTTAAGAGGATATTGTCTTTGGCCGCAGAAATATTTCAGATTTTATGAAATCAGCCATCATTCTACTTCTTTCCTTAGGGTAAAAGTTATTTAAATGGCTAAAAACTCATTCGCAGTAATTGAAAAAATTAAAATATTTGACAGAAAACTTTATCTTTATAATAAATACGAAAACGTTTTTAGTCCATTGGGTTTTCTGACTTATTTTATTTTTTTTACTAAGAAATATCAGAGAAATTTTATCTGGACAAATTATTGAAAAACTGGACTCTGGACAAAAGGCAAAAAGTCTGGACAATCCAGACGAATCCAGACCGTGTGGCAACCCTACTCTCACAGCAATGGAGGCAAACACAAACAAGGGTTTTTTTTTGGTTTTTATATTTTTTCGCTTCAGTTGCAAAGACAATAATTTACGGAAGAATTTTTATTTATTCGAAAAAAAAAATGGGTGAAGAAGAGTTTGTTTATAATACGCGATTTCGTAGTGGTAATGTGAATTTCCATACACGACTAGCAGAAGCATTGGCCAATGAGTTAGAGCGTGAAAGAGCCGCTGAAGAAGTGGTTGCAAATGACGAGATTGATGACTTCCCAGGAGATGACGACGATATGGATCTAAATTATATGCCAGACGATGGCGATCCTCAGATGTCGAAAATGATTATGTTGTCGAAGCAGATGAAGTGTTTGATAAAGAACAGAATGCTACCGAAAAAACAAAAAGTTTGGACAGATTTGACCGCAACTGATTTAGACGCATTCGTCGGCATTCTTTTGGCAGCTGGTTATTCCCACAATAATAATGATATGCAAACCACAAAAGCTTTTGTGGCAGTCAAACAATCTACCCATATTCAGAGCAGCCATGTCTTTTAATCGATTATCTGCACTGGCACGATACATTCGGTTTGATGATGGTAGAACACGCGCTCAACGATTGCGCGATGACAAAGCTGCACCCATTCGTGACGTTTGGAATTTTTTAAATGAAAATCTTGCCGAAAACTATAGTCCGCATGGCAGCATAACAATTGATGAACAACTGTTCCCATATCGTGGAAAAACTAAATTTACTCAGTACATACCATCAAAACCGGCATAAGTTTACTTTAGGGCCTGGAAACTTTTTGGATTTTTTTTTTTATTACTATGTATTTTCACGTCCTAAATCGAAATCCGGAAGAGTTTTGCCCCGGACGCTTATAGTTTCCGAGATATTTGCGTTTAAAGTTCCGAATTTTCCCATATAAAATATTCACTTATTCGTCATTGAATGAATTCTTCTTCTTCCTTGAATGTATTTGTTCATTCGTTTTAGGCACAATTTTTGTCATTTGCAATTTTCAAACACTACAACAACACCACAACTACAACAATACAGTTGTATTATTGCTATTGCAGTAATTTTGTTAATTTTGTTTTTGTTGTTGTAATAATGTTATTGCAATGCTGTTGTATGGTTCTTGTTGTTGTAATATTGCAATGACAATGTTGTTGTCGTAATGTTGTTGTTGTTGTTGTAATGTTGATTTTGTAATTTGTTGTTGGAACAGCCCTTAAAAACATTGCAACTATTACAAACACAACAACATTACATAACTCTAAAAATGAAAAATTTTAACAAAAAATCGCGCGATTTTTTGTTAAAATTTTTCGCCTCCGGCGTTTTGTGTTATTGTTATTGCTGTAAAGTTGAAAATGAAAAATTTTAACAAAAAATCGCGCGATTTTTTGTTAAAATTTTTCGCCTGCGGCGCTTCGTGTTATTGTTATTGTAGTAAAGTTGAAAATGACCCAAAAATTACGATATTTTCAATTAAATACATTGTTTCAATCCTTCTTTAAATTCATTTGCCTATTTACAAAATATATTTCCATAAATTCTTTAAAATAAGTAACTAAATACTTCATTGCCATAAATTTATTAAAATAAGTACCTACTTTATGCTCCCATGAACACATGAACATTAGTTTCGTGGTGCAAGTATCACCACTTTCATTCTGAATGACACTTTCAAGAAGAAGAAGAATTCATAAACAAGAATAAGTGGTTATTTTATATGGGATAATTCGGAACTTTAAACGCAAATATCTCGGAAACTATATACGTCCGGGGCAAAATTCTTCCGGATTTCGATTTAGGACGTGAAAATACATAAAAATCAAAAAAAAAAAGTGCAAAAAATTTCCAGGCCCTAAAGTAAACTTGTTCCGCTCTATACCGGTCGACAAGAAGGAGAAGAACGGGAAGTGAATCAAGGTGAAAATGCTTTGATACAACTTTCTCCCAACGTTAGCTGATACATTGGTTCTTCCAAATATTGAAAACCGAATGAACAACATTCACATCATCAAACAGTTCAACATTCATTTGGCCATGGAATCGTATTTTGGAAGACCACTAAATGTAAGTTTGATTGATATAACATTTGCCCTTCATTACATCTCATTTTCCTCGTTTTTCTTTTTCATTTCAGTTTCCAGTAGTAGCTCCTAGCTCAAGTGCTGATACTCTATAAAAGAGAAAAAGTTGTCAGCTTTATACATTGGGAGATGAAAAAATCGCCGACTAACTCGTTTTTTTTGTTCCAAGTGCTCGAATCCGGTATGCCTACAACATTCGAAATCAGAGTATACATGTTTTAGTTGCTTACCTGAAGCTGTGTAAGACTTTTTTAATTTAGAATTAATTAAAACTTACTTTATAACTACTAAATTTAATTGAAATGAACTTTATAACAACTATTTTTTTGAAATTAAACACAAAAATAAAATTTTTCTTGTTTTATTTCTCATTAAAAATTTTTTTGCACGGGTAGGTGGTTTAGCATCTACTGAGAACAAAAAAAAATAGAAAATATATATCTGCCTGGCGTGAAAACAATATAACAATGTAATATTATCACTAAAATAGCATATTATTCATATAAATGTACAGGAATACATAGTGTATCTGGCCATATACACGCGCTACGTACGTGACTATCGGAACATGTGCATGACGGAGGGTTAAAGAAAAAAAATAATGGTAAAATCGAAGC
This sequence comes from Heteromyza rotundicornis, assembly GCA_951394025.1. Classification (NCBI taxonomy): domain Eukaryota; kingdom Metazoa; phylum Arthropoda; class Insecta; order Diptera; family Heleomyzidae; genus Heteromyza; species Heteromyza rotundicornis. Next base: position 41,924,612 of record OX596010.1, read on the forward strand.
TTGCATTCAGCTGCCAGGCAATTAAAAAAAGTAAAAAATAAAAGAAGTGCATTCAGCGTTGGCTTTTCTTTATCCGATTGGTTCCAAATTTCACATAAGTCATTTTTATATACAAAGAAACCAAACTGGCCCAATCGGACAGTTCCAAAGTTTTTGAACCGGTCTAATATACATATATCCTCAAATCTGCTGCGAGCTTTTTCATACACTTCCACATAAGCTAGAGAGCTATTAAATGTTGGGGTCCATCAGAAGCGTAGGGGCCCGATGGGAGACTCAAACCCCTTTTTTTAAACATGGCATAACTTCCAAATCCTTCAAGCTACCGTTTGGAAAGGGGGAGTGTGGGGGCAAAGGGGAGTGGGATGGAGCCAATTTAAAGTTCTAACTTTCGTATTTTTTAAGCTACAGGGCTGGAATTTTGTACTTAAGTTCGCATTCGGGAAAATCAGTAAAAAGGGTGAAAAGGGGGGGAATATTTTTTTTTTTAAAAAGTGAAAAATTGAAAAGAGTAAAAAACTATTTTTTTTAAAATATACCCCCTTTAACCGACTAAAAGCAGAAAATAAATTTCTTTAAATTAATTTCCGCAATTTCTGCTTTTTAGTTTTAGGTTATATTTAAAAAACTTGTTTTTTACTCTTTTTTATTATTGTTGTGTTCGTCAAGGGTTTCGGTAGAACTCCATACTTCTTGCATGTATGTAGAAAACTCAGTCTTTCTTTCTGTTTTGCTGATCCCTAGTTTTGGTTGCAATAATCTTTCAATGTTATTTTCAGTTCTAAAAAAATGTTTGCCATTAATCGGTCTTTATCCCCATTATTATGGAAAGTGGTTCGGAATAAAAATTTGTATGGGGTTTTCAGGCAATTTTACACAATAATATCAAAAATTCAGAAAAGTGGAGTTAATCGAATTGAGAACTGAATGGCTCATATATTTTCTATACCGGACACGCCTCATTATGAGCGTTACAAACGTTGTTTCAAAGTTAATATACCCTGCCACAGTGTGTGTAGCGGTATAATGAAATCTATACCAAGAATTGGAACAAGGATATCAATCTCGGCCGGAAAAGGATTCAATTCGAGCATAAGACGCATTACTGTCTACTATTCGCTATTCGTGAGTTAAGCTAAAACAAGAGTATTGGAAAAAATTTGTTTAAATCGGTCAACGTTTGACCGATTAAAAATAAAAAAACGAATTGTAAAATTAGAAAAAAAAACCAAAATTAGTGATTCCACCTGTTCGCTGCCGAAATCTTAAAAAATCGTTATTTTTAGAAGAGAAAAAATTTATTTTGAAAGAGGGGCTAATTTCTAAGATTTTGTCATTGCTGTATTCGATTGGAAATGTTTAGAAACGGTTTTTTGACATAGTCGGAGGTTCCAAAATCACATATAAATGGGTCAAAATTTGGTCTTGAGACCAACAATTTTTTTTTGGAGGATTCGATTGGAAATTTTTAGAAACTGATTTTGGACAAGGCCGGAGGTTCTAAAACCACATTTAAATGAAGCAAAATATCGTCCTGGGACCTACATTTTTTCGAGGTACTTCCAAATGGGACTTGTTTGGGGGTATTTCAGTTTCGGCATAGCCGAAGATAGTTCACTCTCTAGTTGTTTTCAGGTTTTGCTGAATAACTTCGCACCCATAAAGGCTAATGTACTCTTGGGCTTATTGGAAAGGTAATACAATTTTCTTTTCAACTGTGCATAGTTCTAATTTACATTTGTATTTTTAAACGCACTAATGTGCTTCAAAATGTAATTTCCTCTATTTTCTAAACTAAAGATTGACTCAAATAATTTTTTTCTCTTATCACCCAGTTACCATTAGTTTTTTTTTCAAATAGAATTACTGCTTGTTAAATTTCTTTGATATTGATATCCTGGTTTGCTATAATATGACACTTAAAGATTTATTAATAATATAAAACATTTTGTTAATTAACAAAAAAATTCGATATTGGTGAAACAAACAGTATGAAACAGGGATGATTTTTTTGGTGCAATTGTACTTTTTTGGTTCAATTTCAAAGACAAAAGTACATTGGTACTACATTGACATTTTTGGTACAATATATGCGAAGAGTATCAGATTAATAATCAACTTATTTTCCAATTTTTTTCTCAAATGTTTTCGTTGTTCAAGGTTTGTTTCCAGCTCTGAAGTGCTTGTCAAACTTCATTTCGAAAAAAGCTAAGAGATTGATAATTAAATTTCCATTCGTAAATTTTCTTTAATTCGTATCCACATTGCTACAATTTTATTTACCTTTTGGTAACGAAATGCGACACGGCCACTCTGTGCTCTCTTCAGAAATTTGGAATTGTTTCCAATTTCTTTAGAAAAGTTGATATTATCAGCTGTCAAATTTAGATCATAAACCAAAATAGAAAGCAAAAGTAAATGAAGAAGTGAAAATGATCCAAAAGGCAAAAGCGCAATACAAATTTTGGCTTTGTCATTTGTCAAAAAATTCTGATCTAATACAATTTTACAGCATAAGGAGCCTGACAAGATTTTTCTTGAGTCGATTCTTTAGAGCTGGAAACAAAGCGTTTCATTTATGTAACGTTAAAAGTAACTTTATTTTGTGCAATTTTTGTTTTTATTATTAAAACTTCTTTGTTAAAAGCTTTATAAATTAAAGTATGCTTATAAATATACGTAACTTGTTTACGTTTTTGAATATTAATAACTTTTCTGTTCATACTACAAACTATTTTCATTAATAAATTTGGACATTGAAGTGTCGGTACTTTTTTAACAGATTTGGTACTATTTTTTTTGCCTTTTTGTACAAAATGGAACAACCCAAATATCATCCCTGGTATGAAACTTTTTAATGATAAAATTATAGTTTTTTATTACAAGTTACAAGTTTTTCCCTCAAAAAATCGGTTTTTTGACTTTAAGATTTGTTAGTTCAGCTTAAATTGAAAAAAGTTATAGAATATAAGTTGTTGGGTATTCAATTGTCTGCCAAAGGTGCTTGAGATGAATTTCGTTGCTGCATTATTTCAAAATTTATAGTATAAAAACGACGTAAAGATCGGATTTTGCATTGTAGCAATTTCTCAAAAAACCTGACGTGATGGCGGAAAACTGAACGCCATTGTGTTTAGAATGGTCCATTTACATATAAAAACTATACGGGAATATAGAAGTAAAACCATGTCTTCCTGTGTAACAGGAGAAAAAAGCTAAACTTAGTTTTTAAAATAGAGAAAATTATATTTTGAAACACAATCAAATGTAAATTGATTTGAAAAACAAATGTAAATTAGTCCTATACAAAGTTATAAAGGAAATTACCTTTTTAATGAGCCTAAGAGTACATTTCTAATGAGCCTAAGAGTACATTTCTATTCTTTATGGTTGAGAAGCTTTTCACCAAAACCTGAAAACAAAAATTTGTATAAATAAAAAGATGTCCCGATTATTAAAATGAAGTGGGTGGCGAATTCGCCACAAGTTCACATAAAATTGTTTTCATATTTTGTGGTCCCCAATCGATTCCTACCTGTTGGATCATCTCGGCTGTTACACCCTGTATACTCCTCCTTCTACAGTATTTGCCATGTATATATTTCAGGAATACTCGGAGAGTATTTTAAGATCAAATACACAGCAACTATTGATAAATTTATAGTATATACTTACACTTAGGGTTACCAGATTCTCTTGAGTAGAAAAAAGTACAGAGCTGCAGGGGTCCCAAACTCATCGATTTTAAGCCCTTTTTTATAAAACATAAACATTATTAGAAGACAAAAAAAATTTCTTAAGAAAAGTTTCAGAATTCAATCCCAAAATTTCAAAATTTTGAACAAAACCATTTTTTTTTTCCAAAAATTAAAAAACAAAAATTTAAGTAACAAAATACACCGAGAGAAAAATCTGTTACAAAACCTGTTAAAAACCATCCAACAGTCGGAAAACTGTTTAATTAACAGCGAAAACTGTTACAATGATCAGTTTTCGCTTTTATTTTAACAGTTTTCACTGTCAATTTAACAATTTTTCGACTATCGGATGGTTTTTAACAGCGAAACTGTTATTTTTCTCTCGGTGTACAATGATTTATGCACAATGTTTTTTTTTTAAAGCTGAAATATTAAAAAAAAATTCAATTAAAATTTTGTAAAACTCAATAAGTTTCAACATACCTTGAAACCGATTCAAAATTAAAATTTCTTAACTACTTAGGTTCAAAGGGTCTAAATGACAAACAAATTAAACGATTAAACACATCGTAGTGTTGAATACATTTTCTGAATCTCTATTTGATAGCTAGCTCTGCATCAAAACTATTCAAAAATCTGTTACAGTTATACCTATGCTTTTTCACGAAAATCATTTTTATAGAAAACAGTGAGTCAGTATATCAATCATTCAATCAATCGGGACAAACACTTTTATATTTGTAATTACATGACGCCTGATTTTTCATTTGTGCAAGTCGATTGGTTCTGTAAGCGTCAGTTTCTGATGCACGTGTGGCTGCAATTTGTGCTCCTGTCGGCTCTTTTCCAATTGCTTATTGGTGTGGTGTTGAATTTGCCCTTGCCTGCTTTTGGAAATGGAAAGGAACGAAATGGAAATGGGGCGGAACAAAATTTAATTGGAACAAAATTTAGAATGAAATGGAAGTGTAACAGGAACAGGAACAAAATGAGATTGGGCAGGAGCAAAATAAAAATGGAGTATCGAAAAAAAATAGAAACATTTGATTCCAATTCCATTTTGTTCCAGTCCATTTCCATTTTGTTTCATTCCATTCTCATTTCATTCCAGACATCATTTCTTATTTATGCTTAAAAAGTCGAAAACAATCATTTAATGTAATAAAACAATTTTGTCTAGCTAACTTCTACTAAACGCAACACTGCGTCGTCCTGGCACTTTAATTTTTTTTTGAAAACATTTGTTTTTTGTTTTTGTTCTATTTCACTCATTGAATTGCACTTTTGTAATAAGTTTCATAATACCATGTGTGCTGGAAAGATATATTTTTAAGTAATACTTAAATTCAATGAGTGGTACCACGCTCCAATCGAGTCCAAAGTAGTATGTAAACCTTCCGGAGCTCTTAAATAAACGTTTGGTGTTTGTATGGTTCTGATACGTTCAGTGGTTAAGCCGTGATATTCACTCATACATACGCACCAACGTTTTTATATATTAAGAAGATTTGCATTGTTTTCGATAAAGATATTCAAAATCATTTCTAATATTTCGGTTAAAAACGTGATAGGTCTCATACAAAAATTTCGTTTTAATCCTAGTATACGACAAATCGCAAATGCTATGTTATTTCACAGAGTCTGTTTTCACATTCTCATGTATGTCATCTTATTATGGTAGCTGCGAGCTGTGTGCGTGTGTGCCGTATTTCTCGAAAACAAAATATCACATTGTTCGCACATTGTGGAATTCGCTCAAAAACCGGTTTCGCTTGTACGCATTGGAGTCATTCTTATTATTTTTGTTCGAGGGGGCGACAACACGAAATGGATAATTATGATTTTTTTTTCTCGTATATTTCTGATTCTATAACGCATTTTAAATTAATTCATTTTTTACACTGGACGGCACCGCGATTTTCCGAACTTCACTACTTCGTAGGCACGTAAATGTCAATACATTCTCTGAAAATTCTACATTTGTTCAATTTCGAATCCCTTAACAATAAGAACCACTCCAGTCCGCATAGACAAAATAATTATTGTGCGCCGCATACGAAAAATGTAAATCACCAAACAGAACATGTGAGTGCTTTGCAGTGCTCATACTCTCAAAAACAATTCAGTTATCAGCTCACGTTCACTGACTAACATGTCTGCACACAAGAGCACAACACAGCTTGCAGTGAGATTTTTCAGAAATCACATTATTTGCGTGTTCTTGCTTCATTTGAAATGAATCGTCAATTTAGCGGCACAGAGCGGTACACACTGTGAATTTCTGAACCCTGAATTTTTGTAACTTATTTTTTTTGGTATGTAATGCCAATTCTACCCTACTTGCTCTTGCGAAACATTTTTTTAAGATCGGCTTTTATATTTAACCCATTAATGACGAGATCGAAATAATAGGAATTTTTTCAAGATTTTTTCAGGATTACCTAGAAATGACCTAAGAAACGAATTCCAAACTTTTTTTTTGGACCACTTGCTGGACCACACGCTCGTCACAACCCTAGCAAAATTACCTAATTTAAGATATTATTGTTTATAACCAAAGCTGGGCATTAACTAGTTAATTCGTTAATAGTTAATTAACGAAGTTAAATTTTTGGTTAACTTTTAACGTTTCAGTTAATTTCGAAAACCATAAACTTTTTCATTGAGTTAAGTTAAATTTCTTCGATTAACTAGCATTAGTTAACTTTGAAACGAAACGAATTTTTTATTATTAAATGTGAAAAAAAAAAATTAAGAATTCATACTATTTTTAATAATCTACCTAGCTACACTGTTGAAAAATTGTAAACACAGAACTCTTTCGTGTTGTTGACAAAAATTGAAAGTTCCGGCGTGCCTAGCCCGCAGTCAAATGTATCGGCTTGGTCGGCGGCGAAATATTGAGTCGATTGTGTCGGCTCAACCGATATTGACATCGATTTGTTCGCACGCCGATTGAAGCCGATTATGGTCGACGCGAAACTGTTTAGCCGCCGCCGACATTTTCCAATCAACTTGGAACTTTGGCAATGTGTAAACATTTATTTTGTAAACAAAATTTTAATCAACAATTTTTTTTTTTTAATTTTAAAATTTTTTTCAAAATAATTTTTTTTTTTAAATTTATATAAATTCAGGATAAGTTTTGATTGGAAAAGATGCTTCAGCAAAGTAGTTTGTTTTTAAAAAACACACATTGTTGCATACAAAAAAAAAAACTTTAAAAACTTGGGGGTTACCAGGAAAAAAGGTAGAAAAGTAGGTCAGTTTTTAACTAGAATTTTCTTGATAAGTGTTGGAGCCACTCAAAATTACTACAAAAGGTTGGATCTAACCAGTCCGCCATTGTATATAATATATATAATTCCGTATACCAATAATACTGCTCAGGTTTTCAATAACATTAGAAATATCTTCATATGGACTGAAATTAGAAAGGTCCTCGTCATCATTTGAAGTACACAATTTACATGGCTGTAAAAGAGGTGTTCGATGTACCTCTGTCATATTAATCCTTATCTCCTTCTCCAGCCGGATAAATCGAGGAAAATTGTGCTCGCCAAAATGTCTTCATCGTAATGCAAATTTGCTAAAAAAAAACAAGTGAGTAAGTTTCAGCCGGTCGAAGTGAATCTATATATGCCGTACACCTTTCCATCTGATACCTGGTCGCCATCTTCCGCTCATTCCACCGACGGTACTCACAGCACTTTGTGCTCCATTTTTTAAATGTAGAATTTTTACATTCATAAGCTCGGCATGACCTAGCTATCATGATGTCATGTCGTAATCGGGGTATTGCCATGAAATTGGGTTATATTTGTTACTAAAGACGATTTTCACTTGTATGGAAGGTAGGCGTGGCAGTTGACCAATTCAGCCCATTTGCAATACCAACTCCTTCTAGGACCTGCAGGAGTAGAGTCGAAAGTTTGGACCGCCTAGCTTGCTACAATCTTCTTACCAATCAGAAAGATGGACATACTGAATGACATTCAGACATACGGATATGGCAAAATCCACTCAAGAAGCTGTGCTAATTTTTCTTAAGTATAACAAGTACACAATCTTACTTTAAAACCAATTTGTAGATAAAATATATAGAATTTTATATGAAAAAAGATAAAAAAAAATATTTCTTAGGTCAAATTTAAATTTACTAGGGTTGTGACGAGCGTGCCCATATGGTAACAGCAAAATGTAAAGTGATAAAAAAGTAACACCGAAGTAATAAAAGATTTTTTGAAATACGTTTTATTATACTTTGATATTCTCCTCAAATGATAGAAAACAAACATCCGTAATATATAACTTTTTGTAACACTGAAAAATATTCATAGCGGAAAGGTCGCGCCATTTCGCTGTTTTTTCCCACTTTTTTAAAATACTACTTTTCAATCATACACCACGGTCGCTACTGAAGTGCGATTGCTTAGAGTTATATATCAAAAGAAAGATCTAAGCATACTTTATTAAAATCAAAAAACAGATTAATGATATTTGTTCAAATATTTTTTGAATTGAATATACCGTGGAACGCTATCAGCGTTACCATATGGTAACACTCGTCGTGAATGGGTTAATTGAGCTCAAATTTCAGTAAATGTTTTGAAAACTAAATAGTTATGTTCCCTTTTTTACCTAGCGCTTCAAATTTACAATTCAAATCACTTCACGAACTTCTTACGCACCTGTATCGGAAAATAGAGCGTTGCTAACTTTCTCATTTAAAAGTTTCACAAATTATAGTCAGAACAAGTCAATCCCGGGATCCCGCTTGTTTGTTAGTCCCGAAAGTCCCGGGATTCGCACTGACTAGTCCCGGGATTTTCGGGACAAAAATATGCCTTTTATATTGGGAAAAAAATTCATCAATTAAATTCTATCTGTTTAGAAAAAATTTATAAATTCAGGAGCTTTTTCTATCATGAATAATTTCTTTCTGAATGGTTTAATTTTAGCATTTGATTTTATTGGTTTGAAAAAATTATTCATTTTGTTTTAAAGAAAAAAATTGGCGAAAAGTTTTTTGATATACTCGTACATAAACTGTATGAGTTTTACATATAAAAATATGCAATACGCATTGCAGAAACTTGTATCAATGCGTGAAGGCAATTTAGGCATATTTTCATTACGTCAACAAATTTAAGCAAAAAATAGTTCCGTATATTATTTAAAATGTTCGACAAAATGTTCAGGTCAAGAGTTGTTCGAGAAATGTGGATCAAACGACACATTTTTAAAATGATCTTATTCTGACCGGAAACCCAAGATTCCAAAGACCAAATCTATTCCAATTAGTATTTTATTCTACATATTTTAAAGTTATTCAAACTTTTTTCTAATATTCCAAATCATAGGTGTTATAAATTCAATTTAAAAAAAATCCAATAAAAACCTTGAATATTCTTAGATTATTTCTTAGATTATATGCAATCCCGGGACTAATCCCGGGATTGCATTTTTCAATCCCGAAAATCCCGGGATTGGCAACGGTCTCGAAAATTGACATCCCTAGTCAGAACACAGCAAAGTCAAGTGTGCCCCATTGTTACAGCTATCCCTACTTAATAGTATATTTGGGGAAAAAATGAGAGTAAAAAAGAGGAGGGCCAAAAAAAGAGTACTGTACTCTTTAAAAGAGTACGTCTGGTAACTCTAAATATAATGTATGTATTAATTATGTGTTTTAGCTCAAAAAATTCATTTTGGAAAAGGAAGTACAACAACTAAGCAAAAACTCAGTCTGGCAGAGTGTACAGCTGTTTCGGATCCATTTGATGCATTTTTCCATTCGCTGCTTTAGTGAGTTGGCGTGTGATGCAAAGGAGAAGCAATTATCTTGTGCGTTATACTAATGATTACTTATAGCGTCTCTTGGATTAAATAAAATGCATAAAGAGTGCTGAGTCAGCACTCTGACGAGGATCCGTGGCTGGCTGCCAGACTGAGTTTTTGGTTAGTTGTTGTACTCCCTTTTCCAAAATAAATTTTTTGGAAAATGAGCTAAACCCCATAATTAATACATAAATTATGAAAATCTCAATAAAAATCTGAATTTTTTACTAAATAAACCTAAATATAATGCATAAAATAGTTATATAATATAAAAATGCTGAAAAAAAGTAAGAAGGACAAAATGATAGGTAAATTTTTTTGTTGAACCTGTAGCAACTGTCGTAAAATTCAAATTTAGACACGTACAGACAAGTATACCATTAAATGGAATTGTGGCCAAATGGCAAACGTGAATTTTAAAAAATCGCCACAACTCCAAAAATTTTATTTTTGAATTTTTATATTAATATAAACACTAAATTAATTACTAATTGTGTGACTACACTGAAATAAAAAAATCATGTAAAATTGAAATTGCCTGTCTTTCAATTTTAATTTCGTGACAAAATTTGTTAATTTGATGAGAATTGCATCATTCCATTCGTTTTTCATGTCATATTGATACTATTTTTGTTAAATTGGTATGAAAAACAATAAATTGATATTATCACTTTTTACACTCCATTATCAATTCACAACATCAAACTTGTAACACCACTTATCAATTAATATACCATCAATATTAAGAAACTCACGTAAATTTACATGAAACAATTAACTTTCGATAAGAACTTTCTATCTCTTGTGCAAAAAAATTTTAAATCGATCAAGTGTAGGCTCTGATTCAAAAGTTGAATCTGAGAAAAAAAGTAATCCTCATTTTTCCGCGTTCTTGTGAAAGTGCAAAAGTAAAAAATATGGTATTTCGGGCTTTATTCGGAAATATTTCAATGTTTTTCATACACAATTTGCATAGTTTTGAAAGAAATTTTAGCTTTCTGAAAATTATTAACAAAAATCTTCGGTGGTGCAACACAAACATATCGCCTTACCAACAACTGTTGTAATCGACGTTGTGTCGTGGCGTCACTGGATACTGCTAGATAAACTAATTAATCTCCTCAACAACCCTGATTATATTGTCATACAACATGTATTTATACTTCACTGTTAATTTAAAATTACAATAAAAATATGTAAATATTTATCCCCATTCGCGTTTTATTCGTGATAAATTGAATTTATGGTATGATTCATGTAAAATTACGTTCGTATCCTATCAATTACAATTTTTTCATAACAAAATTGGTTCATATCAGTTCAAAACGGGTTCACATCAATATTAAGTTCGTATCCCATCAATTCCTTTTTTTTCATATCAAAATTCAGTTGGGATCCCATCAATTCCATTTTTTTCTCATATCAAATTCTAGTAGGTATCCCATCAATTCACCACTTTTTATATCAATTCTGCATTATTCATATCCAAATATATACTCATATCAAAATGATAAAGCAACAGCATCAAATTTGATATCATTCATTATCGGCCATATTTTGTCAACGAAAATTGAAGATTTGATGGTATTTTTTGCATTTTTTTGATTCGGTGTAGTGTTAGTAATATTTAAGAATTCATTCTTGTAACACTACACTGAGAAAAAAATCAAAACGAAACGTTGTCAAAACGTTCCGAACCGTTGTCAATTTCCAGCCAAAACTGAATGTTCTGATTTTGACAACAAAACGTTTTAATTTTTTTTGAAACGGCACATTGATGAATTGTTGTTGTTTCAAGACTGAAATTTTTTGTTGTACGACTGAAATATTTCTGATTTCATGAATTGAAAATACACAAAAAGGTTATTGGAAATGCCTATTTTTAGAATTACCTAAAAAAAATTTGAATTTAAAATTTAATTTAATTTAGTATTTTCCTAAACGCTCCCCTTAGCACGCTTGCCTACCGCAGTGTGTATTTTGCAATGTTTTAACTGCATACATATACTATGAAACTGCTTGGTTAGGATTTGAAACGGTTCCAGTTCTGAAATATAACTGAAAACAGTTTTTTTTTTGGGATAGTGGGTTCGAATCTCAGTCGGAGCATTTTTTTTTTTTTTTCCTTTTCAACACATTACTTTTTGTATTCTTTTTTTTTTTGAGGGGTCGCTGGTCACGAATTCGTGGTTTGTTTTACTTCGCTAACTCTAGATTTCTTGAAATCTACGTTCAGTACCTCAAAAATGCAACAAAATTAAAATCGGCAAATGCAGATCGGTTTTTTTGGCACAAATATATAAAAAAAATAATAATAAAATAAAGAATCGAAAACAAATTTGGTCTGACTGAGATTCGAACCCACGCTCCAGTAACTCATACAATCTTCAAAAAGTGAAACTGTTTCAGTTGTGTTTTAGAACGGTGCGGTGTTGAATTTTTCGTAACGATAGCCGTTTCAAATTATAACCGTGCAGTTATGATTTTTTTTCCTTCTGTGTAGGATTTCAAAATAAACATATAAAAAAAAAACAAGTGAGTTAGTTTCAGTCTGTCTCTTTTCTTGTAAACACGATTGCAGGACTAGAACAAAGCTAGGGATCACAAATTTGGGATGTATCCTTTTTAGGCCCTAGAAGGAAATGGTATTGCAAATGGGCGAAATCGGTCGACTGTCACGCCTACCTCCCATATAAGTGAAAATCGTGTTTTTACCAAAATTTTAAGATTTCATCAAAACAGTATGAAATTTTGTATAGTGGGGTTTTCGGGGTCGCTGATTCCGAATTGAATGTCAGAATTTAAAAATTCAAGATGGCGGAACCAATATAGCGGCCGAAATTTTAAGATTTCATCAAAGCTGTATGAAATGTTGTATACTGGGGTTTTCGGGGTCGCTGATTTCGAATTTGATGTCTCATTTTCAAAACTCAAGATGGCGGATCCAATATGGCCCAGTAGGTGTAGGGTATATATAAGTCGGATTGCCCGACTGAAACTTACTCACTTGTTTTTTGCCGAACTCATCATGTTGGCCTAGAAGATTATGTCGAACGGACGTGTTTTAATCGGACCTAGATTTAACCAAATTACATTGTAAAATTAAGACTACAACAGTAAAAAAAAATACCTAAAATAAACGCTAAATTAATACAGAAAAATTAGTGCAAGAGGAGTATCCAAGCCGCTGCATATACTAAAAAACAAATCAATGGATTTTCTACGCAATGTGCTTAAATATTTAGAAGATATCACTGTGCAACACATTTTTCCGACCTGGTAACGGTCAATGTGGGTCGAAAGTACTCATATAGAGTAGCAAAACCGTCAATGGATTTTTCAAAGTTAGTTTCCTTTCAAAATATATAGTCGTTTAAAGTTTTCTTGCTTTACTGTATTTTTCAAATTAATATTTTTTGTTACCTTTTTCAGCAGAATTGTCGGTATTGTACAGATAAACAGATTATGTTAACAAAATATACCAAACAAATTATAACGTGTTAGCAATTTGGTGACCAAAGTAGAAAGAACTGTAGTTTTTTTATTTTTTTTCACCCACAAATTTTTTGTTTAATTTTAATTTTTGTTCTATAAAAAAGCAAAGCTAATGTCAAAAAAAAGCTATGTTAGAGGTAACAATGGCTTTAAATCAACCCTTTCTGATGCAGTTTGGAGCTCAATACCGTTATCACCTTTAAAAGTTGCAAGTTGTGGCCGAAAAATTAATTTGAAAAATACAGCAAAACATGCAAACTTTGCAAAACCCATTGAGGGAATTGCTACTCTATATGAATTTTTTCGACCCATCTTGCCCGACACCAGGTCGGATTCCATAACCTTGAAATTTTCGCACAGTGTATTCTAGAGACCGACCGAAATCGCTTTTTTTAATTTCGGCCGAAACCGAAATGGCCGAAATTTTTTATTTTTTTTTCGGCCGAAACCGAAATGGCCGAATTTTTATTTTTTTAGTTTCGGCCGTAACCGAAGCCGAAACCGAAAAAATAAAAGAAAAAATTGTGAATTTAAATGTAATAAAGTTGTACATAATTAAGCGTATCAGTAGGCTGAAATCAATCATTTTAAGTTCAGATCATGAATTAGATGAATTTAGAAGCAAACTATCAAATGCGTGGAAATCAAAATCGGCGAGAGTTATAGATATTCGATTTTAGGGCAGTAGATTTCAAGAGAGGGGAGTAGATTAGGGTTTCTGCGTAGAGTAGTAGAGATTCTACAATAGTAGTAAAAATTTCTGTCATGGTAGTAGATTATGTGAAACTCACATATATATATATATATATATATATATATATATATATATATATATCATCAAATCTGCGGCGAGCTTTTTCATACACTTCCACATGAGCTAGAGAGCTGAAATTTGGAACACTGATAGAACTCCGGTGACAATGCATTCTATTATCAGAGGCGTAGGGGGCCGTGGGGAGACTCAAACTTTTTTTTTTAAACATGGCATAACTTCCAATTCCTTCAAGCTACAATGTTTTGGTAGGTGAGTTCTTATTGACAAAATGAAATTTTTTACCCTTTGGAAAGGAGGGTGTGGGGGCAAAGGGGAGCGGGATGGAGCCAATTTAAAGACCTAACTTTCGTATTTTGTAAGCTACAAGGCTGAAATTTTTTACTTAGGTTCGCATTCGGGAAAAAGAGTAAAAAAGGGAAAAAAAAGGGGGAAAAATATATATATAATGCAATGATATTCGGAGGAAATCCTTAATTTTAAATCGAAATTGCTGAAATTAATTTAAAGAAAATTTATTTTCTGCTTTTTAGTCGGTTAAAGGGTTATATTTTAAAAAACTTGTTTTTTACTCTGTTTTTTTTGGGGATTTGTCTTCTTTGCTCCTTATGATTCTTCGAAACTATGATCAATACTTAAATTTGTGTTACATACCGCTTTTATCCACTTGGTTGTTCCTTATGTATCTGCCACGCCTAATCCAAAAATAATAATGAAAATTGCACAAAAATTGAATTTTTGGTACTGTAAAAATTTCACTATTATTTTCGTATTCAGCGTGCCAAAATGCATAAGAATTTGTCTATCAAGTATATTTATATTTAACACACAAAATGTTCAGTTTTGTCGATCAGTGTAATCTTTGTTATTTATTTGTTACATTTTTCGTATCAAACCGAAATTTTCGGCGGAAATATCGAAATTTCGGCCGAAAACGAAATTTGGCCGAAAACGATATTTCATTTTTCGGTCGAATCCGAAACATGGCCGAAACAGCTTTTTTTGGCCGAAAAGCCGAAAAACCGAAACCGAATTTCGGTCGGTCTCTAGTGTATTCTATGTTTTTCGGAACGTGGGTTCAAATCTTGATTTTGGAAAATTTTTTTTTTATTTTTTTTTATTTTTTTAAATTAATTATTGTGGATATCAAATCTGTTAACGGGTTTTTGTTATTAGCCCTTGATTTTAAGTTGTAGTAAAAATCGTGAAAACTGAGCTTTGAGCTTTGACGAATTGTTTGATTAGTATTATATTTTTTAAGTTTTTTTAAAGGAACACAATATTGTGGAACATTATTTTGTCGTATCTCTTTCAGATTATGAAATAAAATGGAATACCTGCACTCTAAAAGGATTTTTTTTCCAAATTCAAATATTTTTAGAAATATTTAATCAATCAATCTAATTAAAATAGTTGATTTCCAGATTGATTTAAAGAAAATCTCTTGAATTTTCTAAAACATTCAAATTTCCAACAAAATTACATATTTATTTAGAAATATTTTAGGAATATGATTTATTTTATTTTGCAAAATTGATTTATTTTTCTATACCGACATTTTAGAATTCTTTTTAGGAGGCTTGAAAGAATTTTTGTGGATGCCGAAGGTTATTTAATGCAAATCCAATAACTTTACATACACATTTATACCAAAATACCCAAAATTTGATTCTGGAATTTAGATAATTTTTCTTTATTATACCCTACACCTCATGAGGTATGGGTATATTCACTTTGGTCTGTTGTTTGTAACACCAAGAAGGAGAAGTGTCCGGTATGGAAAAGTATATATATTCTTGATCAGCGTCACCTCCTGAGTTGATTTAGCCCTATCCGTCTGTCAGTCCTCTTTTCTTGTAAACACGATTACAGGAGCTAGAAGATAGCTAGGGATCCCAAATTTGGTATTTATCCTTCTTAGGCCCTAGAAGGAGTTGGTATTGAAAATGGCGGAATCGGTCGACTGCCACGCCTACCTCCCTGTCTGTCCGACTGTCTTACTCCATCCTTTTATAGAGGAGGAGAAATCGTTCGCTGGGATTGTGCATCGTTCCAGAAGGCAAAAACTCAGCGATGTAAATTTTCAAATGCTTGTTTTAAGAAAAGCTAACAGTATAACTAAATAAAAGAATAATTTATTTTTACTACAATTTTTTCAGTAATCATATATTTCTACTGCAATTTTTTCAGTAACCAGTAAATGTTTACTGGTAATGAAAATTTTATTTGCATTACCAGTAAAAATTACTGATTACAGTTATTTTTTTCAGTAAGCAGTAAAACTTAATTTTTACTGCAATTTTTTTTCAGTAATCAGTAAAAATTTACTGGTACTGCAAACTAAATTTTAATATCAGTAAAGTTTACTGATTACTGCTATTTGTAATGCACTTAATATATAATGCAGCGTGCCCATCTATGATAATTTCCACGAATGGAAATTTTTTTAAATTCGTCAAATCCATTCTCTACGGTCAGATTAAGCAAATATTTGCCCAAATACTGGGAAAATACATTCAGAAAAATAAAATACTGGTTCAGTCACATACGATTTTAGTTGATATTAAAAATATCTGAGTGTATACCCACAGCTTCGCTCGCAATAATTTTGTTATTTCAGCGAAATCCCTTGAATAGGACCCGAGTTACAGAGCTTTAAAACTTTTAGGGCGTGGCAGTGGGCGGATCTTAAATTACAATAGTCATCCCTCTGCCCATTCACCTCCCAGCACCAAATCCAAAATTTCAGCGAAATCCCTTGAATAGGACCCGAGTTACAGAGCTTTAAAAATTTAAGGCGTGGCAGTGGGCGGATCTTAAATTTCAACAGTCATCCCTCTGCCCATTCACCTCCCAGCACCAAATCCAAATTTTCAGCGAAATCCCTTGAATAGGACCCGAGTTACAGAGCTTTAAAAATTTTAGGGCGTGGCAGTGGGCGGATCTTAAATTTCAATAGTCACCCCTCTACTCATTCACCTCCCAGCACCAAATCCAAAATTTTTGCGAAGTCCCATGAAGAGAACCCGAGTTACAGAGCTTTAAAAATTTTAGGGCGTGGCAGTGGGCGGATCTTAAATTTCAATAGTCATTCCTCTGCCCATTCACCTCCCAGCACCAAATCCAAAATTTCAGCGAAATCCCTTGAATAGGACCCGAGTTACAGAGCTTTAAAAATTTTAGGGCGTGGCAGTGGGCGGATCTTAAATTTCAATAGTCATCCCTCTGCCCATTCACCTCCCAGCACCAAATCCAAAATTTCACCGAAATCCCTTGAAAAGGACCCTACTTACAGAGCTTTAAAAATTTTAGGGCGTCGTAGTGGGCGGATCTTAAATTTCAATAGTCATCCCTCTGCCCATTCACCTCCCAGCACCAAATCCAAAATTTCAGCGAAATCCCTTGAATAGGACCCGAGTTACAGAGCTTTAAAAATTTTAGGGCGTGGCAGTGGCCGGACTGCAAATTTTCAGAATCAACATATTACCAATTCATTACCCAAAACCACATATAAACTTTCAGCGAAATCGGTTAAACACTGCATAAATTATAGCATTTTAGAATAATATTTGCCACGCCCACCTCGAACGCCCAAATTCAATGAAATGGCATATAACCTATGATGAGATCAATGAAATTACCTACATTTGGGTATGTGTTTCATTAAAATCGGTCAAGTATTTCTTGAGTTATAAGGGAACAACCCTACAAACCTACAAACCTACTCACAAAGAATTTTATATAAGTAAGAGATGAAGAATGGCCCAAAATTTTTGGGCGATTGTTCATTTTTGGTTTTTGGGCGATTGTTCGTTGGGCGATTGTTCGCACAGCCCGAAAAAATATTGTACACTTCCCAGTGTTTGTGTTATTTGTGGTGACCTTCACCAGACCCAATCGAGCCCAAAATCGAGAGAAGTCTTAAATGTTAGACATTGTAGTAACAGCGATGGAAATCACACTGGCAACTACAGAGTTTGTTCAGTCTACAAAACAATTAAAAATAAGCCCTTAAGAGCAACAGCTACAACGAGGTCAAACCCTACACAAGCCAATTTTGCCCAGATGAAATCATACCCACCACCCCAATGAAATGGTGCTAATGCAGCACCACAACAACAACAATTTTCATACGCAAATGTACTCAAAGGCAATATCCAAGACCCCCCAGTTACTCAGCCTGCTCGACACAACATTGGAAAGTTAAAAAGTTAATTTCGTCGAAAAGTTAACTTCGTTAAAAGTTAAATTAAGAACAAATATCACAGGCCATTCTAAACACAATGGCGTTCTCAGCTTTTCGGCATTTGGAGAAATTTGAGAAATAGAAAATACGATGTAAACATCCTGACGATGTAAACCTCACGTGATGGCTGAGAACCTCACGTGTTTAGGATGGTTCATTCATATGTACATAAAAATAGAATGTAGACCACTTCGAAATATATCGGCTTGTGTATTTAATTGTGAAATAATTTTTAAATTAATTGAATATCAGTTCAAAAATAGTATGAATTCTTTTTACTATTTTTTGCATTCCATAATAAAAAAAATATTTTCGTTTTAAAGTTAACTAATGCTAGTTAATCTAAGAAATGAACTATTAACTAATTGACTAGTTAATGCCCAGCTTTGCTCCAGATGTTTATGCAAAATATGTCGCAGTTCATGAACCGTATGCAAACTATGATGCTGGAGATGATACACAATCAAAACCTACCAATCCAGGCCCTTTTAAAAAACAAGCTATGAATGCGATAAAAATATCCTACTGGAACGGGAACGGCCTATGCCAACATAAATTGGAACTTATTCAATTCCTCAATTCATTCTGTATAGATGTAATGCTAATTTCAGAGACCCATTTGACCCAAAAACATTTTTTTAATATACCCGCACCCAGAGAAATCTTCATGTATTTTAATTAACACTATTCATGTTATATTTACATGAAAAACATTTGTACGCAAAACAAAAACCATTCCAAAAAACTACAACTACATTGACAAAAATCGAAGCAAAACGCACACATTCACAGAAATGAGAAAAAATTTCCGAAGCAAAACGCACACATTTACACAAATGAGAAATTTTTTTTCGAAAATAAAAATATATTCGACTATTCTGTCAAATGGAAAATTTGAAAATAAACAGAAGAAATTTTTGAATTTCAAAACAAATTTGTTTTGTCGACCTGAACGAAAGAAGCTCAGTGGCACAGCGTGTAGATGCGGAACTTATAAACATTAGGTCCCGTGTTCAAATCTCGTCTGAGTTGAAAAAAGTTTTTTTAAATAGAAATTTTTAGATTTCAAATTCAGATTGGTCTTTGGACGACATGAATTTATGAAGCGCAGTAGCACAGAGGGTAAAGTGATAAACTCAAGATCCGAAGGTCCAGCGTTCAAATCCAGTTCAGTGTGAAAAGGTATCTATTCGAAATGGTAATGTTAATTTGAAAATAAGTTAAAGAATGGTAAATAAGGAGGAACTGTGGTTTACAATTTTATAAAAAAAATTTAACTAAAAAAACTTTTTCCGGAACGGGGACTCGATCCCCGTACTTCCGTTTATGAGGCCGACTGCCTAACCCCTGAGCTACCGGCAATGATTTGAATGAACGCATATTTACCAGTTTTCCCAGTTCATCAACAAACCTCTTCACACGTACACGTACACATATAGGAGAGTGTCATTTTTAACAATAGCATCTTGTTAAAACAACCTGGAAAATCGGTTTGAAAAATATTAACCACAAAATTGGTTAAAAATTGGTTAATTTAACACGATTTTTTCTCTGGGTGCGGATACAAGCTCTACGACACCAAATACCCAGGTGGAAAAGCACAAGCCGGATCAGCCATTCTAATTAGGAATAGAATTAAACACTATGTTCTGCAGGATTTTTGCACCGAATATTTCCAAGTATTTCTCTTGATGAGTACATAAAAGAATTGACAAAATCTGCAATTTACTGTCCACCCAGCTCTAAAATAACTGAACAGCAGTTTCAGACATTTTTTGCGACCCTTGGCCAAAAGTTTATTGCAGCCGGCGATTTTAATGCCAAACACACTTACTGGGGCTCTCGACTGGTTTCACCAAAAGGACAGTTATTCTGGAATACCACCAGCAGACTCGGCCTTGATGTGGTTTTATCAGGTACACCAACATATTGGCCAACAGATAGACGCAAAATTCCTGATGTTATTTATTTTGCAGTAATAAAGACCCTAAAACGAACTCAACTGACCATAGTGTCAGAGAACTTATATTCATAGAGAAGCGTCATAAGCTCTTCCAAGACAATCACCCCTATTTTCTAAAATATTTGAACATTTTTAATATTTGAAAAATATATCGAATAAAATACAAATATAAATCAGAACTGGTTTTGAATGTGGCGTTTCCAGTCATAATATTTCAAAAATATATTTCAAAAAATTTTGCTCCATATTTCTTGAAAATATTAATATTCTGAACTGGAACCACAATTCACTATATGGCGGACTTAATCAATTTCTCGTATATTACCCCAAAATTATAAAAAATATGTATCCAATGAAGGTCAATGCCAAAAAAAAATCATAAGCTATTTCATAAATTTCATCGTAGTGGTATTTTTGAACGGACATACCAGCGCATTTTTTTAGCAAAGCAACGACAGAATGCTGCTTTGCTAACGAACTGCGCTACAAAGACGGTTTCAGTCGGTTATCTTCAATTCGTTAATTTTGTTTATTCTTTATGCCTAGAAATAAACTAAAAAGAAATAATGACAATTATTTCAAATGCATTATTGCATTTGAATAAATGCTAATTTCAGTTTTGATTATGTATTGGTTTTGTTTAAAAGCACCTATACATTAAATAATAAGTAAATTTAAAATATCAGCATCATAAATGAAATTCGTCAACATGGCTACATGGCTGATGGAAAACATATACAGGAGAAGGGGCTATGTGACATAGTCGATATTTTGCCTAATTTCGAATTAATATTTAGCTCTTGTTAAAAGTCCACCCAAAAGAAACATTTTAATGGAAAAGTTGAGAATTCGGAAGCGGTTTCTCCTGCATATGTTTTCGATCAGCCATGTAGCCATGTTAACGAATTTCATTTATGATGCTGATATTTTAAATTTACTTATTATTTAATGTATAGGTGCTTTTAAACAAAACCAATACATAATCAAAACTGAAATCAGCATTTATTCAAATGCAATAATGCATTTGAAATAATTGTCATTATAAAAGAAATAATGACAATTATTTCAAATGCATTATTGCATTTGAATAAATGCTAATTTCAGTTTTGATTATGTATTGGTTTTGTTTAAAAGCACCTATACATTAAATAATAAGTAAATTTAAAATATCAGCATCATAAATGAAATTCGTCAACATGGCTACATGGCTGATGGAAAACATATACAGGAGAAGGGGCTATGTGACATAGTCGATATTTTTCCTAATTTCGAATTAATATTTAGCTCTTGTTAAAAGTCCACCCAAAAGAAACATTTTAATGGAAAAGTTGAGAATTCGGAAGCGGTTTCTCCTGCATATGTTTTCGATCAGCCATGTAGCCATGTTAACGAATTTCATTTATGATGCTGATATTTTAAATTTACTTATTATTTAATGTATAGGTGCTTTTAAACAAAACCAATACATAATCAAAACTGAAATCAGCATTTATTCAAATGCAATAATGCATTTGAAATAATTGTCATTATTTCTTTTTAGTTAATTTCTAGGCATAAAAAATAAACAAAATTAACGAATTGAAGATAACCGACTGAAACCGTTTTTTTAGCGCATTTCGTTAGCAAAGCAGCATTCTGTCGTTGCTTTGCTAAAAAAATGCGCTGGCATGTCCGTTCAAAAATACCACTACGATGAAATTTATGAAATAGCTTATGATTTTTTTTTGGCATTGACCTTCATTGGATACATATTTTTTATAATTTTGGGGTAATATACGAGAAATTTATTAAGTCCGCCATATAGTGAATTGTGGTTCCAGTTCAGAATATTAATATTTTCGAGAAATATGGATCATAATTTTTTGCAATATATTTTTTAAATACTATGGCTGGAAACGCCACATTCAATACCAGTTCTGATTGATATTTGTATTTTATTCGATATATTTTTCAAATATTAAAAATGTTCAAATATTTTCGAAAACAGGGGTGATTGTCTTTTTTTTTTAATGCAATATGATAGAAAATACATGAACCTAAGAGTCCTTAGCATTATTTGTCCATTTAAAATTTTTGCTGATTTTTGAATGAATTTTTTGTAACAAATCTATAAATTGGGTTGAATATATAAAAAAAAAGTTATACAAAAAAATAATAAAAACATATATGTAGGTACAAAGCAGATAATTTCCATAATTTATCATGCAAAAACCATCAAAATACTTTGTCGCGAATCCAAACAAATCATAGAAAAATATACATACATATAAGAAAACAGCAGCAGTAGGGATGAAAATCGCCAACAACAACCTGCGACGCCAATCATAGTAAAAAAACCAAACGGCAAAAAATTGCAAGATGAATAAAAAAAAGAATCAAAACAAACGAATCAAGATCTAGTCAAAGAAAACGATCGAAATAAGAAAAGGGACAAAAACACAAATGTTAAGAAAAGCAAAAACAAAAGCGAAACAACAACAAAAACATTTCTACTACAAAAAATAAAAAAATGTTAGCCAAATGCCGCAGTCTGTACACTCACTGTCCAAACTCCGCAGTCTGCTTACTCCCCAGAATTGCACGAGCTCCGAGTTAGCAAAAAGGAAGAGGAAGAGCTTATGACGCTTCTCTATGAATATAAGTTCTCTGGTCTGACCATACCACATACAATTATAACTGTGAAATATGCGCCAAGTTCAGAAATCAACCCACCCGACAGGCTCAACAGCATACATACGAACTGGCTTAAATTCAGGAAATATATAAGTGCGCATATTACCCTAAATGTGTCACTGAAAACTGAGGAACAACTGAATATGCCAATGAGCAACTTTACCCTTCTGCTCACAGACGCCGCACTGTCAGCGACCCCCAAAAACAAAAAAAGGAATTTGTGCCCCAAAACATAGCTGCGCTCATGGTTGCCAGATTTTAACAAGGGAAAAACAGTTGAAAAAAAAAACAGTACACTTTCTTTTCTTTCAGTTAAGCACATTTTAATAAACAAACAGTAAAAAAAAAATCAGAGTAACAACCAAATACTGTTCAAATTTTCATTTACCCTGGGCAGCCATTTTATTTTTTTTCAATATTTGCGGGGTGGGAACATTTTCGGTCCCAAGTACTCAAAAATGCAACTCTTTTCTCGTTTTCTCCGCATTTGCCAGTCGAAATAAAATGTTTGTGTGTTTTATGAATTTAAGTATGCTTACAAATATATGTAACTTGTTTACGTTTTTGAAAATTAAATTAATTTGTTCATATTACAAACTATTTTTAATTACAAAATAGGGACATTGGTTGGTACTTTTTCGACAAATTTGGTACTATTTTTTTTGACTTGTTTGTACAAAATTTAACAACCCAAACATCATCCCTGCTGCCACTGTGGCAGGGTAAATTCAGTTTGAATACAAAACTTTTGTGTGGGGGTATTTCAGCTGCTTTTTTAAAACTTTTTTTTGTTGTTTTTTTCCGACCGAATCGACCTTTGACCAATTTCCAAGAATTTTTTTCCATTTTTTTGGATGCAAAAAGTTGCGGTGGTCAAAATAAAACTATTTTACTAATGGAAGTTTTGCGATAAAAAATTCCGCTAAATTTTGAGGATTTTTTGAAAAATTTAGTTTTTGGTGAATTTGTATAAAAATCATGAAATTTTGCCCTTTTTCGCCAAAAATCCAATTTTAAAAAAAATTTTACAAACAAAATTTTTTCTTATAATTTTCCTAATTCATTTTTCTAATAAAGTTTGAAATCCATAAATTTTATATTATCCAAAATATTTCAGAATAACTTTTGTTAAATAAAATTGTGAAATTCATTTTAACTCGTATACCCTACACCTCATGAGGTATGGGTATATTCACTTTGGTCTGATGTTTGTAACACCATGAAGGAGACGTGTCCGGTATGGAAAAGTATATATATTCTTGATCAGCATCACCTCCTGAGTTGATTTAGCGCTATCCGTCTGTCCGTCCTCTTTTCTTGTAAACACGATTGCAGGAGCTAGACGTTTTCGAATTGGCACGCCCCCTTTTGGAAAAATACAAAATTTCGCTGTGGAATCTCTAGCCATGGTCTCACACAATATTTATGCGCAATTGCAGCTTCATAGGTCCACTGGTGGATTCAGGAGAGCTACTATATCTGATACGTCCATTTTTCAAAACTGCCACGCCCCCTTTTGGAAAATCGAAAATTCGGATCGAGAGTCACAGTGCAGTATTAGGCTACATACACATTAAAGCGTTGTCTGTGTCTGTGTCGCTCGAAAATATTAATAAACGACTACTGGAACAAACATCACCCGATTAGAACACTGAAACTGCCCCAAGAAAACATTTTCGCCAATTGTGCTGGTGAAGCGCAGTAGTATCGCGTTGTATATGAACAAGTCCGCTGATGTTTTTTCTTGGGAACGTTTTCGAAGAGAACGTCCTGTATACGTTCTCTTCGACTGTAGCTTTTTGTCTCACTCGACAACAAGCTATAGTGTGTGGCGAGAAAGGAAGATTTGATCTTGCTCCAAGAGAAGTGCAACAGCTACGCTCTGAGAACGCACTACTCATAGAAAATGTTCAGCATCTTCAGAACAGACTCGAACAAGTAGACCGAAGTGGCAGACGAGGAAGACGAGGAAGACTTGTGGTACGCGATATGAGCAGCAAAGATGTGAGACTGGCTACAAAAGAATTCACCAAGCTGTGCGAGAACAAGCTGAAGACTGTGGTTGTTGTGAATTACATCATGAAGCTGCCGCCTGACAGTACATATATTGTATCTTTGGAGTCATCCACTCAATACTATGCTGTGCTGCCTGCCAGAAAACTATTGAAAGGTACTTTAATCTACATCGATAAGAACTACACAGCGGAAGAAAGGGATAAACGTTACCATCTGAGGATGCTCTGGAAGAAAATCGCTATTGAGAAAGATGTCAAGGTACGACTAGGTGATTTTGCTATTTTTATCGACGATAAGAAATTCTCGTGGTTAAACGGCAAGGCAGTGGCACTGAATAATGAAGATGCGCAATATCTCAAAAACCTGTTGGTCAAAATAAAATATGAATGTCAAGTCACCGTTAACGATTTGCGGAAAATTTAAATACAAGCGACATTAAATAATAATAATCAGCAATCAGAAGTGTGTCGTTTTATCTCGTATAATGTATCTAATTTCAATAGCAAACTAAATTTTGGAAATTTGTTCACATATATAAATAGATTTGAAATTTTCTTTTTATTTGAGACTCATGTAGTCAAAGAAAAACGTAATAATTTTATTGGATTCTTTAAAGATTATGTTTTATATTGGGAGGACGCGAAGAAAACTCATAAAGCTGGACGCGCAAGCGGAGGCTGCTTATATGGTTTTAAAAATTGCACTGGAAGCCAGAAAATGTCAATAAATATTCTAATACATTAAAATCTTCTTCGAACTCCGACTACATATGGAGTGACTCTTCTATTAATGATAAACCTGAAGTTTTGCTTTCAAAAGTTAGAGTTGCGTCAGGTTCTAGGAATTCAGACAGGTTTTTTGAACCAAAAACCCATGGTTTGATAGTAAGTGCGCTAATGCTCGTAATAAAATGTTAAGACTGCTAGACTTGTTTCGTAAGCATGGTTTGGATGATTATAGGAAAGAGTATGTAACTAGTAAATCATGTTACTCGAAAATTTGTAAAAATAAGAAGATTCTATACCAAAATGAAAACATTAATCGGTTAAACTCAGTAAAAAACGCAAATAAATGGTGGAAACTCGCTAATTCTTTTAAAATATCCACGCCAACTTTTGGAAATTCACTTACAAGCGAAAATTTCAGAATTAATTTTCTGCCAGCGAGGATTCACACGCAATACAAGGGACGATGCCGAATGTTGTTGCCGTTTTTCTGGATTCTCCTTTTGATTTCATAGATATTTTTTTTGTACTATAACGATGTAAATTGAACAAGTCGCCGGGAATCGATAGGATTAGCTACGAGTTTTACAAAAATGACTCTCGCTGTTTTCTAGAAGAGGTGCTTCAAATCTGTAAAAGAATTTTCTTACGTAACGAGATTCCATCTTCGTTCGGAAAATCCATCATTGTTGCACTATTCAAGAAGGGCTATCCAAAAATTGTTGGGAATTATAGAGGTCTTTCATTGCTGGACACATCGTATAAAATTTTTACTGGAATGATATTGGACCGTATACAGGGCTGGTAAAATACAAAAAATATTCTTAGCGAATATCAGGCGGGCTTCCGGAAAGGATATTCCACAGTTGATAACCTTTTCAATTTGTCAAGTTTAATTCACTTAAATTTTAAAAAGAAACAGAAAACCTATGCATTCTTTTGTTGATTTTTCGTGTGCGTTTGACACAATCCCAAGAAATTCACTCTTTTACAAGCTCTCTATGTTCGGGTTATCTAGTAAGATCGTTCAAATATTGCAACTATTATACAATGATACCACTAGCCAAGTATGGGACGGTCAAACTCTATCAAAGCTGTTTCCAGTAAAACAAGGTGTAAAACAGGGTTGTTTGCTAAGTCCTATACTATTTTCTTTATACCTAAATAATTTGCACGACGCGCTTCCCGCCGCTAACACGACGATCAAGGTGCTTATGTATGCCGACGATACTGTTTTGCTGGCCACATGCCCAGAGGTGCTACAATGTATGATCGAGGCTTTATATAATTACTCTAAGGTCTGGGAGTTAAAAGTAAATTTGTCAAAGAGTCTTAGCTGGTCATTTGGAGATAAAGTCATCGAAATTGTGAATGAGTATAAAGATCTAGGAATCTTATTCATATGCAACTTATCTTTATACCCCCACACTCACTGTGGCAGGGTATACTCACTTTGTCACAACGTTTGTAACGCCCATAAGGAGGCGTGTCCGGTATGGAAAAGAATATATATTCTTGATCAGTATCACCTCCTGAGTCGATTTCGCGATGTCCGTCTGTCTGTCCGTCCGCACGATAGCGGTCGCAGTTTTGGAGATATCGACTTGAAACTTTTTTTACATGTTTTTCTCGTGAATACTGAGATCAAGTTCGAGAATCAGCCAAATCGGACAAAAACTGGGCGTGGCTCCCAAACACCGAAAAAAAAGGTAAACATTTTTTATTGTTGTATTCGATTGGAAATGTTTAGACATGGTCCGAGGTTCCGAAGCCACATATATAAGGGTCTAAATGGGGTCTTGAGACCAATTTTTTTTTTTGTGGATTTAATTGGAAATTTTTAGAAATGGATTTTGCACATGGTCCGGGTTCCAAAACCACCTATAATTGGCTCAAAATAGGGTCTTGAGACCACATTTTTATATGTTCGAGGTACTTCTTCCTACTGTGTGGGGGTATTTCAACTTCGGTATAGCCGAAGATAGTCCACTCTCTAGTTTTGTAAGCATTTTGACATAAAGCTCTCTACTGCTAATAATGCCATCAATGCTACTTCGCTAAGTTACATTTACAATCCAAAAATTTCACTATCAAACAAGTTAAAATTTTTCAATACTGCCGCCAAATCTATCATGTTCTATGGTGCACAGATTTGGGGATACAAACAATATGATCAAGTGGAAAAGTTATTTTTTTGCAAAAAAGACGGGTTGAAGACGCAGTTCGTTGGAACTCTCAGTTTACACTTTAATTTTATAAAAAGAATTTGTAACCTTCCAGAAAATAGACTCCCGGACATATTGGGAAGAGAGGCGTTGGAAAATAATGTATATTGGGTAGCAGAGTGGAGTAAGTAACATTCCGAGTTAGGTATAAACATGCCGCGAAATTTCTCTGTCGATGCACTGAATGAGCATCAATATAAGGTGTTAATGTCTATGGAAAGGAAACAACTATCACAGCTCATTGACAGCGCAAGGAAATCACAATATCACGATTTATACCCCAAACTCGAGTATGAGAATATTCAGTACTCTCTAGAACAGAGATCAGCCAATTTTGTGAGTTTGATTTTTAAAGCAAGATGTAGCCTACTAGATTTGAACGAACACTGAAAAAAAAGTGTACTCCAGTTAAGGAAAAATGCCTTAATCCAAAGAAAAAAGGGGAATGAAACAGCACTAAAGTCATGATAGCTTTGAAATTAGGGAACACTTTTACTTAAGATGAGTATATATTTTGACTTTAAATTTAATACTTATTTCTTTCATAACAGAAATATTTCTTTGAATTTAGTAAAAAGTTCTTTAATTCTAAGAAGTTTTTCTTCGTTTTTAAGACAAAAATTTCTCAAAAAATTTTTTTTTTATTGTATTTGTTCATTTTTTTATATTTTTTTTTTCTTTTTATTTTATATTTTTTAAAATCATATTTCATTTTATTAACTTAAATTAAATTTACAATTTATAGTGATAACAAATATGTACTTACGATTTCACTTCGGTGGGATTCGAACCTGCGACCTTTGGCGTTATGACAAGACCAATCAACAGACTGTGCTATAGACAGCATAATTGCATTGGCGTCTAATTTTCACTACGTTTCACACCAGCGACGGCCGTGGTGCAGTGGCTAGGACCTTTGCTTACCGATCAAAAGGTATCAGGTTCGACTCTCGCCTGGGACAAGCAGAAATTTATATTCATGCCAAATATTTTTTTTTATTTATATCAATTCTATTTCTAGAAATTTCTAAAAATTTTGGAAAACTATATTAGACGTATACAAAACAATTTTTTTTCCTTGTATTAAAAACAAACTTCTTTAAATAAAGTACAAATTTACTAAAAATTAGTAAAATCAGCAGCTGCTGTGGTGCAGTGGTTAAGACCTCCGCTTCACTATCAAAAGGTATCGGGTTCAACTCCCGCACGGGTATTCAAAAATTTATATTTATGCGAAATATTTGTTTTTTATTATTTAAATCAATTCTATTTTTAGCAATTTCTATTTTGAAATACTCACTTTTTAAAAAAAACCTGAATCTTACTTTCAATTTATAAAAATATCTTTCTTAAAAACAAAGATTTTTACTAAAAGTAAGTAAAATGTTCTTTGAATTAAAAAAAAATATATATTTCTTAATATTAAGGAATAAATACCAAAATTGAGGACACGTATACTAAAAAAATTTTATTTTCCCTATATTAAAAACGAATTCCTTTAAATAAAGTTAAAATTTACTCATAATTAGTAAAATCAGCTGTCTTTGAAATAAAGATAAATGTAAATTTGTTTTAAAGAGGCGGTAATTTCCGTTTTAAGGCACTTTTACTTAAATTCAGGAAAAATTCCTTAAATTGAGGAAAAAATTTGTCTTTTAATCAAATACCAAATTTACTTGGTTTTAAAACTGTCTTTTTTTTCAGTGAAAGATCCTTTCGAAGCGAACCTTTAGGTCCATGTTTTGTTTGTAATTTAAATGAAATGGAAAATACATATAATCTATTGTGCGTTTGTTCTATATTTAATACGGCAAGACATAAGTATTTCGGTAAAAGTAAACTAACTATCATTGAGGTCTGCGACTTATTAAATGGAACAAATTTTAAAGCACCTAATGGATTTTTACTACCCTCTCTAAAATATAGAGAATTGTTAATACATGAGTTCGAATAACATACAATTTAAAAAAATTAGCAATTAAAAATTACAATGAAAATTTACAACATCATTTGATTATCCTAATAATGTATTAGTTTTAAACATAAAAACGACACACAACACAAAATGTTAATGTCAATAATTAGATTTAATAATATTTTAAACTAGCTGGGCCCGGTCCGCTTCGCTGGGCCTAAATAATTTTTTGTTGTTGCATTGTCTGCAATGTAATGGATGAATGGATGAAAGTAAGTTTTAAATATATATGTTTAATTGGTGTTTATACTGTGGAGTTAATTTTGTACAATTTAATAGAGAGGAAAATTAATGTAGCGATTGGTATTGAAATAGAATTTGATGAATGAATGAATGATTCGTATTGTATGTATGTATGTAGCGCAGTAAAGTATGTTTGGAAGATTATTGAAATTAAATTAAATGACATGTGGTATAAGTATTTGAAACAAATGCCGTTAATTTGGCCAGTGCAAACGACTGGATTACGATCTTTGAGCTTTGGTACGTAGCCGAATGCTCGCACAAAATGGCCCGGCAGTGTAAACACTTGAAAACGAACAAATCTGTAGATTCCGATGCTGGTGCGGGAGGAAATATTCAGTCATTGTAAACGGTTGCACGAACGGAATTTCGTTTACGATTGGAGTTCGCGAAAAAAGTTGTGTTCGCTCCTGCGGTCTAAGTGCACCTTCAAATTAAGTTAAAATAAGTACCTTTATCCCTTTTAGACAAAATTAAACCAAAAATTCCCTTAGGAAGGGAAATTTGCCTTAAGTTGGCTGTACTGGTTGAGCGCACCGTCTGTGAGGAGTGTTGCCACATTGAGAGACGGTCTGTTGTGTTTTTGTAAATTTTTCTTGTAGGAAGAAAGTGATTTCTATAACTTGTTGGGACAATTTTGCAGTGCTTTTTTGCCGAAAAGGCCAATTGCAGTGTGTGCATTTAAGTCAAGTTTAATTTAATTTTTCGCCGCAAACAAATTTTTTTATTCCAATATCTTTGCTGGAAGAATTTTCGAGAAAGTATCGCGGCGGCGGAATTTTGGGTATTTTAAGTTGTAATGAAGTACTGTGTGTAGGGTTACTGTGAAAGTGGGCGACTTTCGCAGTGAGCATTTAAGGTCGCCACCAGACTTGGGAAATTGAGCGATCATTACCATTACCATTACCATTATAGGTAATGAAATTTTATTTCATTACCATTACCATTACTGCAATGGTAATTGTAATGGTAATGGTAATGAAGTAATGAAAATTTCATTGCAATGGTAATGAAATTACCATTATTTCATTGCGATACTAATGATAATGAAGTAATGAAATTTCATTACTTCATTACTTCATTACCTATCTGCCCCAATTGCGTTTTTGACACTTTTTGGGCAAAAGTTTAATTGTAGCTATCACCAAGTGTGTCCATGGTCATGTTTTGGATGAATCACGTCAGGTGGGATTAGGACAGCTTCTGAGTGCGTCCTTGGACATTTTTTGGGTGAATCATGTCAGGTGGGCTGTCCTAATCCCAACAGACGTGATTCATCCAAAAAATGTCCAAGGACGCACTCAGAAGCTGTCCTAATCCCACCTGACATGATTCACCCAAAAAATGTCCAAGGACGCACTCAGAAGCTGTCCTAATCCCAACAGACGTGATTCACCCAAAAAATGTCCAAGGACGCACTCAGAAGCTGTCCTAATCCCACCTGACGTGATTCATCCAAAACATGACCATGGACACACTTGGTGATAGCTACAATTAAACTTTTGCCCAAAAAGTGCCCAAAAAGTGCCAAAAACGCAATTGGGGCAGATAGGTAATGAAGTAATGAAGTAATGAAATTTCATTACTTCATTATCATTACTATCGCAATGAAATAATGGTAATTTCATTACCATTGCAATGAAATTTTCATTACCATTACCATTACAATTACCATTGCAGTAATGGTAATGGTAATGAAATAAAATTTCATTACCTGTAATGGTAATGGTAATGGTAATGCGTAATGAAAATTTCATTACTTTACAAGTCTGGTCGCCACACATGAATGTAAAATTTCGTTGGTGTCGTGGTACTTTTTCTTGAAAATACGATAGTGCGCTCTAGAATGATATGCATTTGTTTTTGTTTTTGTGAAATTTTTCAGCACGAAAAAATTTGTCCGAGCCGAATATCGCCTTGCAATTTTTGAGCAATTTTTGGGGAAATTTCGCGGCAGTGTGTGGGGAGCTTTAAGTTGGGTATAATTTAATTTCCATTCACAATAGACATTTTTCCGTAGTTATTTGGAATGTAAATGGCAAATGCATTTAAGTGGAAATGAAGTACTATGAAAGTGGGCGTAAAATGTGCACAGGGAGATTGGGGCAAATTATGGAATTGCGAATATGTAATACTCAAGGAGAAGCCGTGTTATTTTGGCATTGCCTTAGGTTTTTTCCACTGTTGAAAAGTTAAATGCAATCAAATGGAAATAACCTTAATTATTACTCCCTGCTGCATTTAATGTTGAAAATACACGAAGTTGTTGAAATTTGTGATCGGTACATCGACTAGAAATACTTTAGCGAATTCATTTCATACTTTGAAAGAAACCGAAAGGTAAAAAACCCGCAGATATGGTAACACTGCTTGGGTGGGGAAAAATTAAGTCCTAGGTGGCAACCAAGTTGATTGTTGATCATATGGTATTTGCTTAAAAAGATTCACAAATGTGAGAGAAATACGTATTTTCTAACTGACAAACATACACGTCTCTTTTATATATATAGATGTAAACATATATAATATTGTGAACAATAAATCTATCTATCTATCTATCTTGTGATGTTTGAAATATTTTTCTTGTTTATTCAAAAATAAACTAAACCGATGTTAAACTTCGATAAAAATCTTGCAAATTGAAAAAAACTTAAAATAAAGTCATAAAAAATAAATTTTCTATTATGCAATATGCTCATCACGTTTTTTTTTTAAATTCAAAAAAATAAAGTTTTAAATGCAATAGCGTCTATTAGACATAGCTGCTTGAGTAATAATTATACCCCCACACCATGGTAAA
The DNA here is from genome assembly GCA_951394025.1 of Heteromyza rotundicornis. Lineage (NCBI taxonomy): Eukaryota > Metazoa > Arthropoda > Insecta > Diptera > Heleomyzidae > Heteromyza > Heteromyza rotundicornis. The sequence continues at coordinate 41,957,284 of OX596010.1, forward strand.
AGAATATATGGTAGTGCCGCTTCTGACACTTTATGAAAAATATTTGGCAACGCCAACACGTTTCTTAGAAAATTTTAGATAATGTGGCAACTTTGTGAACACTAAATTAAACGTCAGAATCCTTATTTCTGTCATTTTGTCTGTGGCAGAGTATACTAACGTTAACACAACGTCTGTAACACCCATAAGGAGGCGTGTCCGGTATGGAATCATATATATATTCTTGGTCAGCATCACCGCCGAAGTCGATTTAGCCATGTCCGTCTGTCTGTCCGTCTGTCAATCTATCTGTCCGCACGATAGCGGTAGCAGTTTTGGAGATATCGACTTGAAACTTTGGGAACATGTTTTTCACTCCAAAAGTAAGACCAAGTTCGAGAATCAGCCAAATCGGATAAAAACTGGGCGTGGCTCCCATACACCGAAAAGAAGGTCAACCTTTTCCTTTTCTTTTTTATAGCTGTTTTCGATTAGAAATGTTTAGAAATGGATTTTCGACATGGTCCATGCTTCCAAAACCACATATAAATGGGTCAAAATGGGGTCTTGAGACCAAATTTTTTATTTATTTATTTATAATTTATTTCTTAACTTCTACTGTGTAGGTGTATTTCAGCTTCGGCATTGCCGAAGATAGTCCACTCTCTAGTTTAAATTAATATCGTAGAAGATGAGTTGATTGATTAATTCTACCATTAGCGAATTAAACAGTTTTTTCGCTCTCCTGAACAATTGTGTTTTTGCTGATAGAGAGTATTAAATAAACTTTTCTTGCGAACTGATATTCTCGTCGTTTGAGTATTTGTAAGGTACTGACTTTATTTTAATAAAACACCTAAATATATAGGCACAAAAAATTATAGATAATATTAGAAATGTAAAAGTGTTCATAAGTATTTTGAACAGAAGGGGCGTGGCGATTAACTCATGTTTTGTTGAACGAATAAAATTTCAGTTCAATTAGATTTCCCCGTCCACAGATATCCAATTCATACAATTCCACCTTTTTTAAATCCACAGCGGAGGAAGAGACACGCGAAATACAATTTTGGGTGGCGAATTCAAAAAATTCCAGTTTCCTATCGATGGCTATAAAAGGTCAACAAATCTTCAGGTAATATAATATACAATTACATATGTATATTCCTAATAAATATAAACCACTTCTTACAAAATAACAGACTTAATTATCCTCTTCGAACCCGGCAGTGGCATCACATTTGTACGTCTTGGAATGGGAAGACCGGTGAATGGCAAGTATGGCTAAAGGCAGAACGGATTGGACGAGGGTTTCAAAACTCAGTAAGAAATAAATTTATGTTACTTTAATGTAGAGGAAGCTGGAAAAGCTCTTTTTCCTTTTTTAATAGATTTTTTTATGAAATTATCTAAACTCAGAAAAAAAAATCCAATCTAGAAATAAGTACGATCATACTCAAAATAAAGTTAAATACGTTAAACTATAATCGTCAACTTTGAAATTAATAAGTCAATCTCAAATGTAAATTTCAACACTTCAAAAAAAAAATTGTACAATTTTGAAATGAAAATCACTACCTCAAATTAAAATGGGAATTTTTAAAGTAAGCAGCAAAAACTTCAAACTAAGTTCGATCCATTTTGAAATGAAATTTTCCAGTTCAAAGTGAATTTGTTCGTACTTGAGTATATTCTAGTTTACCAGACTATCATGAACGTTGATTTGAGGTGGTTTATTTTCGATGCCAATATTAAGTGAACAAACTTAAATTGAGATTGCACCATATTGCCGATATATTTCGATGTGTTGTATATTCTATTTTGATGTATGAATGGACCATTCTAAACACAATGGCGTTCTCAGCCATCACGAGGTTTACATCCTCAGGATGTTTATATCGTATTTTCCATTTCTCAAATTTCTCAAAATGGCGAAAAACTGAGAAAGCTATTGTGTCCTAAAACCAAACTTCATTCGTTTCATTATAATTATTTAACATTCTAATAAAATTTGTATGACTTTATATGAATATAAATAAATTGTTTCATACACGAAATTTCGCTTTTGACAAAAATTTTTATCATTATTTTAAAGCAAATTTACATATGTCAAAACCGATCGGGAAAATGTGTTTTTTGTAAAAATTGAACTATTTAATTTAACTTTTAACAAACTTAATTTTTCAACAAAATTAACTATTTAATTCAACGAAGTAAAATTTTTGATTAACTATTACCGAGTTAACGAAGTTAAATTCTCTATTAACTATGCCCAGCTTTTGGTATTAGGTACAGCTGGAACTGATACACCAATGCAATGTAGGAGAAAATACAAACAAAATCCAAGTTTCGACTAACGGCATATCGACTGGTTGCTGACTCAAACTCGTAACTCAGATTTGGTCCAATTTACGTTTTTGATGCCAGAAGTTGTATTCGTTTCCTCCGTATTCAATGTTGTTAAATTTTAAGCAAAAAACAAGCTGTGCTACAACCTCGTCTCTTAAAATCAAAATTTTATAAAAGATACAACCTCGTATAATATTTTGAATTTTGTTTCTTGCTCAATAATGAACAAAAAATATATATTTGTAGTCTAAAAAGTAAATAATCCTTACTGAAAATGTTAAGTGGAAGGCGCGTGCATTTTGCAAACTTAAGAAATTTTTTTTAAAATAAATAAGTAAAAAAAAATCCCAAATGCAGCTTAAAAAATTTTTTTTTTTAAATCATCAGATCAAATTGTTGTTTTGTCTCAAAAGTAGCGTAATGTTATTGACGTCATCAAGGAATAAAATACCGTTTTGATTGGATAATATCTGGTGCCACCTCAACGCGGTTAAAATGATCTGATTTTTGGTCAAAAATAAAAAAAGTTTAAAAAGGATCACAATAACCCACCAAACTGTGGGTGGTTTCAAAAGTTTCGTATTGACTTCTGTAAGATGTGTTTAAAATTTCGTTTCAATCGGATAATTTCTTATCCTTCCGCAACACGGTTAAAGTTTTCTTGTTTTGGTAAAAACAAAAACCAATATATCTAAAATATTGGTCATGGTCCGATCAGACCGTATTGATCAAATGTTGAAAACCTAACATTTTTCCGTTACGAAGTTGAGTCAGAAACCAGTCGATATGTACATTAGAGCTGTCCAAAAATCGATAAGTTCCGAAAGTGGCTTAAATTTCAAACCGATCCGATAACGGCAACCCGGCCCGCAAAGGCCCTAAAGTTGGTCAAAACGGGCTAACACTTGAAGAAAAATACGATTTTTTTTGACAGCTCTAATGTACATGAACAGATCCCCGAAATGTGGTGTAAATTATGGTCGCCATATTGCATCCGCCATCTTGAGTTTCGAAATTTCAATATCAAATTCGAAATCAGCGAACCCGAAAACCGACATATTCTTAATTTTTACTTCTTTTTATACCCCCACACTCACTGTGGCAGGGTATACTAACTTTGTCACAACGTTTGTAACGCCCATAAGGAGGCGTGTCCGGTATGGAAAAGTATATATTCTTGATCAGTATCACCTCCTGAGTCGATATAGCGATGTCCGTCTGTCTGTCCGTCCGTCTGTCCGTCCGCACGATAGCGGTCGCAGTTTTGGAGATATCGACTTCGGGAATCAGCCAAATCGGACAAAAACTGGGCGTGGCTCCCATACACCGAAAAAAAAAGGTAAAAATTGCGGGGGGGGGGGGGTGTTAAATGTTAGAGAAATGGAAAGTGAGCGCCATATATGCGTTCATATAGACAAGATTCTGTTAGTTCTTTTTAGACAGGGACTTGCGATTTTTAATTTTGAGAAGTGTTTTGGAAAAGATTGTGGTTTTATTTTTTTAAAATTTGATTCTTAAATTGTGTTTTTGTGGTTGCTGAGAACCATCGTTGGATCGGGGGGCTGAGGCAGTATATATTTTTCAAAGGGAGTATTTTTCCGCGATGGTGTTATTTCCACCAGCGGGTGGCAATAGTGTTTTTGGTGTTTTTATCTGTGGCAGTGGGCCATTTCGTTTATTCGGAATGTGTAAAGAAAAACAATGTTTATAGAGTTTGTTAAGTTGTGGCAAGTCGGTTGTGGTAAGTCGGCTAATTGGTGTTTCGATATTTTAATAGTGGAATTGGTCTACATCGGTTTTGTGGTCCTGTTTTCCCCTTTCCCTTCCAATTTTTGTTGTGGCGGCACCTGAGCCAAGTGGTTGCTGGACATCGATTTTATCGAAGTCCAACTGGTGAATTGATCCGGACAGGTCGGTCTGGTCCCGTAAATCAAGTGTACATAAAAACATAACTTTTGTCATTAGTGTTTTCTTTAAATACTCTCGTTTGACAAATTTCCGTTTTGTGTGTCATTGAGTTTTCGTTTCCTTTTTTTTTGTGTTCGGGTTTCGTGTGCATATACGTATATATATATTTTGCGGTAATTTCGGTGTAGGTAAGCGAAAATCGAGTTAGTGGGTTTTTATGTACTCGCCGCGGTTACAATACCGCGAGGGTCGTCTGAGCCATCGGCAGGGTTTCCAAGCCACGCTTCGCGATTTAGCTAACGGGCAATTAGGGATTTTAATTATCGCGTGGGGATTTTTGATTTTAGTTTTTTTAAATAAAGTTTAACTAAACTAGCGCGATAAATGAAAAAGGTAATGGTTTTCGAAATTAACTGAAACGTTAAAAGTTTACCAAAAATGTTACTTCGTTAATTAACTATTAACTAATTGACTAGTTATTGCCGAGCTTTGCCTAATACTAAAACTACTGAAAGTGAGTTTTTTGTGTTTACCATGGAATGGAGTTGGGAGAGTCAGTGTAATTTAAAATGAATAACTTTTTGGTTGACTTTATTTATTTTAAATTTTATTTGTTTTGTTTAATGTAACATTTATAAAATACTGGCTTATACCCACAGCTTCTCTCTCAATAATGTATAAATGTTATACTATGTATTATTTGAGCAACTGAAATAAAAATAGATTTTTCCAGTCATACCTCTGCCCATTCACTACTCAACACCAAATCCAAAATATCACCGATATCCCTCGAATGGGGCCCGAGTCAAAGTTATTGTGCGACCAAAGGTGGTTTTATCGGCCGAAGCCGATGCAGAACTTCCGAAGCTCAATATGAAGATAAAATGAAAAAATATTTAAACATTTATTAAAAATGGTTTATTGTATATCGTAACGAACACTTGGCTAGTGAATGATTATGTAAAACATTTATTTATTAAGTAAATTATTTATTAAGTAAATCAATAGCTGAATTATCAAAAGTGGGCGTGGTGGGTTGCTTTTTTCACCCAGCTGATAATACAAATCCCAAAAAATCAACTGTAAAAGTGGTATTTGAAATGTTATATTTTGATATAATATGCGTTGAACAGGTCTGCGTCCTATATGTCGAGATGAATGTTTTAAGATGAAAGCAAACATTTTATTTTATTTTTTAAACATAAATTATGTTAAAGTTTTCAGTATTAATAATAAATCTATGAAGTGTACTTTTTGGCAGCAAAAATTTTGAGTTGGTGCAAAACTTTGTATATTGAACTATTTTGTGTCTCAAAAGAGCACACATCCTAAAAGTATGCACCAAATATTTTTTGAAATAACAACCAATTTCAGATTTTTCGAAGAAGGTGAGACAAAATTATGAATTAAAAAGCGGGGGACACCTACGCACCGAGAGAAAAAAAACAGTATAATCGACGAAAAAGTAGGTAATTTTAAAAGTTTTCGCGGTTAAAAACCATCCGATAGTCTAAACTGGTAAATTGGCAGTTGCTGCGCTGTTGATAACCGTAGCCTAGTGGGAAGATGTCCGACTGCCACCCTGGAGGCCTGGGTTCAAATCCCGGTACATCCGTCGCTAATTTTTTTTAAAATAACTTTTTTTTAATAAAAAAAAAATTTTTTCTGTTTTTTTTTTGTCTCAACTCTAAATTTTCTTAACTTTATTTATAAGTTTACCAGAGTTGCCATATGAAAGGACTTTCATTGTTTTTCGGGGAATATCCTATCAAAAGAAGAAATGGGCAAGGAATTCATGAAAATTTGAGAAAACTTTGATAAATACGAACAATGAACAATCAAAACCAATGAAAGTTTAGTTGTACTTGAACAAAAAAGAGACAAACTTGCGATAAACCTGGCAACACTGTGTGAACTAAAAGAACAGTAACCTTTTAACAGCCACTGAAATACGATTTTATGTTCTCCTATCTGTTGAACTCACTGTTACACACTCTGCGGTTCATAACATGATTTTGATGGTTGTCAAATCTGTTGACATTTGGACTAGTCAGTTGAAAGGCCTTGTTAGTACCCAGGGACTCCTGGGTTCAAATCTCGTTGGCTGCAACATTTTTTATTTATTCAATAGAAAAATAAATTGACAGTTTTTTTAACAGTTCGAGAAGTTGAAAATAGGTTTAATTCAACAGTAAAACTGTTAAATCAAACAACAGTTATTCTGTTAAAAACAGAATAACAGTGCCCGACTGTCATTTCCACTGCTGTCTTTTTTCTCGGTGCGGGCACCTAGATTTGGAAGAAACTTAAAGTGGACATGTTCACCTTTGATTTGATATCAAAGATTAAGGTGAAATAAATGGCAATCACCTAAATAAATGCCATTATGTAATTTTGTAAAATTCTTTTTGAAACATTCAAGCAAATTTGAAAATTTACAACTAAATAACTATGAAAATGGAAATGCATAAACGCGAAATAATTAACAAAGAACAATACTTACTAAATATCCGAACCTAAAGATGTGAAAACTTAGAGAGGTCTTTTTAAAAAATTTTTATTACGTCCACTTTTTGCAGCATAAACTCGTAAAATTTAAAACAGTTGGCTAAAAGTTATTGCTGCAGCGAGTACACGCAATATTTGAAACAAATCTTTTTAAAACATTACTATTTGGATACTAGGCTATAGAACTGCATTTTTACATGTTCGAAAAAACAAAGTCGAAAAAGGTATTTTTTGCAGCTTCGCCCCAAAGTGCGGCGTTCTCAGTTCTATCACGTCAGGTTTTTGAAAAATTCAAGAAAGACAAAATTCAGTAATTTAATAAAAAAAATTTAACGATTGTTTGTTTTGAATATATAAACAGTTTATTTTAGTGCCATTGGTTTTTTTTTATTATAATTTTTATTATAACTCCAGTGGAGTAGAACGCCAAAAAGCAAACTAATTGATCCTTAAAGTTTTTTGATACTAAACAAGATGGCGTCCACATAAATGCTCTTTTTCCATAGAAATGCTCTATGTAGTTTAAAAGGATTTTCCAAAGATCTTTAACTTTACATACTCCAAAATCCAGATGGTGCCCAAAGAAGGTGGATTTTAAAAAACAACGCGAAATTGGCAACAATGGTGTATAGATTTGAAAAAATTCCTAAATTCTGTAGTAGATTTTTCTTCGAAATTCGTTTAAGCAATCATTAATGGGGTTCATTTAAACTTGTACAACCCCCGTAAACTTGTAAATTCGTAAAACATGAAACTTTAAATGAACTTTGAAGTGTAAAAATCGTAAATGTCGACAAAATGGCTGCAGCGGTTAGGGTGGCATTTCAATATTCTACAATCAGGGTTTACATATTAAAAAAAATTTAATAATGAGCACAGAAAAAATCATAATGCCACATTTAACTGAAAAAGCAAAATTTTTGAAGTACCTCGAAGATACAGCATTGAATGATTTGCTAATGCTGGGGTTATTTTTTGCACACTTACATCAGTCATTTTTTCATTCATCTCATTTAACAACATTAATGTCGATTATAAAAAAATTCAGCATTTTTAAAAATGACAAATTATTTCCAATTTTGTGGATTTGATCTCTTGTGTCATAAAATAAAAGAGATCAAAAATGTTCCACAGTATTCTCTAATGTTTTATAACTATCAATTTCTATAAAAAATTGGTAAAAATTCCACAACGCAAATAATATTTCTTTTTAAAACTCACGATCACCTTTATTCAATTATATTTTCTCTAAAAATCTGAATTGACATCGAAAATAAAATTTTTTCTGTACGTAATTTAACAACTTTTAGTATGTAATGGTTTGTGCAAAAGGCAACCCATATTCACCGCGTAGATCTACGAGGTAGTTTACGCTTCAAAATAGGCTCGGAAAGGTTGTAAACTTTTTCCCATACCAATTCTAACGGAAAGTTTACAGGCTTGTAGATCTACAAGGTTTACATCGTTTACGGATGTTTTAAAAGTTAAAATAAACCCCATTATTGATCTAAAAACAAAATTTTTTTAACTTTTACTCATTTTTGACATTTGGCCGCACATTTGGCGTTGGTATTAAATATAGGCAGAAGCCGATTATGGGCCGAATTAAAAATTTTAGGCCGAATTAAGGCATTCATTCCCGAAGTGTTTTTGAAAATCCCGGGATTTCGGGATTTAAAATTACAATCCCGGGATCCCGGGATTTGTTGGGGATTGTCGGGATTTTCCAATTAAATACAAAAATTAATATAAAATTAAAGAAAAAATTGTTGCAACAATATTTTAAGTTTAATTTCATTTTAATTCGACAAAGAAATAATATTTATTAAATATTACATTAAACAAAACAAATAATATTTAAAATAAATATAGTGGAACAAAAAATAATTATTTTTAAATTACATTGATCGAACAAGTCATTTTTTTTTTGCCACCTGAATCCGATTATAATCATAAAATTCTGCCAGCTCCATTTCATGCTACACACGAAAAACTTACTTTCAGTAGTTTTAGTGTTATAGCGGGAACAGATACACGAATTGTTGTTTAAAACTATTGAAATTGGTGTCCATTCAAAAGTAAAACACACACAAAACCATTTATCGAATTCGTAAAGTTTTCAATATATGGTCAAGAAAATAATTTTAACATATATCTTTTTTGTAAAAAAAAATTGTTAAAATTGAAAAAATTTGATTTAGATCGATAAAAATTGTTTGCTAACCGTTATTGATTTGTGTGTGTGTGTAGCACTAAATCTGCAAAAGTGGGTTTTTTTAATTTACCAATTAGATTGAATGTAAATGCACGGCTGTATTTTTGTGGAAAAACTTCAAAAATATCTTAAGCAATGCATAAAAAATGCATTTTTTGAATTCCGGACTCAAAATCCCGGGTTGCCGGGATTGAGAAAACGTCCGGGATCCCGGGATTTCGACTGTACCAAAAAAGAATATGACGCCAAATCATTCATAAAGATTTTTTCCTCAATTAGATATCAACAGTCGTTCTCAAATCGAAAAAGACAATTATTTATTTGAATAATATATTTCAATACAGTTTGAGGTTTATTTAGTTTTTAAAAATGTTCTTTAGTAATTTGATATGCAATTAAACCTAAAATATATGAATACCATTCGTCGATTTTAGAATGAATCCTTTTTTATACCCTACACCTCATGAGGTATGGGTATATTCACTTTGGTCTGATGTTTGTAACACAAAGAAGGAGAAGTGACCGGTATGGAAAAGTATATATATTCTTGATCAGAGTCACCTACTAGGTTGATTTAGATTTCATCAAAACAGTACGAAATTTTGTATAGTGGGGTGTTCGGGTCGCTGATTTCGAATTTGATGTCGCATTTTCAAAATTCAAGATGGCGGATATGGCCCAGTAGGTGTAGAGTATATATAAGTCGGCTTGCCCGACTGAAACTTACTCACTTGTTTCATCATATAAAAGTTAGTAATTAGATCTAACAATGACTTCAATGATTGTCAAAATTCACTTAATTCATTTTTAGTACTTTATAAATTTTACCTTTATATTTTGAAAATGAAATACCTTACAAAACTCAGTTTTATAACCATAACAGGGACGTAACCAGGGGGGGGGGGAGGCTTTGGGGTATAAAAATAATACAAACAAATTATGAAATTTAAAAAAACTGCACAGAAACTTCGGAATATATTATTTAATTGAAAACTTTTGCGTAATAAAAAGAATATGACGTTAAATCATCCATAAAAAAGACATCAAAAACTAGAGAGTGGACTATCTTCGGCTATACCGAAGCTGAAATACCCCCACAATGTAGGAAGAAGTACCTAGAACATAAAAAAATGTGGTCTCAAGACCCTATTTTGAGCCAATTATAGGTGGTTTTGGAGCCCGGTCCATGTCCAAAATCCATTTCTAAAAATTTCCAATCAAATCCACCAAAAAAAAAATTGGTGTCAAGACCCCATGTAGACCCTTATATTTGTGGCTTCGGAACCTCGGACCATGTCAAAAATACGTTTCTAAACATTTCCAATCGAATACAACAATAAAAAAGACTTGAACAATTTTTACCTTTTTTTCGGTGTATGGGAGCCACGCCCAGTTTTTGTCCGATTTGGCTTATTCTCGAACTTGATCTCAGTATTCACGAAAAAAACATGTACCCAAAGTTTCAAGTCGATATCTCCAAAACTGCGACCGCTATCGTGCGGACGGACAGACAGACGGACATCGCTAAAGCGACTCAGGAGGTGATGCTGATCAAGAATATATATACTTTTCCATACCGGACACGCCCCCTTATGGGCGTTACAAACGTTGTGACAAAGTGAGTATACCCTGCCACAGTGTGTGTGGGGGTATAAAGACCCATATTTATTTATTTATTATTTATTCGGTCTACATATAATACTAATACAGTATCTTATAACTAGTTAAAAAGAACAAACAAGTTTGAGCGAAAAAAATATAAATTAACATTGAAATTAAGTACTGGTGAAAAACTATTACACAGTCGAATACATCTTGCAATGGGCTCTTTAGAAGCATCATTTGTCCTATGGACAATATCCTCAAACAATCTATTATTTCTTAAATTTCTAGTAGGTACATACAGTTTAAATAAATTAGAAATTTCGGGACATTTTACTATATCCGACAAAATATTATATACAAACAACAATGAACAACAAGAACGTCTATATTTCAAAGATTACAACCCAAGTAGTTTTCTTCGACCAACATACGATGGAAGACCATCTGGCCACCGTATTTTATACAGCGCGTATTTCGCAAACATTTTTTTAACTCTTTCAATTCGATTAGAATCAAGGGCATAAAAAGGATTCCATATTATTCAGCAGTATTCAATGCCGCTACGGACCAGAGATACATATAAAGCTTTGACAGTTGTAGGATCTTTAAAGCTTTGAGAATTTCTTTTAACGAAACCCAGCATTGAGTAAGATTTTTATATAATATAGTCGAAATGACTTTTAAAATTAAGATTAGAATCAAAAATAACTCCCAAATCTTTCATTTCATCTTTGCGACCCAATACACAATTGTTTATGGAATAATTCAATATACTACGATTCATGTTTTGAGAAAATTATACAACGCAACGAACAAAAAACCTGCTCTCATAAAATCAATTTTTTATATCGGAAGTTCTACTCTAAAACTATTGAAACAGCCCCGAGGCTTCGTGCGATAGTACAGTGACGCGTTTGCATAGGGCTCGCTATCACTTGCTTGGGCACTTTTGTGAAATTTAAAAACAAAACGAAAATTTTTGCCAAATAAAATCACAATTCGAATTTGCTGCATCAACAAAATCTTTATCCCGCGCAACATATCTGCTAAAACATTACACATTCTTTATAAACAAAATATAATCAGCTGAACCCCCAAAGTCAACACAGCGTTGACGTTAAAATTTCCCTCGGAAAAAAATATCCCAAAAAACATCTGTTTGCTGCGATCAGCGAGTACACAAACCGCATCTATATCGCGCCCTCTATGCGTCGCTTTTCTAATTAGGGTGGCCAGAACCTTAAAAAGCGAAATTAGTACCAGTGTGACCGCTCGTCATGCAACGTACCCCTCCGTCATCAGTAGGCAGTGGACGAAATGGTACAGCTCATCAGCAGCTGCAACTACAACAACAACTTTTGCAACCCCTGCAGCAAAAGCTTCCACAGCAAGACGGTGCGCAGCAGCAGCTTCCGCAACAACAACAACAACATACTCAAATTCCCTCGCCAGATATACAGTGGAGTTCCCATAACGATACTGCACACGCAAACACAGGTAACTCTGTATCGTCAATTTCTTTGGTTGATACCCCTAGCAAATATATTGAAATCCCCGTAGGCCTTACCCCCATTCCTGACTCAAGTGAGACGAATGAAATCGCTAATCGCATAACAAAGGTCGCTACTCGCTCCATTATTACAGGTCAAAAGAGCAAAATGCCGACAGTGCAGACAGGAATCAACATTTACTTCGCAAAGCGAGTACTATCGTCCCCCACTAATGGGAATTGGCATTCCGCAAAAATTCAAAAGACGAATCCCGTTAAACCATCTCTCGAGCTTGGGCAAAATCGATACTTGATGAAGAAAATGATTCGGATCCCAAGCCGAAATCGCAAAAACCCCCACCTATCTACCTGCGTGAGCGAAACTCTAATTCGCTCATCAAAGATATAACTCAAAATATTGGTCGTAATAATTTCCACGTGATTTCAGGGGACAAGTACACGAAACAAAAATGCAAATTTACAGCGAATCCAATTATAGAAAAATTGTCAATCTCTTTGATAAACTCAAAAAGAGCTACTACACCTACCAGCTCAAAAGTTCCAAAGGCCTCTCAGTCGTACTGAAAGGTATCGAGCCTTTCGTAGAATGCGACGAAATCAAAACTGCACTAAGCGATGAAGGCTTCCAAATAAAGTCCGTATTCAATATCCAGAATCATAAAAAAATCCCACAACCCCTTTTTCGTGTGGAACTAGAGTTCGACTCAAAATTGCTCAAAAAAGGTGAACCCCACCCGATATACTCGCTCAGATATCTGCTACATCGCAAAATCACAATTGAAGTGCCTCACAAGCGCAGTGGACCGATTCAGTGTCATAACTGCCAAGAATACGGCCACACAAAGTCTTACTGCACTCTTCCCAGCGTGTGCGTAATTTGTGGAGACCTGCACGAAACAGGTTCGTGCACAAAAACAAAAGAGGATTCCACTATTAAAAAATGTAGTAATTGCGGTGGCAATCACACTGCTAACTATAGATAGGGTTACCAGATTCTCTTGAGTAAAAAAGAGTACAGAGTTGCAGGGGGTACCAAACTCCTCGGTTTTAGACCACATATTTTTTGAAAGTCAAAAATAAAAAATTAAATGTATTTATATAAGTAACAAAATACAATGATTTAAGCACAAACATTTTTTTTTGTAATTTCATACTGTAAAATCAATACTAAAAAAATTAATTTAAAATTTTGTAAAACTCATAAAGTACACACGTATACGCGGATTCAAAATTAAAATTTACTACTTAGTTTTCTTTAGGAGTTAATGATTTTAAATTTCAAACTCCAAAGGGTCTAAGTGACATACGAAAGATGATTCAAACTTACATATATACAAAAATTTTTGAAGGTTTTTATTTTAATTCTGACGAATAATAAAAATGGGTTACCTTACTGTGGCGATACATTCAGCAGTTATATGATAAAGTCCCAGAAATATCAAAGCTTCATAAAAAAGACGGAAAATGTGAAGCAAAAACATGAAACATGGAAAACCCAAAAATTTCCTCCGCTATCCGCTGCACAATCCTTCGCAAACCCACTTACAAAACAAGGCGTTTCCTACGCCAGTGCCTTAAAAAGCGGTCACTCTGCCACTGTGCACGCGCAACCTGCTCCTCCTAGTAGTAGCCTTGAACAAACTCTACAAATATTCATGCAAAATATGTCTCAATTTATGTCTGGTATGCAAAATATGATGCAAGAAATGATAAAGAATCAAAGTCTTTTACTACATAATCTCATGTCTAAGCCATGAATGGTTTAAAAATATCATTCTGGAATGCAAACGGCCTGTGTCATCACAAACTAGAACTTCTCGAGTTCGAGTACTGACAGAACCCCCTATAAGACTTCCAAATGGAAACTGGGCCAGAAGCGATGCAGAAAAGGGTGCAGCTTTTGCCAACCATCTAAAAACCGTGTTCACCCCGAACACGACAGCTGGTGATATCCCAATACCAACATTAATCCCATATAATACCTCTTGTACAATCGCGATTAAAAAAAACGAACTTATGGAGGCAATAAACAAAAGCTTGAACCCGAAAAAAGCACCAGGACCGGACTTGATAACGCCAACAATGATAACAGAGCTGCCAACAGTTGCACATATTTAACGCGATTCTCAGAACATGTCACTACCCAGATGATTGGAAACTATCTCAAGTTACAATGATTCACAAATCTGGAAAAGATCCCAGTAATGTGACGTCATACCGGCCTATAAGTTTGCTCTCTGTAATATCGAAATTCTTCGAAAAACTTTTAATAAAATTGATTCTACCGAAAATTCTAGAAAAACAAGTGATTCCCGATCACCAGTTTGGCTTCCGCGAAAAGCATGGCACTATTGAGCAAGTGCACCGCATTGTTAACTCAATAAAAGGCACTTTCGAAAATAAACAGTATTGCTCCGCTGTTTTCCTCGATATCACCCAGGCCTTCGATAAAGTCTGGCACGAAGGACTTATTTACAAACTACAGCATATTCTTCCCGCTAATATGCACTGTCTACTCAAAAACTACCTCACGAATAGAAAATTTGTCGTAAAATACAAAAACTTTGTCTCCCGAAAATACGAAATACTGGCCGGAGTACCACAAGGCAGTGTCCTCGCGCCCCTGCTATATATTCTCTATACTGCAGATATGCCCAAAAGTGATAGAACTCTCATATCGACTTTTGCTGATGACACTGCTATCATGTGCTCTCACTCAAACCCAGACATGGCATCTCTATACGTGCAAAAACACTTGGACACTCTAAGTAATTGGCTACATCGATGGAAAATCAAGGTCAATGAATCCAAAAGCTGTCACTTAACCTTCACTCTAAGAAGGGGCACGTGTCCTGCTCTGAAGATAAACGGCCAAGTCGTCCCTGAAAGTTCCGAAACCAAGTATCTTGGAATGCATCTCGATCGCCGACTCACATGGCATAAACATATTGAATCCAAAATCACTCAGATCAAATTAAAGCAATTGGAACTAAATTGGCTAATCTCAAGGGCATCAAAGCTAAATCTCACATACAAAGTCCAAATATACAAAAGTATAATAAAACCCATATGGACATATGGAATTGAACTCTGGGGCACTGCCTCTCCCTCGAACGTGGAAAAACTCCAGAGAGTCCAATCTAAAATCCTGAGACAAATGGCCAGAGCCCCTTGGTATATAAAAAATACTAACATCCACAGAGACCTGAATATACCTGCAGTAAAAGACGAAATTCCGAAATTTACCTCGAAGTACAAGCAGAAGCTCATGTTTCACCCAAACATTCTAGCTAGAAATTTACTGAGACCTCTGAATCCCTCACGTCTCAAACGAAACTAATATATTCCCCATATATTAGTTACGATAACTCTACATCGCCTAAATCAATGGATATAGGGCAAATAGTTTTAATCTCAATATATTAATAATAAGCTGAATTTCTGAATTTTTGAAAAATCATTGTTAGACCTAAGTTATTATTAGGTGATTCAATTGAATAAAATTACTATTAAAAAAAAAAAAAAACTTCCGATTATTTAACGAAAACCAATCTTGAAAGTATAATAAATCTGTAGTTTGATGCAATCAGAAATATCATTAATTTCTAAAAACAATTTAACGTCATCCGCAAACATTAGACATTTAGAAAATTTAAAAATAGAAGGCAAGTCATTAATGAAGATTAAGAAGAGCAAGGGCCCACAATGTGTGCCTTGTGGAGTACCAGAATGAGCCTCAATCGCAATTTCAGATACTACAGTATCAAGATTGACAAAAAATTTACGGTTTGAAAGAAAACTTTCAAAAAACTTCAACAATGAAACTGACAATCCAAACATTTTTAACTTTGACAATAGAATTAACGAATCAACTTTATCAAAAGCTTTGGAGAAATCTGTATAGACTACACCCAACTGACTATGCTTAGTCATAGCTTGAATATATTATGTGATATTAAAGCCAGATTGGTACAAGTAGATTTACCCGGTAAAAACCCATGCTGAATTTCACAAATAGCATCCTTAACAAAGTCGTATAACTTGTCCTTAATAATGTTATCGAATAACTTAGCAAATGTGCTTTGTTTTACTATTGCTCTATAATTATTTACATCACTCCGATCTCCCGATTTATATATTGGGATAGCCAGATTTCAAACATTTATTAAATAACATTGTTATTGGCTTCACAATATTATGTGCACATAATTTAAAGAACATTGGAGGAAATCCCCCCCGTTCATAACTGAAACTAGATTTCAATTTTGAAATAGCATCAACTACATCCTCTTCCAATATAATGAAATTATCACTACTATCTGAAATAGGTGAATCAAAACTTGAACTATTATCATTTCGTGAGCTATTATATTTTTCATATACATTTTGAAAGAAACTTGCAAATAAGTTACACGATTCTAAAGTATTATTAGACAACAAATTTTCAAACACCATACTTGTCGGGAACCCATTTGTTTTACGCTTAGAATTTACGTACTGCCAAAATTTAGATGGATCGGATTTTAATTTGGTTTCAATCATTAAAATATGCTGATTAAACAAAAAGGCATGAAGTAAATCCAATTCCTTCGCTTAAAATACATAATATCAGCTTCACAATTTGTTCTCTTGAATTTTTTAAAGCTTAATTCTTTAACTTTTTTAAATTAGAAAGTCTGCCATTAAACCAAGGAGGCTTATTCCTTAAATGTTTTATTTTCAAAGGAACAAATTTTGAAATTCCAAATGAAAATTTATCACAAATATAATTATAAGAAACTAAAGGGTTAGCAATAGTTTCAATAATTGACCAATCACATGAATTTAAATAATTATTAATCTCAGCAAAATTTCCCTTAGAAAAATTAATTTCGTCTGGCAATTCAACTGAAACCTTTTCAAATACATACAACTGAAAATTAACATTTAAGGCCTTATGGTGAACACTATTATTAGAAACAGGCGAAAGATTTAATTCAATCGATGCTTTGAGATCAGTTGTGACGAATATAAGATCTAAGATTCTTCCAATATCATTTTTAAAATAGTTTAACTGTTTAAATCCATTTGACAAGAAAAAACTCATTACCAATGATTCAATATCGGAATTTAAGTTAATTGGTAATAGGTTTTTATTATCAAAGATCCATGATACATTTCCAATATTGAAATCACCAGACACAAATACGTGATGATTGACGTCACTCAAATCAGAAAAATATCCAATATTATCTATGTGACTTTTGTATAATTCATAAGAACTAGTAGGAGGTACATAAATAATTAATAAAATGAATAGTACTATTAAAAGAAAAATCAACACGAACGCAAATCTGTTCGACATTACTATCGTTTATGGGCAATGATACAATCTTACTAATCAAATCAGCTCTAACTGCGATTAAGATTATGACCAGTTGCTATCGGGCAGCGATCTATGCGATATACATGATAATAATCATCGAAGAATTCAGCATTCCCAAAGTTATTATGCAGCCAAGTTTCTGTTATTAGAACTACATCAAATTCATGAAGCGACATTGCAATAAGAAATTTAGAGGATTTCGTACGAATACCGCCTGCATTCTGATAGCAGAGAACATAGACGAGTAGAGAAGCACCACTCGGGAAGTCAGACCAGAGAACATAGACGAGTAGAGAAGCACCACTCGGGAAGTCAGACTCAAAAACATTTTCACGCAACATTTAACCAGAGGACCGCTAACAGAATGCATTTTACAGCGCTTAAGTTTTAACATTTTTCCCTTTGCTCGCTGTTACTTTTTCTGTTTTCTTGTGGTTATTGCGTTTTTTGTGATCTTGTGATTCTCTTGCTTTTTTGCATTCCTTGTGGTTCTTTTCTACTTGTCATTTTTTTGGTACTCCTCCGGTCAGTTGCCAAATTTCTGTGACGTCATGATGTCTTTGGTTGTTTTGAATATTTCTACATTTCTTTTGTGTATTGAAATTGATATGCATTTGGTTTCTTATTCTGTGTCATGCTAGCGAATTGATTTTGTTTTGATTAATTTACAATTATTGTATTTCAACAATTTCATCATATTTGTATTTACATACAATATTTTATTTAATATTATTATTAAAGCAATGTATGTAAATATATTTATTTTCACACAGATTTACAATATAGTCATACATATTTGGCATTATTTCCATTTTGCAATAAGTTCATTAACCTATCAATTTCTTCCCTTGTCGTATTTCTTTCTTTTTTTCGTTGTGTCCTCGCAACAACAAAGAGACCAAGAATATTTGATAAGCAAGGTCACTTGTATTTCTTTCGCTAGTTTTTGGCTATCATTCTCATTCACTCTGCTTCTTTATATTTTGATCACTTCTGCAATTTCATAATTGCTTCGGTGAATGGACCGTTGTTGAAGTTTGCATGTTTGATATATTTATGAATTTCTATAAAACCGTGATATATTTATGAAATTGATAGGTTAATGAACTTATTGCAAAATGGAAATAATGCCAAATATGTATGACTATATTGTAAATCTGTGTGAAAATAAATATATTTACATATTGCTTCAATAATGTGAAAATAAATATATTTACATACATTGCTTTAATAATAATATTAAATAAAATATTGTATGTAAATACAAATATGATGAAATTGTTGAAATACAATAATTGTAAATTGCCCAAAAAACCAAAACAATTTGTACGCATAATCAAAACAAAATCAATTCGCTAGCATGACACAGAATAAGAAACCAAATGCATATCAATTTCAATACACAAAAGAAATGTAGAAATATTCAAAACAACCAAAGACATCATGACGTCACAGAAATTTGGCAACTGACCGGAGGAGTACCAAAAAAATGACAAGTAGAAAAGAACCACAAGGAATGCAAAAAAGCAAGAGAATCACAAGATCACAAAAAACGCAATAACCACAAGAAAACAGAAAAAGTAACAGCGAGCAAAGGGAAAAATGTTAAAACTTAAGCGCTGTAAAATGCATTCTGTTAGCGGTCCTCTGGTTAAATGTTGCGTGAAAATGTTTTTGAGTCTGACTTCCCGAGTGGTGCTTCTCTACTCGTCTATGTTCTCTGGTCAGACTCAAAAACATTTTCACGCAACATTTAACCAGAGGACCGCTAACAGAATGCATTTTACAGCGCTTAAGTTTTAACATTTTTCCCTTTGCTCGCTGTTACTTTTTCTGTTTTCTTGTGGTTATTGCGTTTTTTTGTGCTCTTGTGATTCTCTTGCTTTTTTGCATTCCTTGTGGTTCTTTTCTACTTGTCATTTTTTTGGTACCCCTCCGGTCAGTTGCCAAATTTCTGTGACGTCATGATGTCTTTGGTTGTTTTGACTATTTCTTTTGTGTATTGAAATTGATATACTCAGCTGTTCTGATCTTTCCACATTTCTATTGCACGAAAGTTCATTAACCTCGCATATGATCGCTGCTCTTGTTTTTGGCTATCATTTACTTTCGCTCTTATTCGCTTATTTATATTTTGAGCATTTCTGCAATTGCCGATCTTATTAAAATGTTGTGGGTGGTTGACATTTATTTTAGTATAAAAAATTCACATTAATTACATAACTACGAATTACAATAATATTAAATAAAACAGTTATAAAAGTTACAAAATTATTTATTATTTATTACAAAATAAAAAAATTTACAAATATTTTGACTACACATTATTTAAAACTTTGACTACATATTTTTTTTAATTTTGCCTCCTTTTTGCGGTTCCGTTGCGTTTTTAATCTTTCTTGTTCGTCAAGAATTTTCCGTTGGGCTAGCCACTTTGAATTCTTGTACAGCAAAACAGTGGCAAAAAATTCTACTAGCTGCTTCCGGTGACTGCTACACTCGTTTTGAACTGAAAACCAGTTTCGGAATGCATTTTCCGTTCTGTTTCGGATTACGGAAATAATCTTCAGCAGTACCCCTTCTTTGTGTGCATATCTTTTGAACGCTATTTTGTAGGCTTTGAACATATGCCCGAACACATCAAAAATTTCATCCGTGGGATTGACCAGCCGCACGTCATCACCAGTATAATTTTTAAGTTTTATTAACTGTTCGGAATATTTTTGTAGATTGCTATGAGAATTTTTCATAGCATCATAGCACTTTTCGCACTTAGTTTTTCGCACTATTTGCTGGTAAATAGCGTAGCCAGTAAAATAGCGCTGTACCTGAGCTTCCGTAGATTTTTCCTTACTGAAATGGTTTTCAGGAATTTGCACGTCCATCTCTTCACTGCATTCGCTTTCCATTTCTATTTCCGAAAAATCCGAAATGGACTCCGTCTGCGACGCCTCCACAGCACCTTTACGAATTGCCTCCGAATTATCTGCGGCGAAATTCCAATCCAACATAATGTCGTCCGTCTCCTCGCAGTTTGTTGTTTTTTTCGTGAATTTGAATCTCAAAACGTTCATTGAGACAATGCGGGCGACAATGTATTGCAGTTCGTGCTGAGAAGGGTGATTATTCGGTCCCAATGATGTTCGGATTTTTGAGAAAAAATTCTCCAACGCGTCTTGAGTAATTTTGCCCAATATCACATACTGCAAATCTTCGTAGGTTTTAAAAAGGTCCTCGCAAAGATCTATCATAGCTGTTATTGTTAAACAAAATCCCTCAAGACATGCCAAATGAGTTGCAGTAGTCATGACCTTCAGCCCATCGATATACAACGCCTTCCTCAATCTCTCAATTTTAGCGATGTCATTTCTGAACATAGGGCGTTTTTTCGGATTGGAATTTCCGAATGTTCGGCTGTCGAGCTCATCAAACAAGTCGTTGAAGGTTTTTACGAAAATTCGCGTTGGTTCAGCGCAACTCTTTATATAATTGTTTGTGCCCATTCTGTCAGATTGCACAGTCAAAGCAATAGCAGCTGAGAATTGCTGAGGACTTGAGTTGCTCTGGAAACTTTCATTTTTTCGAAATTATTCGGATAGACGTGTGATTCCGTTAGTTTCGGGCACATTTTGAAATTATCGTTGGCTTTATCTATGGAGTACACCTGACGAATAACTTGGAAGCTGGCAGTTCCATTTGGTGTAATAATATCATGCAGGAGCAAATTATTCCTGATTGATTTTATTAGATGTGGATAATCGAACATACAAAAAACTTTTTGTCCCTTCAGTTTTGGGTGGTCAATGAATGGATGCAATTTGCTGACGCCTAGGAGGGAGTACGCACTCAAATTAGAGGAACCTTGATCGCATACCACTGCTTTAACAACAAGCCCCAAACCAGCTGTAACTTCGAGGACTTGGTTTATCAAATCTCGAACCTCGGAACGACCGAGTCCATTTTTCGAAATGCTGTAGCTCAGCGGATACTTCCATTTTCCCACAATGCCTTTTATCATGACGAACATTGCTTTGGTGGCCAAGTTTTGAGTGCGATTACCGTCTCCTCTATCCTCGAAACCGTCAATGATGTCATACGCTTTGTTGTATGTCAGGTCACTCCGCATGGCATCTTCATCGAACATTATGACGCAAATACGGTCCAGCTTCGACATTTTCTCCACAATTGGGCGCAAGTTATCAATCACGTTGCGATCGATTCCCGGGCGTACGATACGTATAGGACGCCAGCGCAACAACGAAGTCTTGGAAGGCAAACGAAAGCCAAGGTCATCCCTCATCATGCCGTATGCTCGCGTAGACAACAAATTCATGTTTTGGGCTAAAAGCCTTTCAGTGTCGTTGTACGTCGTATTCGGTTGACCTACGCATAGTGGAATGTGGTGGAGTCCCTTCAAAACCTAACAAAAAAAAACAGTTTTGAAAAAAAAAATTTAAATTGGGAAAATTTCAAACCTAATTGCAAAGTGGGTATTGCTCCATAAAAAAGGCGCGTTTTTCCGACCACTTTTGGCTCGAAATGTCTCGAACAAATCCTTAAGTTTGCATGGACATCATCGACGCTACGAAACTGCAGATTTTCTGCCCACATCCGGCGCTGTTCTGGCTTTGACGGAAAGCGAAGCAGGTGCATTTTGGGTACATTTAAACAACCAATAACGCAACAATTTTCTCTGGTCTTGGACGATCCTGCTTCTGCCATTTTATAATATTTTTTTAAAATTTTTTAAAATGCCTTCTTTTGAGTTTTCTGCTAAAATCTTTTTTTTTGCACTTTCAACTTTGCCACTTGACTTTGTATGAATATTTCCCGCCAATAAAAACAAAAAAAAAAATTTCGCTGGAGTTGACAATTAAAAGGGTTGCTAACAAAAATGTCAACCACCCACAATATTTAAATAAAGTACTATTTCCTGAAATATAAATGTGGAAAAATCGGCAATTGCAGAAATGCTCAAAATATAAATGATAGCCAAAAACAAGAGCAGCGATCATATGCGAGGTTAATGAACTTTCGTGCAATAGAAATGTGGAAAGATCAGAACAGCTGAGTATATCAATTTCAATACACAAAAGAAATAGTCAAAACAACCAAAGACATCATGACGTCACAGAAATTTGGCAACTGACCGGAGGGGTACCAAAAAAATGACAAGTAGAAAAGAACCACAAGGAATGCAAAAAAGCAAGAGAATCACAAGAGCACAAAAAAACGCAATAACCACAAGAAAACAGAAAAAGTAACAGCGAGCAAAGGGAAAAATGTTAAAACTTAAGCGCTGTAAAATGCATTCTGTTAGCGGTCCTCTGGTTAAATGTTGCGTGAAAATGTTTTTGAGTCTGACTTCCCGAGTGGTGCTTCTCTACTCGTCTATGTTCTCTGTAACAACGTCGGCTGCGAGTGATGGATCAAAGACGACAGAGAAGAATTCGGCAATCCATTCGTCGATGATGATGATGTACTCGCCATCGGTGAAGGCGAAAACCGCGAAGAAAGTGGTACAGTAACTATATTTGTACTTGTCGCACTCCAACCTTTTGAAAATTTTCAAATGGACGAACTTTAATGTTTTGTTGCCAAAGAGATGGATTGAGTATGCTTTCATAAAATTGCTCAGAGACTCTTAATTTAAAATTGACACTCCTCAATTTATCTAAATTGGTATCTTTTTTATAACCCTTATATTAACTTGCTTGTGTGGACAATATATATATAATATATATATTATATATATAATTATATATATCTCTTACTTATATAAAATTCTTTGTGAGTAGGTTTGTAGGTTTGTATGTATGTATGTTTGTTCCCTTATAACTCAAGAAATACTTGACCGATTTTAATGAAACACATACCAAAATGTAGGTAATTTTATTGATCTTATCATAGGCTATGCCTCTTCATTTAATTTGGGCGTTCGAAGTAAGCGTGGCAAATATTATTCTAAAATGCTATAATTTATGCAGTGTTTAACCGATTTCGCTGAAATTTTATATGTGGTTTTGGGTAATGAATTGGTAATATGTTGATTCTGAAAATTTGCAGTCCGCCCACTGCCACGCCCTAAAATTTTTAAAGCTCTGTAACTCGGGTCCTATTCAAGGGATTTCGCTGAAATTTTGGATTTGGTGCTGGGAGGTGAATGGGCAGAGGGATGACTATTGAAATTTAAGATCCGCCCACTACGACGCCCTAAAATTTTTAAAGCTCTGTAAGTAGGGTCCTTTTCAAGGGATTTCGGTGAAATTTTGGATTTGGTGCTGGGAGGTGAATGGGCAGAGGGATGACTATTGAAATTTAAGATCCGCCCACTGCCACGCCCTAAAATTTTTAAAGCTCTGTAACTCGGCTCCTATTTAAGGGATTTCGGTGAAATTTTGGATTTGGTGCTGGGAGGTGAAAGGGCAGAGGGATGACTTGCAAAATCTATTTTTATTTCAGTTGCTTAAATAATACATATAACATTTCTACGTTAACATGAAATTACAAAATTATTGCGAGCGAAGCTGTGGGTATAAGCTAGTATATTATAAAACTGATTGTGTGTCTGTCTGTCTGTTTGTCCGAGCATCACGGCTAAACGGCTGTACCGATTCTCTTGAAACTTTCAGGATCAATTTTATAGGTATCTGCATATCGGCGCGAAGTTGCATAATAACTTTTCCAAGCTTTATGCCAAATATGAGCATAATTGGACAAGGGGCGTGGCACCGCCCACACAACACGTAACTTAAATAACAGCTAATTAAGCAACTATTGAATATATTTTAATGAAATTTGCAATGGAGGTGTATAGTATGTTTTCCCTGCTATGTGTCGAATATGTGAATAATTTTCCAAGGGGCGTGGCACCGCCCATACAACACATAACTTTAATACCAGCTAATTAAGCAACGATTGAATATATTCTAATGAAATTAAGCATGGAGTTGTACTGTATGTTTTCCGATCTATGCGTCGAATATGGGAACAATTGGACAAAGGGGCGTGGCACATCCCACACAACACATAACTTAAATACCAGCTAATTAAGTCACTATTTTATATATTTTAGTGAAATGTGGAATGGAATTGTACTGCTATGTGTCGAATATGGGAATAATTGGACAAGGGGCGTGGCACCTCCCATAAAATTTTCTCTGATTTTATTGAAATTTTAAGGTAAAATTGCGTTAGTGATGGAATTTACAATAGGACCTGCGTCCTTGCACATTTTTTGAGTGAATCATAACGGGTGGGATTACAGCTGCCGCCAAGGGCGTCCTTGGCCATTTTTTGGGTGAATCATGACTGGTGGGATTACCGCTGCCACCAAGCGAGTCCTTGGACATATTTTGGATGAACCATGCCATGTGGGAGTACAGCTGTCACCAAATGCGTCCTTGGGCATTGAAGTTGGCGCAAATTCCTATATATATTTATTTTAAAATTTTATACAACCCGTGCAACGACGGGTATGTAACAGCTTGTTATTTCATAAATAAAACCTAGATAAATTGTAGGATTTGGCGACAATAGTTTGTCGCTGTAGGAATGTGACGTCACCATATTTTTGGGGTCGTCACAACATTTTATTTCATTATCCACAGTCATTTGAATTCAATTTAAATGTTCGATGTCAATAATCATTACGAAAGTAATCAATTACTTTACAAGTTTGATACATACATAACTTTCATTAAATTAATTTCTTATATTATTGTAAAACAATTTCTTTGAAAAAAATTGTTAAATTTGGATGCTCGTATATATATATATCCTCAAATCTGCGGCGAGCTTTTTCATGCACTTCCACATGAGGTAGAGAGCTGAAATTTGGAACACTGATAGAACTCCGGTGACAATGCATACATTTTGGGGTCCATCAGAGGCATAACTTTCCAATTCCTTCAAGCTACAATGATGAAATTTGGTAGGTGAGTTCGGGAAAAAGAGTAAAAAAGGGGAAACAAAGGGGGAAACCTTTTTAATTAAAAAAAAATAAAAAAATAAAAAAAAAGAGTGAAAAACAAGTTCTTTAAAATATAACCCTTTAACCGACTAAAAAGCAGAAAATAAATTTCCGTACGGATCCTCGTCAGCACTCTTTATGCATTTTATTTTATCCAAGCGACGCTATAAGTAAGTATTGGTATGACGCACAAGAGAATTGTTTCTCCTTTGCATCACACGCCAACTCACTGAAGCAGCGAATGGTAAAATGCAGCAAACTGAATTTTTACTTGTTGTTGTATAGCAACCTACTACTATGCCTGGTTGAAGAATTTCCTCAAAGCCCCAGCAAGCAAGTTGCATGGCAAATGAATTTTTACATTGTGTGTGCTCTGATACACACACAACAATTCACTTGCCAGAAAATACAAAAACAACAAAATTGTTTTTGGTTTAATTGGCGTACCCTCCATATGTTTATTTAGTAAAAATTCAGATTTTTATTGAGCTTTTCATAATTTATGTATTAATTATGGGTTTTAGCTCATTTTCCAAAAAATTCATTTTGGAAAGAGGAGTACAACAACTAAGCAAAAACTCAGTCTGGCAGAGTGTACAGCTGTTTCCTTTAAATTTCCTTTAAATAAAAATTTAAATTTCCTTTAAATAAATTTCAGCAATTTCGATTCAAAATTAAGGGTTTTTGGCGACTCTAAAATCTGCAATGATATTCGGAGGAAAGTACCTACAAACCCTTAATTTAAAAAATTTATTTTCTGCTTTTTAGTCGGTTAAAGGTAGGGTTACCAGATTCTCTTGAGTAAAAAAGAGTACAGAGTTGCAGGGGGTCCCGAACTCCTCGGTTTTACACCACATATTTTTTAACAGGCAAAAAAATTCTTTAAAAAAATTTTGGAATCCAACCTTTGTCAAAATTAAAAAAAAAAATTTTTTCAAAAATATAAAAAAGGAAATTTTTTTAGTATTTCCATAAGTAACAAAATACAATAATTTTTGCCCAGAGTTTATTGGGCATAAGTACTAAAAAAATCAATTTAAAATTTTGTAAAACTCGCTAAGTACCAACGTATACGCTGATTCAAAATTAAAATTTACTATTTAGGTTTCTTTAGGCGTTAATGAATTTAAATTTGAAACTCCAAATGGTCTAGGTGACAAACAAATTAAACGGATAAAAAGTATTCAAAATTGTTTTTGATATTTCGGTTAAAAAAGTGATATGATACTAAATTTTTTGTTTGAATCCTAGAATTTAGGAACTTTTGTAACTTTTTGAATTCGGACGAATAATACGTAAACTTACTGAGCCGAAACATTCAGTTGTTATATGTTTAAGTCACAGAAATAAGAAAAAGAGTACTTTATAGTACTTTCGGGAAAAAAGTGAGAGTAAAAAAGAGGAGGGCCTAAAAAAGAGAACTGTACTCTTGAAAATAGTACGTCTGGTAACCCTAGTTAAAGGGTACACCCAGAGAAATCTTCATGTATTTTAATTAACACGATTCATGTTATATTAACATGAAAAACATTTGTACGCAAAACAAAAACAATTCCAAAAAACTACAACTACATTGACAAAAATCGAAGCAAAACGCACACATTTACACAAATGAGAAATTTTTTTTTCGAAAATAAAAATATATTCGACCATTCTGTCAAATGGAAAATAAACAGAAGAAATTTTTGAATTTCAAAACAAATTTGTTTTTGTCGACCTGAAATAAAGAAGCTCAGTGGCACAGCGTGTAGATGCGGAACTTATAAACATTAGGTCCCGTGTTCGAATCTCGTCTGAGTTGAAAAAAGTTTTTTTAAATAGAAATTTTTAGATTTCAAATTCAGATTGGTCTTTGGACGACATGAGTTTATGAAGCGCAGTAGCACAGAGGGTAAAGTGATGAACTCAAGATCCGAAGGTCCGGCGTTCAAATCCAGTTCAGTGTGAAAAGGTATCTATTTGAATTGGTAACGTTAATTTGAAAAGAAGTAAAAGAATGGTAAACAAGTTACTTGGAGGAACTGTGGTTTACAATTTTATAAAAAAAAATTAAGTAAAATAAACTTTTTCCGGGACGGGGATTTGATCCCCGTACTTCCGTTTATGAGGCCGACTGCCTAACCCCTGAGCTACCGGCAATGACTTGAATGAACGCATATTTACCAGTTTTCCCAGTTTAATGACAAACCTCTTCACATGTACACGTACACATATAGGAGAGTGTCATTTTTAACAACAGCATTGTTAAAACAACCTGAAAGATCGGTTTGAAAAATATTGGTTAAAAATTGGTTAATTTAACACGATTTTTTCTCTGGGTGCATATTTTAAAAAACTTGTTTTTTACTCTTTTTTTATTTACCAATATGAAGCATGCTAGATCATTCGTATTTATCGAATTGTGTACATACCAGAGAAGAGCGTCGGTGCACCGAAAACCAGTTTCAAGCTACTCGCCAAAACCCAAGTGCAACTCCCAACTCGAATCCGTGTCGACGGATGCCACAAGTGTTTGGTGCTTGTGGATCCGAGTTCGTACGAGTGCACACGAGAAAAAAATAAAATGCTTGTGCCATTCGGCAAAAACTCGAATGACCTGGATAGTCGGATTAACTTGGATAGCTTGCGCATTGAAGTTGCTTGTGTGCGCTTGTGGGTTATTTGAAGTACGGAAAATGTTCGTATTTTGTATGTAGCATTCAATTTGTCAATTATTTCGTGAGATATTATAGCTGATTGATTTTATTAAAATATAAACACTTTCATCATTTTTTAATAACAAAAAAGGAATACAACTTCTTCGTATTCCATTTCACTGCTAAATGATGTTTCAATTGCAATTTTCAAATTGCAACTAAACGAAAATATTTTTAGGACATAGAAAATTAGCTGCTTTTGCATATTTTTTTCACAATTGCAGCAATTTTTACCGACACGACAAGTGGAACCATAAATTTGGGATTTTCTTAAATCCAAAATTCGCGATTTCAAAAGGGTTAACAAGCAGATCATAAAAAATTATGCACAGTCGTTTCTTTATTAATATATTGCAACAGCAAACGCATTTTTCAACAAACAACAATGAGACAGCAACAAAACAAATTCTTACGCAGCGCGACACATTTGGCATTTGCCTATCGCAAGCAGCGCTGTGAATAGGACATCGCGAAAAGAGTTCGTCGCAACTCGACATTTCTCGCTCGTAACA
This sequence comes from Heteromyza rotundicornis, assembly GCA_951394025.1. Classification (NCBI taxonomy): domain Eukaryota; kingdom Metazoa; phylum Arthropoda; class Insecta; order Diptera; family Heleomyzidae; genus Heteromyza; species Heteromyza rotundicornis. Next base: position 41,985,903 of record OX596010.1, read on the forward strand.
GCGAAGAAAACAAAGCGTAAAAAAGTGTAGGCGCCAGCGGTCGGACAATTTTCTGATCACATTTTTTTGATGCGACTTGTCGCGTTGGAGTGCAGTATTTTCATGTCCTGGAATTGGGGGAAAAATGTAAAAGCAGCTAATTTAAAAATTGCAATTAGAACATCGATTATTTGCGCATTGAATGAACCCCAAAATATTACTAGTACAATTTATAAAATACATAGCTACATTCTACATTATAGTAGATAGCTATAGATATTGTTTCTTTACTGAATAGTCAAAGAATTTTTATACAAATAATTAAACAATAGTCTTAGAATAATTTTTTTCTTTATGGACAAATTTTCATGCGTACAAAAAAACTAAAATTTGGTGCACTGTCTAAAAGTAACTGCATTAATTTAACAAATTTTTTTCTCAGTGGAAAAATTAGCATGTGTCCAATAAATATAAAATTTGTTGCACTCTGTAATGCCAACAACATTATTAAAAACAATTTTTCTATGTGGAAAAATTGTATGTGTACATAAAAATTAAATTTTTTGCACGGTGTAATTGAAAGTAAGTTTTTTAAAACAATTGTTTTTACCATTCCGTAATGAATTCAATATTCTAAAATTTTCCTATACGTCGCACGAAACTTAACAATACAAAATACGAACATTTTCCGTACTGCGCAGTGCGCACTGCTCATTCAACGCAACTTGAGCACACAAGCTATCCAAGTGCTTCCGCCTATCCAGGTCATTCGAGTTTTTGACGGATGATGCAAGTGTTCGAGAGCGGCAAGTGGAAGTGGATTCGCAACTTGCTAAAACAGCGGTTAGCTTGCCGGTAGCTTGTGGGCTAAGCTACTCTGCGCTATTCTCTGGTACATACTCAGTAATATTTTGAGTTGTGACACTCGGATTGAACGATGACAAGTGAACCCACTTTTTCTTAACAACAACATCCAAGTCGTGTCTTTCATTTCGTAAAACAACAACACCAGCAGTACGTTGCTTGAGATTTCGTTTTTGTTTGGAATTCGCAACTGGTAGCCAAACATTTTCAGTAGAAGTGTGAGCATTCGTGGTATTCAAATTTTGAGTCCTTGTTTTCGGAACTGAGAGAGATTCCGCAACAGCATCAGCAGCAGGCAGAAGAACTATGTCATTCAAAACCGGTTTTGTACTCAATTGAACAGAAGGTGCAGCAATTTTTTGTGCTCGAGAGCATGTTAGACGACCAGTACACGAATTTGGCGTTAATGTATGATTTGCATTATCCACAGCAATACGGCTCTCCATTAACTTAGTCTTAAGATAAGTACAAAGTTGCTTAAAACTAAGTGTTTTATCAAAAATTATACCTAAAATCTTGAGAGATTCTACATTATTTATTTTTATATTATTACAAGCTTATACCCAGAGCTTCGCTCGCAATAATGTAATTTCATGTTAACGTAGAAATGTTATATGTATTATTTAAGCAACTGAAATAAAAATAGATTTTGCAAGTCATCCCTCTGCCAATTCACCTCCCAAATCCAAAATTTCAGCGAAATCCCTTAAATAAGACCCGAGTTACAGAGCTTTAAAAATTTTAGTACGTGGCAGTGGGCGGGACTTAAATTTCAATAGTCAACCCTCTGCCCATTCACCTCCCAGCACCAAATCCAAAATTTCACAGAAATCCCTTGAATTGGACCCGAGTTACAGAGCTTTAAAAATTTTAGGTCGTGGCAGTGGACGGAACTTAAATTTCAATAGTCAACCCTCTGCCCATTCACCTCCCAGCACCAAATCCAAAATTTCACCGAAATCCCTTGAATTGGACCCGAGTTACAGAGCTTGAAAAAATGCAGGCCGTGGCAGTGGGCGGATCTTAAATTTCCATAGTCAACCCTCAGCCCATTCACCTCCCAGCACCAAATCCAAAATTTCAGCGAAATCCCTTGAATAGGACCCGAGTTACAGAGCTTTAAAAATTTTAAGGCGTGGCAGTAGACGGACTGCAAATTTTCGGAATCAACATATTACCAATTCATTACCCAAAACCACATATAAAATTTCAGCAAAATCGATTAAACACTGCATGAATTATAGCATTTTTGAATAATATTTGACACGCCCACCTCGAACGCCCAAAGTTTATGAAATGGCATATAGCCATTTCATAAAATTATGAGGTCAAACCTACATTTTGACATGTGTTTCATTAAAATCGATCGAGTATTTCTTGAGTTATAAGGGAACAAACATACAAACAAATGTACAAACCTACACTGAAATAAAAAAATCATGTAAAATTGAAATTGCTTGCCTTTCAATTTTAATTTCATGTCAAAATTGGTTAATTTGTTGAGAATTGTACCATTCCATTCGGTTTATATATCATATTGATACCATTTTGTTAAATTGGTATGAAAAACAATAAATTGATAGTATCACGTTTTACACTGCATTGTCAATTCACAACATCACACTTGCAGCACTACTTATCAATTAATATCCTATCAATACTACGTAATTCCCGTAAATTTATAGGAAATAATGATAAAAATTCACATACTTCCACAGGCGATCGCAGCCGGCTCAGCCGTGCCACCATAAAAAACGAGCGTTGAATAATTTTATACGGCTTAGAACTCTGCCAATTTTTCTGTGCCAAAACAATTACGCAAATACAGAAAATCTGAAAAAACCATTTTGTAATAAAACTAATGCCTTTATGAATGCAAATATATAATCAATAAGATAAATTATACATGTGAAAGTGATTATTTAGATTTCGATGCTCAATTTCATCAAATTCTAGTGTAGTGAAGTAGTTACAGTGAATTCAAGCTCAGTAAATTCTATTCAATTTCCAAAATTATTGAAGGGCATAAATTTTACAAGAGGTAGATTGAAATATTAGCCGGTGAAATGCAATCCGCATCTATTTTCCTTTCTTTTGTGATATTTTCCGGCATCATAATAACTATGTATCATATTATATTAATTTTGACATCATATATATATTGAAACATCTTTAATTTGTATGTGTTCGATTTTTGTCGTTTCTAAAACGAATGCGTTTCTCATTTTCTTTTTCACCTTTTTCGTAATTTCTTTGGAGCGAATTATTTTCTCTCTTCACATTTTCTCATGTAAATTTACGTTGGATCCTTATTAAAATTAAGTTGCACCCCCACTCTTTCATATCGATTACTTATATAAAGTTCTTTGTGAGTATGTATGTTTGTTCCCTTATAACTCAAGAAATACTTGACCGATTTTAATGAAACACATACCAAAATGTAGGTAATTTCATTGATCTCATCATAGGCTATATGCCATTTCATTAAATTTGGGCGTTCGAGGTGGGCATGGCAAATATTATTCTAAAAGGCTATAATTTATGCAGTGTTTAACCGATTTCGCTGAAATTGTATATGTGATTTTGGGGGATGAATGGGTAGCATGTTGATTCTGAAAATTTGCGGTCCGCCCACTGCCACGCCCTAAAATTTGTAATGCTCTGTAACTCGGGTCCTATTCAAGGGATTTCGCTTAAATTTTGGATTTCGTGCTGGGTGGTGAAATTGCAGAGGGTTGACTTTGAAAATTTAAAAAGTTCGAAACAATTTTTGTCAATATGGGATAGTGATCGCTACCATTTAGGTCAGGTAGCGTTGATGATGAGCATTTTGGTTCTAGATAAGCCGAACAAAGAGTAACGTCCACATGAGTGAAAGTTTTGTGGGTGGTGAAATGAGTTGGAGAGCAATCATTCAATACAATTAAGTTAGAGCCTAATATAACATCTTCCATTACTTTGCCTCTTGAGTTTATTCATTCAGAACTCCTGAGGGGACTCCATGAGTTACAATCTCCTATTAAAATGTATGGTGTGTTGATGTTATGAAAAAGCGAGAGTAAATCGTTGTGTGTTGAAATTTTTATTTGGTGGTATATACACTGAAAGTATTGTTATAGTAAAGCCTATATAAATTTCAATGGCGATCGCTGCAATATTGGAATTTATTGGTAGTATTTTGTGGGGAATGTCTTTATAAACTAAGACACAGATGCCTTGTTTATTAGTACTATTTTGTGGGAGATTATGAAAATAACCCGAATAATTGTTTGGTGGAAAGGTGTTGCATTTTGAGTGTCAGGCTGTTTTTAGTATATAATTTTATTGTATGCAATGAAAAGATCATTTGAACAAGCAAACAGGAAAGTAGCAACATGAAAAAGGAAACAGTCCAAGCATGGCTTGAGTCGTATAGCTATTTCAAAATTTGCCAGATTTATCATCAGCGACTCATTTAGTTGACTTCCAATTATGTTATTTTCAAACATACTATATATACTTTCACATATGCGGACGATTACTAGAGAATTGCAGACTTTTCTTTGCAATGAATGTCAAATTCTAAATGTTTGACATTACATTAACAAATCTCAGTCGCTTTCACTAGCTCTCCCACGTATGTTTCAGTTTAGCATTTGAAAGAACAACAATAATAGCATTCCGTTAATTTCTTTCATGTTCCATTGTAGGAGCGTAATCATAATTGTTTTGCTGTATTTATAAAATTACGAGAGTGATTTGATGAGAGAATATACGAAATATTGAAAGTTGTAGAGAAAGAGAGCTAGTTGAGGATTTTAGGAGATCATATTCTGAATTTTTGTTGTTTTGTAGTAGTTGAGGAATTGTTGATGAATTTACTGTTTAGTGGTTAAATTTTTTGGTGTTGTTGTGCTATGTTGTTGTCTAATGAAAGGTTTTTTGCTAGTGTTTTATGGTTGATAGCAGTAACAGTAGTATTTTATGCAAGTAAAGAAGAGAAAGAAGGGGAGGTATCAGTGAAGGAGGGGATTTGTGCTTTGTACTGTGACGACTAAATATTGGACCACCTAATTTAGCCCACACAGCAACGTCACCACCAGTCCCTCCAACAACACCATCCATGGGCCAAAGCACATCGCCCCACGGAGCCTAATCCGTGTCAACCATCAAACCACGGATAGGTACTGGCTGAAAAGCCATAATAACGGAATTCTGTAAATAATAAAAACAACGGGTCAGCATAGAGATAACACGTGGCAACTAATAACAGGTGTGGCTGTGCCCGCACATAACCCAATAACAACATGCGTAGCGGGGTAAAAACCACGCCACTCGGTGTCTGACAACAGCACTGCGCAAGAACATGCCGACCAGAACATGAACGACAGTAAAAATTCATTGCCTTTCTTGAAGGCAATGTCATTTAAATGGCCGCGGTTGAACTGTTCTTAAATAGAGTCTCCAGGCATAGAATACTTCACATACTTCAAGGCTAAACAGCTAATGCGTCAAAAATGGTTATACACAAAGATGCCGCCGCCTTCGTGTGAACAGTGACTTTGTCGTGACTTCACTGAAGACTTCTTATCTTTTGTTTACTTTTTTCTGTCAGAAAGAAGCCGATTACAAAAATTTAAATACTAATAGCCTCATTTTAATTATCAAATATTTCTATTTTTGTTCATTTGATTACACAATAGCGACAATATTGTTGTTAATAACAACTGCAAACGACATGAAGGCGATATCTAGTAATTCTACCCCCACACTCACTGTGGCAGGGTATACTTACTTTGACACAACGTTTGTAACGCCCAGAAGGAGGCGTGTCCGGGATGGAAAAGTATATATATTCTTGATCAGCATTACCGCCGGAGTCGATTTAGCGATGTCCGTCTGTCTGTCCGTCCGTCCGCACGATAGCGGTCGCAGTTTTGGAGATATCGACTTGAAACTTTGGGTACATGTTTTTCTCGTGAATACTGAGATCAAGTTCGAGATTCAGTCAAATCGGATAAAAACTGGGCGTGGCTCCCATACACCGAAAAAAAGGTAAACATTTTTCAAGTCTTTTTTATTGCTGCATTCTATTGGAAATGTTTAGAAACGTATTTTGACATGGTCCGAGGTTCCGAAACCACATATATAAGGGTCAAAATGGGGTCTTGAGACCAAGTTGTTTTTTTTTTTGGTCGATTTGATTGGAACGGGCTCCAAAACAATTTATAGGTGGCTCAAAATGGGGTCTTGAGACCACATTATTTTATGTTCAATGTACTTCTTCCTACTGTGTGGGGGTATTTCAGCTTCGGTATAGCCGAAGATAGTCCACTCTCTAGTTTTATACTGCAATACTACGCAGTAATAAATAAATAAATAAACTATATTCCGCTATACCGAAGCTGAAATACCCCCACACAGTAGGAAGAAGTACCTCGAACATAAAAAAATGTGGTCTCAAGACCCTATTTTGAGTCAATTATAGGTGGTTTTGAAGACCAAACCATGTCCAAAACCCATTTCTAAAAGTTTCCAATCAAATCCACCAAAAAAAAAAAAATTGGTCTCAAGACCCCATTTAGACCCTTATATATGTGGCTTCGGAACCTCGGACCATGTCAAAAATACGTTTCTAAACATTTCCAATCGAATACAACAATAAAAAAGACTTGAAAAATGTTTACCTTTTTTTCGGTGTATGGGAGCCACGCCCAGTTTTTATCCGATTTGACTGAATCTCGAACTTGATCTCAGTATTCACGAGAAAAACATGTACCCAAAGTTTCAAGTCGATATCTCCAAAACTGCGACCGCTATCGTGCGGACGGACGGACATCGCTAAATCGACTCAGGAGGTGATGCTGATCAAGAATATATATACTTTTCTTTTTTAGGCCCTCCTCTTTTTTACTCTTACTTTTTTCCCGAAAGTACTATTAAGTACTCTTTTTCTTATTTCTGGGACTTTATCATATAATAGCTGAATCAGAGGGGTAATCAATTTTTATTATTCGTCAGAATTAAAATAAAAAAACCTTCAAATTTTAGGTTTGTTAGCAAAGCTGGACATTAACTAGTTAATTAGTTAATAGTAATTAACGAAGTTAAATTTTTGGTTAACTTTTAACGGTTCCGTTAATTTCTCCGATTAACTAGCATTAGTTAACTTTGAAACAAAAAAATTTTTTATTAATTAATGTAAAAAAAAAAGTAAAAATTAAGAATTAATACTATTTTTAACTGACTAATTTAAAAATTATTTCATAAAACAATAAAATACACTTGCCGATATATTTCGAAGTATTTTATATTCCATTTGTATGTATGAATGGACTATTCTAAACCCAATTGCGTTCTCAGCCATCGTCAGGATGTTTACGCACATCGTATTTTCCATTTCTCAAATTTCTCAAAATGGCGAAAAGCTGAGAACGCCATTGTGTTTAGAATGGCCTGTGATATTTGTTCTTAACCAAACTTCATTCGTTCCATTATTATTATTTAATATTCTAATAAAATTTGTATTCCTTTATATAAATATAAACAAATTGTTTCATTTTCTATAGAAAATGATTTTTTTATTTTCTATAGAAAATTTAACTATTTAATTTAACGTTTAACGAAGTTAACTTTTCAACGAAAATAACTTTTTAATTTAACGAAGTTATATTTTTGATGAACTATTACCGGGTTAACGAAGTTAAATTAATTTTAAAACTTTTTTGAAGACATTTTTTTCTAATATTTTTGTCTTTTAAAAAATATGTATTCTAAAACCGAGGAGTTTGGGACCCCCTGCAACACTGTACTCTTTTTTACTCAAGAGAATCTGGTAACCCTATCTGCAGGCATACCAGTACCCAGTAGTAAATTTCGGTGTAATCTGAAAGAGATACGACAAAATAATGTTCCACAATATTGTGTTCCTTTAAAAAAACTTAAGAAAGTATAATACTAATCAAACAATTCGCTCAAAAATTGTGGTTCTAAATCTGCTCAAAGCTTCGTTTTCACAATTTTTACTACAACTTAAAAACAAGAGCTGATAACGGCAAACCGTGAACAGATCTAAAATCAGAGTACAAAAATGTATTAATGTATTACAAAATTTTTAAAAATAAAAAGAAACCAAAAAAAAATTGCCATAATTTGAACCCACGATGAAAATATTATAATCCATTGACGCCATCCCCTCTCCCTTCTAGCGCTGGCATACTCCGCTAGGAAGGAAGCCCAGTTTTCACGATTTTTACTACAACTTAAAAACAAGAGCTAATAACAAAAAACCTTAAACAAATCTGAAATCAACGTTCAAAAATTAATTTTTAAAAAAAATTTCCGAAATCAGGATTTCAACCCACGTTTCGAAAAACATAAAATATCTTTTAAATATTTAAGCACATTGCGTAGAAAATCCATTGACACCACCCCATCTCCCTTCTAGCGCAGGCATACTATCATGCCTCCACTAGAAGCGAGGATGAAATGTGCAATTTCTTCCTATAACAGGCGTGCTGGCATGCCTCTAGCGGAGAGGCCTTGCGAAATTTACTACTGGGTACTGGCATGCCTGCAGACACCTTCTTTTGACCACTGGGTAAGGTCCATTTTCATCTTTCAAAAAGTTATCATTCCTGAATGATAAATTGTGCGGGTATTTTTTGTTGTCCGTTGAAGGAAAAAAGATTTTTTTTTTGCTCGGCAGTAATGCCAAGTAGTTATGCAAATACATTATTTATTTATTTATTTATTACTGCGTAGTATTGCAGTATAAAATTAGATATCGCCTTCATGTCGTTTGCAGTTGTTATTAAAAACAATATTGTCGCTATTGTGTAATAAAATTAACAAAAAAAGAAATATTTGATAATTAAAATGAGGCTATTAGTATTTAAATTTTTGTAATCTTCTTCTTTCTGACAGAAAAAAGTAAACAAAAAATAAGAAGTCTTCAGTGAAGTCACGACAAAGTCACTGTTCACACGAAGGCGGCGGCATCTTTGTTTTTGACGCATTAGCTGTTTAGCCTTGAAGTATGTGAAGTATTCTATGCCTGGAGACTCTATTTAAGAACAGTTCAACCGCGGCCATTTAAATGACTCTATGCGAACTGTGAAACTCGTTTTGACATTTAAGCAAAATTTAAATGGGAAATTTAAAAGGCGACTGTGATACCGAGCAACACTGAGTGAAAAGTTTTCTTGAAGCATCGAGCAACTTGCAACAACGAGTTCTTTCGAGTTCGTTGCTTTCGTTCAATGGCAATAAGACTTCAGAAAGGCAATGAATATTCACTACCTTTTGCGGGCTTCACTGCCTTTGATGAATATTATGAATGTATGTTTCTGGTGAGAGTGAACTTCCGAAGAATTCGTGTTGATGAGCCTACCCTGCAATAAATAGGTTTAGTTCCAAAACAGTTCCAAACTAGTTCTACAGTAGGGTTTACTGGTTCCACCCAAATCTCTTCCACATGTGGTGAAGTGGCGAATTTAACATGGCGTTGTCATTGGAAGAAGCTACCAGCTGCCACCTCTGCATTACCTCCGGTCAGCTTGGAAGTAGCCACTACGATCTAGCTCTTTCCTAGCGGTGGAAAATTGTCCCCTATACAAAAAATTAAAAAAAAATACACAAAATAAAAGATTTGAAATCTGTACAAAAAAAGGAAAAAATGTTAAAAATTTAAAAAAATAAAAATATGAAAAATGTAAAATTGTTAAAATAAATATAAAAATCATTCTGAGCAAAATGCATTTATTTACCCTTATTCTTCTCTCATTGAAAATACTGTACGCACTGATTTTAATACTAGAATGCAAAAATCGAAATCGTGGCTTTTGTATTTATGCCGCACAGGCGTGCGTAACCAAAATATAGGTTGCTTTGAAAATAATTTCTATTAGCATTAAATCACTCACAACCACATTTTTTCACATTAATGATTATTTTTCACATTTTTATTAAATTTTATTTACAAAGTTCCAATATTTTCTAACATTTTCAATTATAAGAAAATATCTCACTTTACAAAAACAAATGTCATTTCTCCAAAAGAATATTATTCAAATTATTTCATCATTTTTTGTTACTTGATTTCATTTCTTAGATTTTTTAATTCGAAGTCACTTTTTAATTCGCTTCACAAACCACAACTGATTAGAAAAACTGGTTTACTCACAGATTACTCGGTTTTTCTTCGGCAATCTTCTCTTAAAGATAAACGAAACAAAGCAATTGCGCACAAAAATAAGGGTGGTTTTCAGACTCCACACATTTTTAGTTCGCGCATTGTTTTCCTTCTGAAGTTCGCTGCGCCAGCATTGACCATCGACTGGAGGAATGTAAACCATAAACAAGCAATTTCTTTTTTTTGTGGGATAAGCGAAGGAATGTGTGACATGAACACTTGGGCGTTTATTGTTGTTGTTTTCTTTCAGCCACGCGTATTTGGTTTTTTCCTTTTGTTTTAATACGCACAACTGAAAGGGTTTCTATGCGCGTAGTAAAACCAGAGAAGGAAGTCATTTGGATGCATTTATGTATACACAAAAATTCAATAATTCACAATTTATTGTTAAATGGTTGTGATTACATGAAATGCTATTTGCAGGAATTTTAAAAATTATATAAATACATCGATACACCTTAAAACACAAACATGTTCCCAAAATTGAAAAAATTCAAAACCAAAAAGGTTCTGTATTTTAAGTAAAAAGCAAAAAAATTTTCAATTAATTTTTTTAAATGAAATTTTTACGAAAATTGTTTGTTTTTTAAAAGTCAAATTTAGTTGCACAACACAAATTTTTTTTTAAATTAACATTTTATTGACAGAATTTTTGTTCTTAAATTTCGTCACCTTGTGTACATAAATAACGAACATAGCACAAATTACAAACTCCTACTTACTAAAAAAACCCCAAATTAAAAAACGTTTAACCAAATTCACAGCGAACAATACAAAACAAATTGCATTTCCATTTTTCACAGAAGCGATAATATTAATATATCTAAATTTTAAATATGCTTCGAAATAAAATTAAGCCGTAAAATTATAAACAAATATTTAGCTCAAAATTTCTTCAAAATAATGTTTTGTACAAAATTCTTATGAAACGTGTTTTTTTTGTTAAAAATCTGCATTATAAAATTTTTTACAGAAAATCAATAAAAAGCTTTTTGGCGTAAAAGTCTGATGGCCGCTCCATCAGTTTTTCATACTAATATTTCTTGCACCAAAATTCGTCCTCGTTCACTTTGCACGGCTTCTTCATGCAAAATTTTTTTTACTGCTTTTTCGCAAACACATTTTGCTCATGGTTTTTTCAATCTGAGGGTGTCATCTCTAAAAGTGCTTGATTCGCCCATTGTAACTATAAAAAAGTTGTATACCATATTGATCCCGCAAAATGGGAGTCAGTTGTTTCTTGCAGGGTAGTGTTTGCTTGCTTTTCAGTATGTATGCGTAAGGCACATTCACATTCATTTTTTTGTAGTGTGGCTCAAAACTACCCTGCAAGAAACAACTGACTCCCATTTTACTGGATCTATAGGGTATACAGCTATTTTACAGTTACAATGGGTGAATCAAGCACTTTTAGAGCTGTAGATTGGTTTCGAACCATACACAGGTATTGCAGAGGTAGTGACTTTAAAAAAAACTCAGTGATGTGTGCTTGGCTTCGTTTCGTTTATCTTTGAGAGAAGATTGACGAACAAAAACCGAGTAATCTGTGAGTAAAACAGTTTTTCAAATCAGTTGTGATTTGTGAAGCAAATTAGAAGGTGGTTTCGTATAAAAATAAAATCAGACAAAATCAAATAAAGTAACAAAAAATATTTAAATAACTTGAATAATATTCTTTTGCAGAAATGACATTCGTTTTGTGTAAAGTGATATATTATCTTATAATTGAAAATGTTAGAAAATATTGGAATTTTGTAAATAAAATTTAATAAAAATGTGAAAAATAAGCAAAAATGTGAAAAAGGATATTTTGAGTGATTTAATGCTAATATAAATTATTTTCATAGCAAACTATATTTTTGTTAAGCACGCCTGTGCGACATAAATACGAAAGCAACGACTTCGGTTTTGGCATTCGAGTATTAAAATCAGTGCGTACAGTATGCTCAATGTGTGAAGTACATAAAAGGGTAAATAAATATATTTTGTTCAGAATGATTTTTATATTTATTTTAACAATTTGACATTTTTTTATATTTATATTTTTATTTTACAGAATTTTATTTATAATTTTTTTAATTTTTAACATTGTTTCCTATTTTTTACAGTTTTTAAATCTTTGATTTTTACTTAAAATTTTTAATTTTTTTTTTCAGTTTTATTTTTTTACAATTTTTTATTTATATAATCAATTTATACAAAACCATTTTTAATAATAAAGTAGTACTTAAAAAAACTAAGATTGAGTTTTTTTTTGCGAAAATAATTTTTCAATTTACCGAACGCTAGTATGTAGCTAAGTCGTAGTAACTTGTTCTTAACTGGCTACAAGTTTTGTATATATATACATCGCATACAATAAATCGTAAGAGTAGACCCCTTATAGCAACCCTTTTGTGACATAAAGATAAAAGGTGTCACGCATCAAAAAATTAAAATGCGTAAACCAGAGTAAAAATTCAAATAAATAGGTGTTAAAGGACGCCTATGTGGAATGGGCTTAAGCTTTTAACTATTTTTCTGAATAAGTTTGCAGCCTTTGTAATAGCTGGTCAAATGTTTATTTTTGTGAATTTTTATAAAAGAAACTTGGATTAAAAGGAACTTAGATTAAAATAAAAACACAAAAGTTAAAATAAAAATTGATTTGCAGCACTGTGGTATTTTGCTTCCTGCATGGCATCACTGTTAGTTGTCACGGTTCACAAGCGAATTCAGTTACTACACCCGAGCGTGGATTCGGTTGTGGTAGCTTTTTTATTTGAAATGTTCTGTCAGCTGAAAAATAGTGGCTGCTTCAATCTACTATTCTGTTGTTATATCCGAATTGCACATTTTTGCGTTTCTTCTGGTGTTACAAGCGAATTTGGGTCTCTCTCAAGCGAAAACTAGAGCTGCAGACGAATATTTGTTACCACAACCTCGCGCCAAGCGATTATTTTTTGTGTGTAGTGGTTACTTCCGAGCTGACCGGAGGTAATGCAGAGGTGGCAGCTGGTAGCTTCCTCCAATGATAACGCCATATTAAATTCGCCACTTTACCGTTATCTAGCATGACGTCAGCAGATACTTCTTGTCACTTTGGCAGAAAAATGCAAGCGTTGCCACAAATTTAGCTTAATTGGTTTCGCAATAGTGCTACCAGATTAATGGATTTTTACTGTATTAATTAGTCGTTAGTAGAAAAAAGTTGTGGAAAAATGGGTCGCATTCTGTTGTCGAAGTGACACAATAAACATTAAAACAGCCCTAATTTATTCCGCCCATTTCACCCAGGATGATTATATAAAATCTATATGAAAAATTTAAAAATTACATATATTTTCACATTGCAATACATTGTTTTTAATAAATGATTTTTAAAACTTCGGCCAAAGTCGAAGTCAATTCCTCGTTCGCGCTTATGTTTAAAAAAAGTTCAGTCAAAAAATAAATTTTACGTTTCTGACGCCAAATTTTACGCGTCAAAAAATTTAGAAAAAAAAATTTTAAATGCAAAAATGTTTAGTATTGACAAATGCAGATCGGTTATTTTGTTCAAAACAAGTAATTGACCTTTATGTCCTTTATGTTGCTTCGAAGTATCTGCTGACGTCACGACAAAATGGCGATCCTAACGGTAAACGTCATGTCGTATATGTGGACCGAAACCAGTCTGCACATGAGAGAAACCGGTTTTCCGAAACTACATTTGTGCAGAGCACAAACAACACACAAAGAATCCCAGTCTGCAAAAGCTAGTCTACAAAGCGGCACTTCCAGCGGCGACACAAAGAAGAGGGCTATAAAAGAGAAGAACATTGTGGAAATGAGGAGATTCTTCGACTACCATATGGATGGGAACTTTTGAAAAAACACCGGTTTTTAAAAACCGGTGGTAAAAATTTTCGGTTTTTTCCAACGGTGGAAAACCGAACAGAAACACCGGTTTTGCTAAATACCGACATTTTTATACCCCTACACTCACTGTGGCAGGGTATACTAACTTTGTCACAACGTTTGTAACGCCCATAAGGAGGCGTGTCCGGTATGGAAAAGTATATATATTCTTGATCAGCATCACCGCCGGAGTCAATTTAGCGATGTCCGTCTGTCTGTCCGTCTGTCCGTCCGCACGATAGCGGTCGCAGTTTTGGAGATATCGACTTGAAACTTTGGGTACATGGGGCGTGGCTCCCATACACCGAAAAAAAAGGTTAACATTTTTCAAGTCCTTTTTATAACCCTTATATTGACTTGCTTTGGGCGGACTATATATATATATATATATATATATATATATATATATATATATATATATTTATATCCTCAAATCTGCGGCGAGCTTTTTCATACACTTCCACATGAGCTAGAGAGCTGAAATTTGGAACACTGATAGAACTCCGGTGACAATGCATTCTATTAAATTTGGGTCCACCAGAGGCGTAGGGGGCCGTGGGGGGACTCAAACCTTTTTTTTTTAAACATGGCATAACTTCCGATTCCTTCAAGCTACAATGATGTTCTTATGGGTTCTTATTGACAAAATGATTTTTTATACCCTTTGGAAAGGGGGGTGTGGGGGCAAAGGGGAGCGGAATGGAGCCAATTTAAAGTTCTAACTTTCGTATTTTTAAAGCTACAGGGCTGAAATTTTTTACTTAGGCTAGCATTGGGGAAAAAGAGTAAAAAAGGAAAAAAATAGGGGGGAAAAGGGGGGAACAATTTTTTTTTTTAAATCCAAAAAAATTTTTAAAATGTAAAAATTTAAGAAAAAAAACTATACGGGCAAAATATAAATGGGAAAGAAGTATACCGAAAAAAAAATTTTTTTAAAAAAAAGGGGAAAATAAAAAAAGAGTAAAAAACAAGTTTTTTAAAATATACCCCTTTAACCGACTAAAAAGCAGAAAATAAATTTCCTTTAAATTAATTTCCGCAATTTCGATTTAAAATTAAGGGTTTCTGGCTACTTTGTTCCTAATATCATTCCAAATTTGTAAGTCGCCAAAAACACTTAATTTTAAATCGAAATTGCGGAAATTAATTTAAAGGAAATTTATTTTCTGCTTTTTAGTCGGTTAAAGGGTTATATTTTAAAAAACTTGTTTTTTACTCTTTTTTTATTATGGTTGTATTCGATTGGAAATGTTTAGAAACGTATTTTTGACATGGTCCGAGGTTCCGAAACCACATATATAAGGGTCAAAATGGGGTCTTGAGACCAATTTTTTTTTTTGGTGGATTTGATTGGAAATGTTTAGAAATGGATTTTGGACATGGTCCGGGCTCCAAAACCACCTATAATTGGCTCAAAATAGGGTCTTGAGACATTTTTTTATGTTCGAGGTACTTCTTCCTACTGTGTGGGGGTATTTCAGCTTCGGTATAGCCGAAGATAGTCCACTCTCTAGTTTTCATTAATTCTTTAACATGGGAATTGATTCTGGCTACGTCAAAACTATAAGGATGCCATTTGTAGTCTAAAACCGCCACAAATACATGATATTTAAATATTTTTTGGTGATATTTTTTAGTCTTTTTTTTTGGTGAAAAATTTCACGTCACTATTCATGTCTGTTTTTTTTCCAGAATGAATTTTTCGTGCGAAAATGGATTATTTCTATGTAAGAGGGATGGGCGATATATCGGTTGATGCTATCAAAGTCGATATTTTTTTAGCGATATATCGAAAACTAAAATGCGATGGCAAATGAAAGTTGATGAAAAAAGTTGAAAATATAGTAAATTAAAAAACCGGTGTTTGGCATTTTCCACCGTTCAGCGGTGTTTTGGCTTGCAAAAAAACACCGAAAAAACCGGTGTTCAAAACTCAAAAACAGCGGTTTTACGAAACACCGGTCGGTGTTTGCCCATCCCTAGACGACCAACTGAACGATACAGATCGCTGCGAACAAAACGGACCATCAGCTGACGGAGGTTATCCCATCGAAGTCTTGACTTGACCAAAAGGACAAAACCATAGTGATAAAGGGAAAGGCCAAACGAACAAACAGCCAACGTAGGTTAACCCATCGAAGGCTTGACTTGGGAAAAGAACAAACAGCCGACGGAGGTCAGGCCATCGAAGGCTTGACTTTGGAAATGGACGAACAATAGCCGACGGAGGTTACCCGATCAAAGGCTTGACTTGGCCAAAGACAAGACGAACCCTAGTGACATAGGAAAAGGACAAACAGCCGACGGAGGTTGCCCCATCGAAGGCTTGACTTAGGAAAAGGTCGAACAATAGCCGACGGAGATTACTACATCGAAGGCTGGACTCAACCAAAGGACGAAAACAAAGATAAAAGACCTACGCCGGAAATAAAAAGTATTTTTTCCAAGTGAACAATAATGAAGAACTAAGTTGAATAAAGAGAATTTGAATTGTTAACTTTGAAATAAATAAGAAGAAAACAAATACTTTTAAAACCCCCTGATTGTGTTCAACATTTTTGAAGGGTCCGTGAAAATTCGTGTGACGGAGAATCCGTGTCGTTACAGTACTTTTTTTTGCTATTTGACTCATAGAGCATTTACTTTTTAATTTTTAATATTTCTCCTGCTTGTTGGGATGAAGCGAATGAACATCCTGACAATTTGCACAGAAAGTTGGGGAGCCATTTTCGGTGGAATGTGGTTTCAAGTTGCATTGTACGCAAGTAGGGGTGGGGGGTGTTTGCAATATGTTGCTGTATGTTCTAAGAGGTGCATTTAGATCGCACGAACAAACGGAACTTTAGTGGCGAAGTCTAGTCCCAAACAAAATTCCGTCCGCACAACCGTTTACACCGTTTACGCATCGGAAGCCAGAGTTTGCCGGAACATTTTGAACAATTCAAAGATCGCGAACCCAAGATCGCAAACCGGGCGTTTACACCAACCGAATGAACAACATTTTGTTCGCGAGTTCGTGCGATCTAAATGCACCTTAACATGGCAATATCCATTTTTTCAGGAATATGATAAAGATCGAAAGTTAATAAAACAACACCACTTGGATTCATGATCCCATTAACATTTTTTTGGAATTTATAAATTGACACAACACTTTGAGATTTTAATTCGTGGAGTATTGCGCTATCAGAAACATTGTTTAATCATGGCGCATACACAGTACCTTTTGTATCATTTAAATTATCGTGTTATTTTGATTTGATGGAGCAAATTCCAACAAATTCTTTTGCAGCGATAAATTTTTCTGCGGTAAATCTGTCTTTAACTAATAAAAGAATATTGCTGTCACGCAATTCAGAGACCGGTAAGATGGGTTTGCTAATTAAATTTAGAGATTTTTGAACTGAAAAGCAAGATAAGTGGGATATAGGTTTTTTTTTCGTCGCAAGATGAGAGTATTAAAAATTTGGGATCTGATTTTATTGTTAAAGGAAGATCAGGGAATGGATTGTAAGATCTATTTAAAACTGTTTTATGTTTTTTGGGGTATATCGGATAGCAGAGCATACCGATTTGTCCCCAGATTGGGTGGCCCTGGGTCCATGTTATTCCACGCGTAATAAAAACCACAAGAATAACTTTTAAGAAGAGTTGAATTAGGGAAAAAAATATTCGTAAGCGCAGAGCGTGATTTAGTATGTAAAGTACGAGATGGGAGCTGAAAAGAATTCGGTAAGCATTGAGAACAACGATCTGATCGGCACGAGTGTTAGTCGAAGACTGAATCAAACAGGCTTAGATTTTTTCAGATTTTATATTTCGAATTCAATTTAATTTATTGTCGTTTGTTTGCAGAGCCGCGTATACGTAAGTTTTTGTTTTTATTGTCTATAATTTCAACATGCAATTTAAATCTGATTTAAACTTTGTTTGATTTCTTAGACGCTGCCAGTTCCAAACACAAGATATAACAACATTCTTTCGGCTCACAAAAATTTACAAAATTGCCCTTGCCATTTCAATTTTGGCAAAAAGTCAATTTCGAAATTTGGGATTTTTTCGCAACAATCCGGTAGCCCGAAATGTCATAATCGGCTTAAACGTCAGATGGATAAGATGGCTGCTAAGAAGTGACAGCGACACTACCTTCTTTCTTTTGCCATGGTTATGTTATAAAAATGTAAGGCCCGTATTATTCACCTCTGGATATTTCAGCTCTATCCTGCCGATAACTTATCCCATGAATAAAATTTATCCATCGGTTAAATTCTGGGGGTGAAATTTGTTATTATTCACCTATGGATAGCAATTTACCCGGTCTGGATATCTTAACGGCCGGATTGTGATTTTTCCAATATATTTCCAGCCAAAAG
The DNA here is from genome assembly GCA_951394025.1 of Heteromyza rotundicornis. Taxonomy (NCBI): domain Eukaryota; kingdom Metazoa; phylum Arthropoda; class Insecta; order Diptera; family Heleomyzidae; genus Heteromyza; species Heteromyza rotundicornis. The sequence continues at coordinate 42,004,170 of OX596010.1, forward strand.
TCAAAGATATTCAGAGTTCGAATATTTTATACTTCAAAAATAATTATTTGTTATTGTTTGTCATTGAATTTGAATTGCAAATTAGAATTGTCTGATGTTTTTTGTTGGACTAACAATGGCTATCGGTGGTTTCTGCATTGCTGTTCCCTAATTCGCAGGGCATCACTTTATCGAATTAAGTGGATATACCGCCAGCCTCAGAGCCTTTATGTTGAGCTTTTTATCGTTGCTGACCTTCTCATCTTTAAAATATACAACCCTTGCAACATCTTCAAATGGTAATGTGAGTGTCGACAAATTGGTCCGGCTTCGTCCGTCTAAGACACTGGAAACCAATCGTGCATCCAGTCAATTCGGTTTATCATCCGATGACCTCCACGTAACTTTGTTGGGATGCAGGCTGTGACTCCCGACGAGCCATCGCTAAATACCCTCCCTACCAATCCTGACATTGAAATCCCCCATAATAATTTTTATATCATGCCATATGCGCTGCATCCAACACGTCGTAGATCTGGTCCCTCATGGACTCTACCGCCTCTTCGGTAAAGGCATATGCGCTTTCAAGTGAATGCAGCATATTCTGCAACTAATCACCAATGCCATTCATGTCCCTTAGAGCCATCACAATGCTGATTTGTGAGTCTCGTATACCTAAAAAGTTTTTAGTAAAAACATACACACATTACATCACATATTTTGTGATAGATATATAAAGTTTTGAAATTTCTATTACAAAGCTCTGGATATCTCCGTTAACAAGTCAAATTCGACTGGTTAAAATTTTCCCTGGATAACTTTATTCAAATCTCTGGGTAAAAACGATATCCAGCTCTGAATAATATGAAACCTCTGGAAAAGTTGGAAATATCGACTGTATCCAGAGGTGAATAATAGGGCCTAAATGTTTCAAAAAACAAATTTGAAAAAAAAATGTTCTAAAAACTTTGTTATAAAAATAAAATTGCAAAAACATTATTTTACAGAAATGATTTTTATTTGTTAGTCATCAGCGTTTGGAAATAGCTTATTTAATACGTTTGATATAAGCTTATAATAAACGTTTACCTAATGTTTACTTAATATGTTTGCTACTAGCTTATAAATCGTTTGCCTAATGTTTACTTTATACGTTTGCTATATGCAGGCTTGCCAACAGGGTTTTTATACAAATTTAAATTTGTTCAAAACTTAATTTTTATATTTGTTTTTTGGAGTGATTTACGCGCATACTATACAAATTGTTGCTGTTTGTTGTAATTTTAGAAGTAAACCATTGTGAATTTCAGAACACCGTCCGACACAACTTAGTCCCAAGAAAAACTTGTATAAATTCTAGATCAAATCGTATAAAATTGAATGAATGCGCACTGTGCACATTCACACACACACACACACACACACATTTTTTCAAACTTTGGGGCTTTACAGGCAACCCTAAAAATCAATATTTTTTCTGAAAATTTCACAGATTGGTCCTCTCCCAAAAAGGAACAAACTGCGGGGGTACACTTGTTTTGCACATTATTTTCAAATTTTTTAGGACAAAGGTAAAGGAATACCGGCTACTTAGTAACTACTTGCCAAATTATAACAGATCTAGGTGGATGGATGCTTTGGCAGAAAATACCATTTATTCAATCAGAAAACACAAGAAAAACCATTTCATTAGAATATTTTACAAGTTTGCCCCGTCTTATATCCGAAGTTTGAAAACACTTCAGAAAGCGAGGGCAAGAAATCCGCATCATGCATTTACTGCAATCAGGAGTATAGAACTAACACATCTACGAGGATGAAGCTGCACATCATCAAATGCAGAAATTGCCCGGATCGTGTAAGGCAACAAGCAAATGGTATGAAAAAATATACAGCGAACTGAGGGTTACAGTCACTATATATCTGATTCATAACCTAAAACAGATGTATCACCTAGCGTATATACATTGCCTGTAATAACTCATGCACTCCACGCAAATACATCGGGTCAATCGCCATTAGGATCTCTATCTCTTCTAGCAAATACATCGGATATAGCAAATCAATCGCCTCTACCAGCTTTTTCTACTCAAGTAACTCCACTGCTTCTATCGTCGCCGTCAGTTCTATCGCCTTTATCTGATTTATCATTTCCTTCAACATCGATGCAAAATACTCCATTTCAGAGTCAAAACGGAACTAACGATGATATGCTGATTGTAGGTTCACAGAACGAAATCGACGTTGCCATTTCAAGAGCAATTTACGCCTCAGGAGTGCTTTTATCCGTGCTAGGTTCAAAATACTGGCAAGATGCTTTTCGTCTAATGAGACCAGACTACAATATTCCATCTCGATATTCTATAAGTGGTCCTAATCTTGAAGCTGAACATGCCACTGTAAAAACAAATGTCAATACTAAGCTACAAAAGGCAGAAGAGCTAGGCCTCAATACAGATGGATGGACTAGCGTTACCTGTAAAATAATAATAAATTTCGTAATAACCACGCCAAAGCCAACATTTTATAAGTGTGTATACTCGGAGACTGAAAAGGAAACAGGCAATTTTATAGGCGAGGAATTAAATAAAATAATATCAGAAGTTGGCAGCTCAAAATTCGTGGCAGTTTTTTAACGACGAATCCCAACGGGTCCACTTACCCGCCCAACCGACCGAGGGGCACATCCGCAAGACACACGGATTTGGTGACCGAACAGCCGTAATCCGGATTACGCTGTGCAACCGATCGCGGGTAAACATAGCTTGAAATTCGTTTCAGCTACAGATTAAAATCATCAACTGATAAAACGCATATTAATAAAACACGAATTAGGTTATGAATGCAAGAGAGAATTCTTCCAAACATAACATAATATAAGATTAACGTGATAATAAACAATAGAATTAAAAGAAAATATTATGAAGCATCAGAATTCATGCGACGAATATGAATTTGATCAAATATAATTTTTCTCTAATTTACTATATTAGACTTAACAAAAATACAAAGACACAACAATCAAAACAGTTAATTTACGCGACAAAGATTACAAATATAAATTTTAGTATTTTATTTTTTTATACGAAATATAAAAAATCAAGTACAAATAGAACAGTTAAGTAAACAGTAACGGAACGAATGTGAATTCAGCTAAAAATTTTGTTTTATTAGTATACAATATACAGTAAAAAACAAAATTCTGCTGAAATATAAATACAAAATACAACAAAAATACAACACTTTCAAAAATCGACAATGCCGATCTTCGTGAAGTTTGGCAACCCTGTCATTTCGTTAGACTCTAAGCGGTCCAAACACTCAAAGAGCAACAAAGGCCTTAAGTGTGATCAAGTGCATTTAAAATAAAAGTTTTAGTTTTATTAAGTGAATCTGACAGGTCAAAGACAGAATACAGGCTATTAAAATCGCTACAAATACAACGAAAAGGTTCTGATTCGGATTCCAGCGAAGGTTTCTTAAAGCAAATAATAAAAATTGTTTTTGAACCGATTCAATTCTATCAGAGTGGCAGTTGTATTGTGGATTCCACAAGACTGATGCATATTCCAAAATTGGTCTTACAAAGTGATATGTAAAGACTTTTGGTAACAAATGGGTCATTAAATTCTTTTGACCATCTTTTAATGGAACCTAGAACACCCCTCGCCTTATTCACACATAAGTCAATATGTAGATGAAAGCGAAGTTTTGGATCCATAGTAACACCCAGGTCCACAAAAGTAAAAACCTTTTCTAGATTACAGTTATTTACATGATACAGCGATGAAAGTTGGTGTCTTCTAGCAAATGTCATAAATTTATTATCACACCAGATAGCTATACTGGTCAGATCTGATTGTAACAACTTATGTTGATCTAAGATGTCATAGGATAGAAACAATTTAACGTCATCAGCATACAACAGTACATTCGAATGTTTAATGACAGAAGGAAGGTCATTTATAAAAAGATTAAACAGAATAGGACCTAAGTGACTTCCTTGAGGAAGACATCAATAGTTTTTGATGTTGATGATTCGAATAACACCTGTTGCTTCCGATTTGTCAGATACGATTCTACCCATTTTTAAAAGAAGATCTAGAAATCCATAACTTTTAAGCTTTTCAATCAACAGATAATGATTAACTTTATCGAAAGCTTTACTAAAGTCAGTATATATGACATCTGTTTGAAGATTCTTTGAAAACCCTTTATTGTTAATGTAGAAAATTCCAATAAATTTGTAGATGTTGATCTACCCTTCAGAAAACCATGCTTTGAAGGAGATATTAATGTTGTGACCGAGTGAACAATTGCTTTGTGACAACTTGTTCAAATAACTTTGGTATTGTGCTAAGTTTAGTAATACATCTATAGTTAGATACGAATGAGTTGGTTCCACTTTTATAAAGAGGAATAATGTATGACTCTTTGCATGAATTAGGAAAAAAACCGCTTTCAATAGAGGCATTGAATATATCTGATGCTGCAAATATGAAATCGGCGTGGAAATATATTTCGGAGCACCATCCACAGATTTCTTGTGTTGGTTGTATCTCGAACACGCTTAATTTGCTCAATGGAGACAATATAAAAGTTCCAAAAATAAAAGATACGATTAACAAAGTGTTATCCGTGGTTAAATTCGTAAAGAGGAAAATTACACTCCTTGCTGTATTCGAAAAAATTCAAATCGTGAAATACGGTAAGATTGTTTGTACATTAAAATTGCCGAGCAAAGCCAGAGAGAATGGAAATGCTATTGCATTACAATCGTATGTTTTAAGCCGTGAAGCATTAGAACTCTTGGCTATATCGCACAACATAAATATACAACAAGATGTAAAGAGTATAATATTGGACGAATCGACCTGGATTTTAGTAGAAGAAATTTTAAAAATTCTAGCGCCCATAAGTCATGAGCTGGAAAGTTCTGAATCTGACAAAGGTCGTATGTCCTATGTCCCGGAAATATTTAGCAAACATCATAATACCCTATCGCAAGAAATCGAATCAAATTTAGCTGTTGGAAGTGAAGAATGAGAAGAAATCGTTACCGCAGTGAAGAAGCGTAGAGAGTTCTGTATCAAGCTCATTCATTTAGCAGCAAATATGTTGGATCCACGTTACCGAGGCAAAGGCCTTCTTGGCAGTGAGGTACCATCAACAATGGAATTCATATACCAGCCAGCCACACATATGAACATTCCCGCTGAAGCAGTTATGGCGAATATCGCTCAATTTAAAACCAAAACTGGCTACTATGGTGTGTCAGATTCCATATGGACTTCCATCAAAATAATTGAACCCCGAATTTGGTGGCAAATGTTTGCGCCTTCGCAGGTCGTTACACCTATTACTGCACGTGTTCTTAGTGTTCCACCGTCATCCACATCAAGTGAACGTAACTGGAGCCTCTTTAGTAACACGCATACGCTACGGCGCAACCGCCTTCAGAAGCAAAGGATTGAGAAGCTTGATTTTATTAGATCAAATCTTTGCCTTTCGCAAACTCAGATTTCTGGAAACGAATCGACCTCTGAAACAGAATCAGAGCTAGATACTCAAAATTTAGACTTTATAGTTGATGATATATCGTTTTAGACTAACTTTGTAATTTTTTTTTTACCATTTTCTTACTTCAACATTGTTTTTATTAATAAAATCAAACCACATCATTTTACGGATTTTTTTTTATTTTGAAACTGACTGAAAATTACTGATTCTGACCGATCTTTTTAAGTCATCTATGATAAAAGACCAATCTGACCGGTCATTTTACATCTCTAAATACAACACATAAGAACAATAATTCATAAAATCTATGGGAAATATTTATGATGCAATAATCAGAGATTCATGTTAAAATAACATGAAGAATTTTTGGTGTATCTAATTGACAAAATTGACTTTGGAATAGTGAATATTTTAACAGGAATCGTCTCGATATGATAATTTTGGAAATTTACGATAGAATGGTGGGTAAATTACGAAATAAAAATAACATAGAAGAATACGACTACCGATAGTTTTAAAAAATGTTACACACAAAATTGGTTGAATTTTGGTTAATTTAAGAAGATTTTTTATCAGGGTTTCCTAGAAGTTCTCAAAATGTACTGTCATATGTAAGACCTTCATTGTAGGTCCTCCCAAAAAATTTTTTTTTCGAATCTCCGGGTCTGAGCTCTTTGAAAGTTGGTAACCCTGGCTATATGCTTATGATAATCTTTTACCAAATGTTTGCCTTAAATTTGCCTAATATGTTTGCATTAAGTTTACAGTAGAAACTTAATTGTAGTGGGCCATTTCGTTTATATAGCAATTAGTTTTAAGAATTTTCCAAACATTTTGCAAGTTTATTCTAAACACAATGTTTCTTGTGTAAGCTTGCCTTAAATTTAATCCAAACGAGTATTGTTCACTGGGACGTTTATCGGATCGAAAAGCAACCACCAGGTTGATAATTTCAAATCGTCAGATATGTAGTGTTCGGCCTCGGCCACATTCTGCCTAAAATTTCACATTCGGCACATAATCAGCATCGGCCAATATAAGGGCCGAAGCCGAATGTACGGCCGAATGTCAAAAATATGTAAAAGGTGAAAAATTGCGAAGAAAAATCTACTACAGAATTTAGCAACCATGGATTTTTTTCAAACCTATACACAATTTTTGCCAATTTCCCGTTATAGTTTAAAATTCACCTTCTCTGGACACCATCTTTATCAGCATCCAAAATCCGTTTAGAAGCAATATGTCTGCTTTTTGGAGTATGTAAAATTAAAAGGACTTTGGCAAATCCTTTAAATTTTAAACCCCATATGCAAAATGCTCTTGTTTAGACTCATATTTAAAAAAACCAGACGAGGTAGAGCATTTCTGTGGACGCCATCGAGTTTAGTATAAAAAAATCTTTAAGGATCCATAGGTTTGCTTTATGGAGTACCACGTTATTTTTCACTGTAACTTAGAGTTAAAATATAATCCAAAAAATTTAATGGTACTAAAATAAACCATTCACATATTCAAAACAAACAATCGTAAAAATTTTTAGTCCATCTGTCCATTTGTCAATTTCAACATTTCTTTGATCCTGAATTTCTCAGAAACCTGACGTGATGGAACACCATCAGCGTTAAAATCTATAAGAATGCTACGCTTGGTTTATTGAGTATCAAAACGTTCTAATTTTGAACGATTGAGTTATTGATTAATTTAAATATTAATTTATTTAATGAATAAATATTTCACATAATCATTCACTTACTAAGGGTTCATTAAGATATAAACCATTTTCAATAAATGTTTTAATATTTTTTTCATTTTGTCTTTATATTGAGCTTCGGCTTCGGTTTTAGCCTAATGTGAAAAAAAAGGCGGAAGTTCGGCTTCGGCCGAAAAAACCACCTTCGGTCAGTGAAGCATTATTAAATTTATTGCGATGCTGCGACTATAACGTGTTAAACAATGTTAATATAAATGAAAAAGTCCTTTTTTAAACAACATTTTACTAAACTCTATGACGAAATTAACAAATGAGAAATAAATAAATATAAAACTGAAAAACAAGTGGTACGATCACGAGTTGACAGATATAAATACGAAATATTAAAAAATTGACAAAATACTGGAGTCTGGAGGGAATACATACATACATATTTGGCACTGCAACCCTCAAGGGGTTTGGGCCGAGCTTCTTAATGCAATTATCATGGGCAAGTGTATATGATAATTGTGGACCTACCGGTTCCGAACGGCAGGACTCCCAAAGAAGAACCTTTTTCGTGGCAAGTTACTCTCGCAAGATTGCCAGAACTTGGCGAGAGAGTGGCGGTCTACACAGAAAAACAGAAAACAAATTTCTGCTTTGCCCCAGGTGGGAGCCGAACCCGATACCTTCCGATCGTGAAGCAGAGGTCTTAGCCACTGCACCATGGCTGCCACTAGTCTGGAGGGAATTAGGGAATACCATGATATAAAACATTACTATAAAAAAGTAATTAAAATTAAAAAAACGAAGTATATGGAACACAAAGTCGAAATTAACAGTACAGATAGTAAACAAATGTGGAAATACCTAAAACAAACTGTAACATAATCGAAGAAAAAGATACTATAAGTAAAATTAGCATAAATAACAAAATCTACGATAACAAAATAGAAATTGCTGATATGTTAAATAGATACTTTGTCGAAAGCATAATGGACATAAACAACAACATAGAAAGATTTCCAACAAATAATGTAATAAACTATCAGATAAATACTAAACTAAAATTTATAGAAATAACGACAGATTATATAATTGAAATTGTAAACAAATTTAAGAACAAGATTGGTGGTAAAAATCTTCTATTAGAAGGTGTCGTGAAAGACTCAGTGCAATATTTAGGACATTTATGTGCAGTAATAATAAACGAAAGCATAAAAACTGGAGTGGTTCCAAATTTATGGAAAACATCTACTATAGTACCTTTAAAAAAAATAGCTGAATATAATAAATACGCTTCCTAACATGGACAAAAATCTTAGAAACTGTTATAAAAAGTCAACTCGTGCAATATTTAGATAGTAATAATATTATAATTAGGGAACAGTCAGGACTTAGAAAAATGCACTCATGTGAAACTGCCGTCAATATGGTGATTTCACAATGGAAAGAAGACTTAAACGCGAAAAAAACAATAATTGCTGTCTTTATAGACCTTAAAAGAACCTTCGAGACAATAGATCGTAAAATACTCCTCCAAAAACTAAATCAAATTGGAATTCAAGAAGTCGAACTTGAACGGTTCAGTAACTACCTAACAAATCGTAAACAGCGCACAGTAATAGATACAGAAATGTCAAAAGAAGCACCTGTTGATATTGGCTCTCATCAGGGATCGGTATTATCCCCACCTTTATTTAATATATATATAAATGATATTGTAGATTGTCTTAAACATTGTAAAATTAAACTTTTTCCCGATAATGCCTTAATAACAATAAGTGATATTGATATCACCACTGCCATGATAAAAGTACAACATGATTTAAATAGCCTTTATATTTGGCTGTGTACAAATAGACTGAAATCTATATCTATCTATATCTATATCTATATATATATATATAAAAGAGACGTGTATGTTTGTCACCAGTAGACGCGAAAACTGCAGCACAGATTCTCACCAAAATGTATATATGTGTTCTAGGGGTCGTGAGTCGTGACATAGGATAGGTTTTGGTACGCCCACTTTTACCGCCCACAAGTTAGTAAAAACTGCTATATCTCAGACGTTTTTGATCATAAGAAAATGAAATTTGCCATGAACATACTATAAGACCCCAGCCATCATCTGGGCTACAAATGGCCGGGAATAGACAATGGGGCGTGGTAATAGCTCTCAAACACAATGTTTTCCAACGAAATTTGGCAAATGGTTTCATGGTTTCAACTCTAAGCTAAATGCAACATATCGGCGTAATTGGGCAAAGGGGCGTGGTACCGCCCATACAATTCAATACTTCAAAGTGCCATTCTTGGGCTCCCATTGAATATTCTTCAACGGGAAATGGTTCTATGCCTTCAATGCAACATATTGGAATTGGACAGCGGAGCGTGGCACTTCCCATTCAATTCAATATTTTTAAAAATGTTACACTTGGGCTCCCAATGAACATTTTCCACGGGACATGATTTTATGCTTTCAATTCTAAGTTCAGTGTTACATATGGTCGGAATTGGACAGCGCGGCGTGGCACTTTTCATACAATTCAATACATCAAAATGCTACACTTGGGCTGCCAATAAAAATATGAGACAAATGTTTTCATTAATTTATTATGACCTTAAAGGCAAAAATAACTTTTCCAGGGCCACCAAAGCGGAGCGGGCCCCGATATTTAAACATAAAGAAAACTCAATTCATGATAATATCTCGATGTAATAATGTAAATTTTAATGTTCAAACTTCAAAGATTAATGATGAAATTATAATACAAGTTGAAAAAATTAAATATTTAGGCATTCAGATAGACAACAAACTTAAATTTAATGATCTCGTAGATTATACCATAAATAGAATTGCAAAAAAAATAAGATTTATGCAAAGAACATGTAGGTACGTAAGAAAGAAATACAAAATAACAGTTTATAGATCAATTGTAGAACCCCACTTTATATATTGTCCATCACTGTTGTTTGTTTTACCGGATTCCCAGACTGATAGGCTTCAAAAGATGCAAAATGAAGCTATGCGACATATCTTAAAAGCAAAACATGATACTCCAACAGCTAATATGCTAAATGCACTTTGTTGGTTAAGTAATAAACAACAGTTGTTATATTATACAATGAAATTTATATTTAAAATCAAAAATCGATTGTTACCAGAGTACCTTAGTAATAATTTAACATACGTTAACGAAATACACTCATATGTAACAAGAGATAGAAATAATTTTAGATTACCTCTATGCAGAACAGAATCTGGAAAGCAACATTTATATTACAACGGACTTAAATGCTTTATTAATTTACCAAGCGAAATTCAAAATTGTGAGAACCAAAACCGTTTCAAAACTTTATTATATAGTAAGTAAGACCACATCTGTGAGATAACATTAAAATATGTAATAACATTCACTGTATTCTGAATTATGTAATATACATTTAGGCTTATTAAAGCTGTAATAAATAAATAAATGAAAAATATATAATGAATTGTTAGTTTTTGTTTAAATAAATACATTTATCAGATCAGAAGTAAACATTTTTTGTTATATGAATTTTATGTTAAATGTGTGTTTTTTCCAGTGAATTGTTTGTATTTAACTACTTTTGTTATGTGTTTTCGTAATTTTTTTATTTCGACCCTTTTTTAAGCAACAGGACCCTTTTTTTTGACCCTTTACGAAAATTATAAATATAAATTTAAACCAAAAAATCTTAAAAATATTTCATTTACGTATACTACAATATAGTAACCAGGCAATTAAATTTTCAGCATGATATTTCGAGATCAAGTTAGAAACAAAAAAATATTTTCTGTGATATAGCAGCCACTACATTATATTTTATACTTTAATACTTTATTATTTTACAGCTCGTTGGACACAAAATACCTGCTGAGGGTAAACTATACTCTGGTGGTGCATCTGTAACCGGAGAAGTAAACCAGGGCCTTCACTTTGAAATTACTCTAATGCAGATCTATCGAATTGCCTTGACTGCAGGGAAAGCTCATCGCGATCACAAACATCATCATGCCCATCACTTCCACCATGAAGGGCAGGAGTTATCAAGCACGACAATAGCTCCTAAGATGGTATCACTTTAATTTCATCTGAATTATTAGTTAATTATTGAATTGGTATTTCTCAGATGAATGCAGCCATTCCTACTATGAATAATTTGTTATCCAGAGATCAAACTTCAACCCGAGCTCGAATTAATTTAGCTCATCCATCACAAGCGTACTATTCGCAGAATTTTCAAAACTTTCAACATAAATTATTGGGCTCCACTCATGAGAGGCATGAAGTTACTATTAATTCAAACTTTGTCAATGGACAAATTAATACAGAATCTCGTTCACTGTCTGAGCAGCTCATAGGACAGCCAAATGAAGCAAAACTGCACCCTGAATCGAGAGAAATCTCTCCAAAATTCAATAAATCAGATAATGCTCAATTTGTAGACGAGACTGAGACTCGCATATTCTTCAAAAGGCACACCGAAACAAATGGCTCAATATCGGCAATGAAACCCAATAATATTTTAACGAATACCAATGAAAACCAAGAAAATAAATTTGAAAAACGGAACTTGGTCTTGTTGGAAGATAGCCATATTTTTAAAGATATCATTGTTGAACCGGATTACATATATGAAGGGCTGACAGAATTTGGTGGGCAGCAATTTAGAAATGTTCTGACAGGCAAAATTAATATTGAAAGTTATGCTACTTTACTCGATCGGGAACCGGCTGAAAAGGAAGTGAAAGCTGTTATGGCAATTTGCGGCTCTTGCGATATTGAACCCTTCCAGGGCGCAATTTCGTTTGCGTGGAGAGATGCCAGAGAAAAGGTAGACAATGCTTTGAAGGGCCTTAGTGTTGGAAGATGTGAACATTTTTGACTTACACGTTGCTATATATATATAATTTACTTTAGATTAAAACAACATAACTTTTATAAAAATTTAAGCTGTACCTCACCAATTTAAATAAAACTTGGATGCACATAGTTTTTATAACAAAATTGTAGTAATATTTATTTAAAATTTTAAAAACGCTGTGCTATTTTTCGATTATGTAGCAGGGATGTAAAATCCATTTTTTACGTACCTAAATGGTATGAAAAATTGGGCCGACACATTTCCGGTATCTTAGTATATACTAGGGAATTCCCGCGATCCCGGACCTTTTTTGGTCCCGAAAATTCACGGGATTCTCTCTAGAAAATCCCGGGGTTTTTTGGGATTTTAAACGCTTTAAAAAATTCAAAATTCTCAAATATTTATTTAGAATTTTTTTATTTAACATTCTTTAAATTTCGGAAGAGATTCAAAATGACTAGAATAGGCTGTCCCTAATTATCTGACCGCCACTGTATTTATTTAAACATGATTTTTTCTATATCAGATCTAGCATCCCATATGATATTAATGAAAGTCACCATAAGTACTTATTTTTTGTTTTATTTTGATAATTTTCTAATCCAATAAGTATATTTTATTGAATTTATGTTTGTTAAGACGGTAATAAATAAAGCTTTATAGAAACCATATTCTTCAATTGTGTTTCAACTGTAACTATCAAATTAGATCGAATACATTATGACATGCGCTTAAAAAAACGTTGTAATTTTTTTTTTTGGTAAATTCAATGAAAATGTGGCATAATACAAGTTGTAGGTTAATTTTGCTTGCAGTTGCATTACAAAGCCTTTTTAACTACAACGTTTTTTTTTATCAAAATAAAATTTTTTTAAAATCATTTAGTAACTGCTGAGCTCTCGTACAATGAGAGGAAAATGTTTTGAAATTAAACGAAAATGTTTTAAAATTTTACGATTTTGTTTTTGAAATAGAGCTTTGTACAGATTTGTTCAATTTTAAAACACTTGCGCTAACAACAAATTTAAAAACGGAAATGTTCAATAAAAAAATATATATATATATTTTTATACCCTGCACACTAGTGTCCGAGGGTTTTTGTCACATCGTTTGTAACGCCCATAAGGAGGCGTGTCAGTTATGGAAAAGTATATATATTCTTGATCAGCATCACCTCCTGAGTCGATTAAGCCATGTCCGTCTGTCTGTCATTTCGCACAATAACTATCGACCCCAAAATTTTGGGATTCCTCTTATTTTGGCGAATGATTGGACGCCTACCTCCCATACAAAATGGCCGCCAATTTTATATTATTTTCATTTATCTTGAGAAATACTGAACCGATTTGGATGCGGCTTTTTGCATTGGGTTGGAAATGAGGTCGAAATGGGAATGAAACTGGAACGAAATTGAATTGGACCGGAACAAAATGGAATTGGAACAAAATATTCAAATGTATCAGGAAACTAAAATTATCGATAAATATTGGAAAATTATCGATAAATTATAGAAAAATTATCGATAACTTATCGATAAAAATCGACAACTTATCGATAAAAAATCGATAACTTATCGAAAAATTATGAATAAAATATCGAAAAACCGATAAAATACCGATTTTTGATAACGTTCTACATCAAATTTGCCTAATAAAAATAATGTTAATATACGAGTAGTCTACCAAAAGAGTGGAGACAATTGGCCATCATAACATTATGATAAAGCATGAGAAACAATTACCAAAATAAATTAGATTGTTTTTAAAGTTCCTCCAAAAAAGCTATTTAATTGAAGCGCTGAAATTTGGAAAATAGCTAAATAACAGCGCAAAAAAAATACATTTCGTCTTTTTTAAAGTTATTGAAAAAATAAAAAAAATGAAATTTTTTAACTTAAGATGGAGCAACGATTGGAAGAATCTTTTTTTGTTCAGAATCAAACAGGCTTATTGTATGCATATTTTTTTTAAATTGCACAGTATTTGCCTTGTATATATTTTAGGGATACTCGAAGAGTGTAATTGCAAAGCCTTTTAAATTTTGAACAAAAAAGATTCTTGGAACCGTTGCTCCATCTGTTATTTATCTACACAGAAAAAAAATGGTCGGTAAAATTAACCGAAAAAGTGGTTAACGTACAGAATTTCAAAATGTATTAAAATTGTAAATTTTTTAACCGAGCTCGTAGGTAGTTTAACCCGACAAAAATGTAAAAAAAAATTAGTTGAAATAACCGAAAATAATTGTTGTTTTACAGAAATTGTATGTTCTTTTACCGCAATTGGTCGTTAAATTTGAATTTTCACCAACTTGGGCAATTTACCATTTGCGCATCTTCAGTTGAATCGTTGTGATTCAAAGAAAGAATAATTCTCAATCGTGTTATGAATGTTTTGCCTTATAGAGGCAGCTTGAGCTAAGCCAAAACGTTTTCAAATGATAAAGAAAACAAATTCAACGAAAAAAATTTTCTCACTAAAAAATATGTATCGAAACAAATTTTTGTTGTATGTTTACAATTCAAATTGTAAACCAACAAATTATTAAAGTAAATCAACCACTTCACGTCGGTTAGATTAACCGACGAAGAAGGGTTGGATCGTTTTTAGCCGTCTTTTTCGGTTAAATCTACCGACTTTTTTTTTGTGTGTACCATCTAAATTTCTATTAAATCGGAAAGGTAGAGTGATTTGATATGGAATTACCCATCATAAATTTGGCAAAATAATCTTTGAAATTGAACCATTAGAAAAGTTTATATGAACTGATCACCTGTCGAGAAAGAAGTCTTGTTGAAAAATTGTTTTAAATCATTTCACATAAGGAATTAGTGTTGGTTATCCCTCTGGCTATCAGGTAGTGTAATTATACCCCCACACTCACTGTGGCAGGGTATACTCACTTTGTCACAACGTTTGTAACGCCCATAAGGAGGCGTGTCCGGTATGGAAAAGTATATATATTCTTGATCAGTATCACCTCCTGAGTCGATTTAGCGATGTCCGTCTGTCTGTCCGTCCGTCTGTCCGTCCGCACGATAGCGGTCGCAGTTTTGGAGATATCGACTTGAAACTTTGGGTACATGTTTTTCTCGTGAATACTGAGATAAAGTTCGAGAATCAGCCAAATCGGACAAAAAGTGGGCGTGGCTCCCATACACCCAAAAAAAAGGTAAAAATTTTTTATTGTTGTATTCGATTGGAAATGTTTAGAAACGTATTTTTGACATGGTCCGAGGTTCCGAAGCCATATATATAAGGGGTCTTGAGACCAATTTTTTTTTTTTGTGGATTTAATTGGAAATTTTTAGAAATGGATTTTGGACATGGTCCGGGCTCCAAAACCATCTATAATTGGCTCAAAATAGGGTCTTGAGACCACATTTTTATATGTTCGAGGTACTTCTTCCTACTGTGTGGGGGTATTTCAACTTCGGTATAGCCGAAGATAGTCCACTCTCTAGTTTTTTTTATATTTTTTCGGTACATTTTTTTTGACCCCCCGATAGTACTTGCATGTGCAGTAGACCGTATCACCTTATAGGGGGAAAAAAAAAGTTAACCGCACACCATTTAATTTGAAGCAAATTTGGAAGGAGATTCCGAATTCGGCCGATCGTAGAGGTAGCGCATCAACATATTTCTTCATATTGTCACCATTTATGATCCGATTTCAAAGAATAATATATCAAAATTTTTGTCCTTACCCACCAGATCTCAGTTAGTACCACCCTAATGTACCAGTCCAGTTGCAGAAAATCAAAGCTCTCGAAAAATCATTAAACTCTTGCAAAGGAAGTATACCGATTATTCCATTAGAACTGTTTAAAAAAAATATAATTAATATTTTTACCGAACATAGGGGCAGCGCATTGACATATTTCATCCTATCGTCACCATTTATTATCCGATTTTAAAGTATAATATATCAAAATTTTTGTCTCGATTAGACCTACAACAATGCATTGCCCTTAAGTACACCCTTCTAGTACTTACCTACCAGATCTCAGTTAGTACCACCCTAATGTACCCTAATGTATACATTGGAATGTTTGGTTTTGCAACTTCTCAGCTTCTACAACATAAATTAAAGAAATTTAAGTAAAATCGAATTAAGTGTTTTAAGGCTCAACAGATTGGTCTACTGTCAACATTATTTAACAGAGTCTAAATGTAGTATATATACATATTTTATATACATTGAATTTAAAAAAAAAACGCCCTAAAACTATACTTTGATTTTTTGAAATATCCTATGAAATATAGAAAAGAACAACAGTATTATCAATGTCAAACGACTAACGAAAGAGCAAGAAGCAAGACAGTTGAAATTGAAAACATTTGTTTTAAAACTGAAAACAGAAATGTACTGCAAATAAAACTATGTTTTAAAACAAATTTTTTAATTTTTAAATATGTTTTTTCTTTTAGTGTAGAATTTGGTCATTAAATATTGTAAAAAGTTGTGTAATTGTGAAACAAAAATATAAAAACTGAATATTAGCTTAAATTCATGTTAAAGTACATATGTAGGGTAGGAGGAAACGCATTTGCTACGTTGTTTTCAAAAAATTTTTTTAAATTACCCAATCATCGTTATTTACAAAATCTTTTACAGTTGTAAACTTACATTTATTAACTTTAATATTATAACTTCTGAAAACATATATCTAAAAGCTCTCCACTACTTTTTCAACCAATTTGGGAAAAAGCCAAAATGGCGAATCTGCTTCACCCATGAGGTAGAAACGCCAAGGTGTATAATTTAGAAATGCATACACTTTTTCGGTAAATATAATATTTTATTTAAGTATTGAATATCAGAATTTGGCATTTGAGTATTAAAATCAGTGCTTACAGTATGGTAAAAAAAATAAGTGCATAGAAGGGTAAATAAATGAATTTTGATGAGAATGGTTTTTATATGGGCATTTCCATTATGTCGAACGTGACCGTAGTACACATTTACAATTTAAAAAAAGTCAAAATAAAACGGATTTTTATTTTGACAATGGGCCTAACTTATAGCTCTTAATTAGCCCTATAATTGGCGACAAATTTTCGTTTTCAAGTTAATTGCAAAAAACCGAGGCATTCGCAAGAGACAAAAACCGAAGTGGTTTTCGTGGCAAAATGTCTCAAAATGTCTCTTAAAAATGCTTTTGATTTTTCCCAAAAATGATTTATACTTTTTTTAAATTTTACTTTAATCATTGTCGCAAGGGAAATTTTTTCCATCATGATATGTATGTTGTTTCTAGTGCTCTTTTCACCTTATTTAATTCAGCGTTAATTTGTATTATATGTATCTTTAGTTCCTGTAAATTCAATCTTGGGAATTTTAAAAAAATTTAGTTTTCAAAATTCAGAGGAATTTTTTATCACAAAACTTTCTTTGGCCTTTATTTTGACCAACGCAACTTTTCAAGCAAGGTTTTTTTATTCTAATTGTATAAAAAATCTCTTATTGTACTTAATATTTGATGAGCTTTCTGCATTTACTTTCGATAATGCAAAGCAAAAACTTACAGTTATTTGCAGTTCCATAGTTTCTTATGCGTTTTTTTGGATCCTTTGAACCCACAGAAATATTTGAGAAAGCAAAAGTCAATGCATAATGTCTTATTTTAAGAACTTTTATCAAAACAAAACGAGCAATAGAAATATCAAAAATGAAAAAAGTTGCGCTTGTGCGACTTTGCATTCGAATATCTCGAAATGGGTTATGAATAAATTTAAGAATTTTTTATATTAGTTAAATTTGATTGTTTCGCTATGAAAATATGATAAAACAAAGCGTTTTTAAGAACTTCTCATCTTTTGGTCTCGGTGGAACTTTTGGTGGAAATGCCCATATCTGTTTTTACAATTTTATATTTTCCATATTTTTTTCTTTTGTTATTTACTTTTTTTTAATTGGTAATAATTTTTTTTCCTTTTTATTACAGAGTTCAATTTGTTTATAACCCTTATATTAGCTTGCTTTGGCTTGACTATATATATATATATATTTATGTCGGTATATATATCCTCAAATCTGCGGCGAGCGTTTTCATACACTTCCACATGAGCTAGAGCTGAAATTTGGAACACTGATAGAACTCCGGTGACAATGCATTCTAACAATGCATTCCATCATAGGCGTAGGGGGCCGTGGGGGGACTCAAACACCTTTTTCTCAAACAGGTATACCTTCGGATTCCTTCAAGCTGCAATGATGAAATTTGGTAGGTGGGTTCTTATTGACAAAATTAAATGTTACAGCCTTTGATGGGGGGTGTGGGGATAAAGAAGAGGGGGTTGGAGCCTTTTTAAAGTTCGGGATGGACTAACGTTCGTATTTTTTAAGCTACAGGAATAAAATTTTGTGCTTAGGTTCGCATTCGGGAAAACAATAAAAAAGGGGGAAAAAAGAAAAAAAAGGGAAAAAGGGGGAAGGGGGGGGGGTTTAAAAAGGGTACAACATTTTATTTAAAAAAGTAAAAAATAAAAAAGAGTAAAAAATTAGTTTTTTAAAATATAACCCTTTAACCGCCAAAACATTAGGAACAAAAACCAGCGACAGTTCAAAAGAACCCTACATAGTGGCAAATGCCCTTTACTAAGTTCCCTTAGGCAGTCCTGGGACAGCCTCCAAGTGCCTATATGGTGGCAAATTACCCCTTCCTAGGAGCTCCGGAAGGTTTATGGACTACTTTGGACTTGATTGATCTTTGGGATCGGTTAGGTTAGGTTAGGGTGGCGGCAAAAGCCTCGCATAGACCACAATAGCAATACCATAAAACTCTCTTATCTTTTACGTGAAGATTGTAGACCTTCTTTCATGGTCTACATCTAGCGAACGTGCCGGACTTTATTGCGAATGTTTTTAGACTTTTAAGTTCAGTGGTTGCGACTTCTCCTAGCGTGTTGAACGTTGCTCTACCAAGAACCATCTGATTCTAAAGCCGGACAGTTGCAGTAAGTGTTCCAGAGTTTCCTCCTCATCAGGCTCATTGCAGTTGCGGCACCAGTCTATGGATATGATCCCCATACGACTTGCATGGTGGCCGATGAGACAGTGACCTGTTGTTATTCCAATTGTGAGTCTACATTCCATCCGAGTTACAGACAGAATAAAGTTAGACTTCGTCCTGTCGTACGAGGGCCAGACAATTTGTGTAGTCTTGCTGTGAGTGATATGCTTCCATCTTGAATTACCAATCGTTGAATCTTCCGAACAAAATTTTTCCAAAACAGAAAATGTTCGACATGCACCTTCTATATGATTCATATTCTTTGCTAGAATTCGTACACACACCCACACTCATTGTCCCATTTCACTCAAACTCCCCCAGTGCATATTTTCAATGCAGTAGCTTTGAGTGAAATTTTATTTTGACATTTAGTATTCACGGACAGACGTGGATTTTTAAATTTAATATTGTTTTCATAATTTAATAATTTAAAGTAGTTTTTTTTCGCAAAAAAATACAAATAAATTATAAATAAATTAAAAGTAAAATTAGTGAGTGCATGCATGTAACTGGAAAGCTGCATCGTGAGAGGAATGTTGAAGTTCAAGAAACGCTGCCAAACAACAACAATAAGAAAACGATGACGCTCACAAATGCACAATTTAAACCAACCACCAGTGAATATTTAAAACAATAATAGATTTGAAATAATATATTAAATAGCTTATCAAATAATGTTGCAAAAAAAAGTACGCTCCATTAGTTAAAAGTGGCCTCCAAAAATTTTTTTTCAATTTCTAATGTAACAGTAAGGATTAATATTTTTTTTTTGAAAAATTTTCTTGAGGTAGTTCTATAATTTGAAGTGAATTATATTGAATCATAGATATACAGTGCAGTGAGCTACAACCTGCACTATGGACTATGAACCGATAAGTTTGATCAAATTATAAAACAAAGTTATTTGATTGGATTAAATACATATGCTGTGGTTCTTCTTCTATTCTAACCACACGGTATCAATCGGTACTCCAACTTATAAACGAAGAATAATTAAAAATTTTTGTATTTTTTGTGGCAGTGATTTATGTAAACGATTTGATTGAAGTTGATACAAGTTGCAAAGTGCAATTTATTTGGAAGCACTACAACTTTAGACAAGTTGCGTTTATTTATCAGATTTAATTTTTTAATTTCCCAGCTTTTTTCGAGGTTTTCATTTAAAAAACCTCCAGTCTCATTCAATAAAAAGATGGCTGCAATTGAAGCATTTATTAGTGCTGATGCTGTTTTAGCTTTTGAAATTCTGTTTACTACACAGAAAGAAAAAATATAGGTTAATCTAACCAAAAAACGTGATAAAACAACTATTTTTTATTTTATATGGAAAACACAAACAACAATTACTATTTCTGTGGTTAATCTAATCGTGGAAAATTTGTTAAATAATTTTTAACTACAATCTTAGGTTCACCAACAAAAATAATTTAAACGACGGTTCCCAACTCAACTGAGTTTGGTTTACTATATTGGATATTGGCAGCATGGTCGTATTTCGGCAACCAATGATGTGATTCGCAATGTCATCGCTTGATGGCGAAATGCAACCATGCTGCCAATATTTCATAATTCTGAAACAGCATATCATTTAATACAAGAGAGAAAAATTATGGAATATGGGTGTCTTGTTTTCGCTCTCAAAGCAACAAGTGCTGCATAATATGACAAACTCAGAGGAAAAGAGCGATGAAATGTACTGACGCTCCATACATTTCATCGCTTCTGAGCGTGTCATACATATATGAATAACTTATATTCGACACATGGCTTCGAAGTACTCATCAAGTTCTTGCTGCCATTAGTATGCGATACTATTATTAGTATTTTAGGGAAGTTTGTATGAAAATTGTTGGGTCGTAATAATAAAAACGTCTTAGAGTAATTGCAACATGCATTTACTTCACTCAAAGATTTTACTTCAAATCAAAATAGTTTGAAAATTATAGTAAAAAGTATGAAGTATTCACAAGAAAGTACCGGGTTGTATCAAATATGAAAAAAAAAAAAAACGAATTTCCGCAGCACTACTAGAAAATGGCGTCAATTTCGAAAACAATTTTTAAAATCAAATTCTAATTATGTTATAATGAATTACAACCAAAAATTAAGATTTTATGATTTTAAAAATTGCGCAGAATGTTTTTAAACTCGTTTTTTTTCAGTGAAACATTAATTTCAATATTGCACTATAATTGTAAACTTAATGAAATATTGAAATATTGTTTTTTGAGAAAGCGCGTTAGTTTTGGGTAATGAATGTAATATATATTCGCAGTAGAAAAGATGTTGCCCGACCAATTTGTGCACAGAAAGGCAAATTATCTCGTTTTTAAAGTCTTGGGCTTACATTAAATTAATTTAAGTTTCATAAATATTTGAATACAACACATCTACAGAAACACCAAACACATCTGCTATCTTTTTTCATACATTCTTTTTCTAATATGTATCTATTTATTTTTTTCGCTCAATTTCACAATGGCTTTCTGTGCCTTCTTTAAAGTAAAATACGAACTATTTTTATTTGTACGCCAACAAATTTTCACGATACGCGAACAACTTTGAGTCAGATCCATTTACCACGTTTTTTGGTTGCTGCATTTTTATTCGTCTTTTTTAGTTAGATTTACCTACTTTTTTTTGTGTGTAGGATTGATCTGAGTAATCACTTTATATTCTCTTTAGAAGTCCAAAGAGAGGAAATAAAATCATTATGGACTGATGCAAAAGTTTGTTTCAAACCCCACTACTTCTCCGGGCATTGAAGCATTACGGTCAAGTATAACAATTTCTTTACGGATATGTTACTTGTGCTGCATTGATGGGTGAATTCTCGCATAATAGGACCAATTATTCCCCTCATTCTTATACCTTCACAGATTTTCCGACTACAGGCCACAATATAAATCTACCTCCGTGCGATACCGAACTTTTTACGGCGATTATGTATCATGGCCATAATTTCGTGACATGTTCACTGCAATTTATGTGAAGAGAATTACTCCGGTTGAGAAATTACTTCATCTTAACCAAAAGACTATGGATGAGGCAAAGGACATTGTAAAAAGTCACTTCTTACAAATGACGGTTTCTCACGGGCCTGGAAGAATCTGTCGGGTAGGTATAAAAATAAGAGGAGGTGACTAGATATCGGACTTGAACGAATCAGAGACCGAATTAAATAAATTGCAAAGCGATATCAAAAATTGCATTTCCACTTTGCAATTGTATGACATCGATGTTAAAAATTGGGATGCGATTTTGGTCTATTTGTGTTCTTCTCGACTGCTAGAGAGTTCCCTTTCATTGTGGGAGCAGAGCATTTCCAATAGAACGGAAATTTCAAAATGGGAGGATTTAAATATTTTCCTAACAAATAGGTTTCACAAGCTGGAATCTATTTCAGACGTCAATTCACTTGTGCGACCTGTAAGAGGAGCCACAATTCACTCTTGCACCGCGAGTTTTTCGCGCTATTTTGAACTAAAACTTTATAAAACAAACTAAAATCGAAAATCCCCACGCGATAATTATATTCCCTATTTGCCCGAATAGCACAGACGCGAAGCGTGGGATTTAAGGCGACCCTCGCGGTATGGTATCCCCGGCCGAACGAACAACACGAACCCGCAAAAACCTGATAAATAAACATTTTTTTTTAAACTACACTGAAACTGCCGCAATATATATATATAAGTATATATAAGTATATATATATATATATATATGAAAAAGAAACGGAAATTTTCCCGACACAAGGAAAAGAATACCGAACACAAACCCTTTTCAAAATTGACACAAACCGACAATCACCCAAAAGAAATTATTTATATACCAAAAAAAATTGAATTTTTTTAAAACGCAATTGATTTGCGGGACCAGACCAACCTGTCTGAAATCCCTCGCACGATTCTTTGCAGAATCTATTCACCAGCTGGACTTCGATAAAAATTCGATGTCCAGCAACAACTTGGCTCTAATGCGGGACGACACAAACAAAAAAAAGGAATAAGGAAGAAGGGGGAAACGGCCAAACAAATTCCAAGCAAACTACTTGAAATTCCCAGGACGGAAACACTTCACCAAAACAAATCACGACCGAACACAACCTGTCCAACTCTATTAAATCCTCAAATTCAGAACACTAAATGGCCGACTGCCACAAATAAAATAAAGCAAAATAAACACTAGCTGGCAAAACTAAACCAGCGCGCAAAAATACTCCCTTTGGAACACTTGTCCTCCAGCCACAGTCCGACGATGGCAACAGCTCCACTTCACCACTCCAAAAAAAATACAATTTAAAAAAAGAAAGAAAATTATCCAAATTTTGGAAACAAATAATTTAAGATTCAATTAAATTAAAAATCTAAAGCTTTAACACTCTCCTTCTTCCCCGCTCAAAAAGAACTAAACGAATCAGAATATATGAGCGCCTATGACGCTCACTTTCCATTTATTTTCCCACATACATAGAGTGCGGCTTGCGCAGAAACCAGTGTCCGCAGTCGGGGCTTTACCCATACCTATATGCGAAAAATCTCTTCAGATTTTTCTAGGTGTGTTTGGCAAATTTACATATACCCCCTGCACCCACCAAAATGAAATATACATTTTGGCGGCACTCATGTACGTTTAGGCGAAAGCATAAATGTTCTCAAATTCCCCTCCCTCAAACAGGTTCAAAGAGTACAAAAGCCTTAGTCCAGGTTTTGACATTTTACTATTGTAATGGCGAGGCTGGCAATACCTCCATCGGATCGCCGCCGCTTACTGAGCTAACTTAACGAAAGCAAAAGCGAAAGAAAGGAGAAGAAAGCAAGAGAACTTTGACAGCTCAAACAAAATATTCAGTTTTCTTCTTCCGCGCGCAGGTCGCATTTCACCCGCGAGTGGAGAATTTGTTTTGCTTAACAAATTAAGCAAAACAAATATATTTATATAAAAAAATTAGCAATCAATAAAATCGTGCAGTGCGTTCTTTCGGTTGGTGCGAGTGAGATTTAGTTCCTCCGATTTTGTTCGCCCGTCGCCCCGAGCAAAAGGGACACATAAAAAAACATAACAAACAATACAACAAAACAACAACAACTGTGCCGTGAATCTATACCGCGACAACCCCACCTCCACCTCCGCGAAAGTTGCTTGGTCTCCTGAGACCAGCCAACTTTCTAATCTAACCGGAGAAAATCACCCTGAGTCGATGTGCGGCCTAAGGTCCTGCACATGCCATGTCCCCTTTTCTCGTCCGTCTTCGTCTTCCAAAACATATGTCCACGGAGACACCCTCTTTTTAACCCTAAACGGTCCAACAAATTTCGGAGCTAACTTCGCTGCAAAATAGTTTGCAGCATCGGACAAAACAAAATTACGTCTCCATACTAACTCGTGCGGTAAATACTGTACATCTCTATGTCAGAGATTGTAAGTCTTTGCTGTCTTGGCACTTGCCATTTCTAACTTCTTCCGTATGTCTTCCCTCAAATCTGCCATTAACTTGGCCCGGTCCTCACTACTACTGTCCGGTTGGTCTGAGTCTCCTACTCTATAATCTCTATCACCCCTGACCGCCATATTTCGGCCGAAATTGACGAAGTATGGAGACGCTCCCAAAACCTCATGCTGCGATGTTCGAATGCAGCACGCCACCTTTGAGAGATGAGAATCCCATGTCCGATGGTTTTCTGAAATATATGCTCTCAAAGTGGTCTTAATTATTTGGTTGATCCGCTCGGCCGGATTGGCCTGCGGATGATAGTGTGCAGTGTACCGCATCTGCACACCATACGACTTGCATAAACTCTGCAGATCCTTGCTGCAAAACTGTGGCCCATTGTAGCATACAATGGACCTCGGAACTCCAAAGAGCAGGAAGACATTATCTTCCAACTCCTTGCAAACACTCTTTGCCGTTGCATTTCGCAACGGAAACAACAATGGGAATTTGGTGAAGTAGTCAACCACCGTTAAAATATAACAAAATCCCCGACTAGACTTAACCAAGGGTCCCACCAGATCTACGCAGGTCATTTCCCAAGGTTCTAACTTCTTTGTCCTCTCTACCATACAACCAGCTGGCTTATTGTTGTCAGGTTTCACCCTCAGGCAAACCTGATAACCTTTAATATATCTAGCTATCTCTGCCTTCATTTTCGGCCAATAATATTTCTCAATTACCCTAGCGTATGTTTTCCTAATGCCCATGTGCCCCGATAATGGATTATCGTGACACTCGAATAAAATACTGCGCCTATCACTCCTGCCCACAACTCTCTTCCACTCGTACCCAGCACTAAACAAACTATTTGTCCCTGCCTTTATGTGTTTATATAACACCCCATCTTCAATTCTGCAAGCTGGGTAATCGAGTGGTTTATCCTCCACTTTCCTAACCATGGAATCCACCCATGGATCTCTAACACGCCCATCTACCTCCCCTACGACTGGGACACCTCTAGAAAGCATGTCGGGCACAACATGATCTTTCCCCTTACGATGTATGATTTCATAATCGTATTGCTGGAGCTTTAAAGCCCACCTAGCCAACCTACCGCAAGGATCTTTCAAATTGTTGAGCCATACCAACGAATAATGGTCTGTCACCACTGTGAACCTAACCCCTTCGATGTATGGCCTCAACTTCTCAACTGCCCACAAAACAGCCAAACACTCCTTCTCGGTAGTGGAATAATTCCTCTCGCATCTACTCAACGACCTACTCAAATACGAAATGACCTTCTCCCCTTCGTCAAACTGCTGTGTCAAAACGGCACCTATTCCAAAATCGGAAGCATCAGTCTGAACTACGAAGGGTCGTTCGAAATCAGGACAGCTCAGGACCGGCGCCGTCACTAGGCGCTCATTGGCCTTCAAAAAGATGTCCTCGCACTCTGGCGACCATCTAAACCTGTTCTTCTTCTTTAGAAGATCAGAAACAAACCTACGATACCAAGAAATGGTGCCAACAAACGACCTGACGTCCCTTACATTTTTGGGCGATGGAATTTTCAGCATTGCCTCAACTTTTTCGGGGTCAACATGCAAGCCCTGTCGATCAACAACATAACCTAGATACCGTAGCGAAGAAAGACAAAAATTACATTTTTCCCTATTCAATCTAAGCCCTGCCGAACAAATTCTCCTCAGGACCTCCTTCAGAACCTCAACATGCTTATCAAATGTATTTGTAACAATAATAATATCGTCCAAATACACGAAAACATGGGGTTCCTAGTCAGACCCAAGGACCTCATCTATAAATCTCTGCCAAGTTGCAGGCGCATTGTGCAGGCCATAAGGCATGCGCTTGAACTGGTTTAGCCCCCTACCCGGAACTGTAAATGCCGTGCAGGCCCTAGACTCCTTCACTACTGGGATCTGCCAATAAGCGGATTTTATATCCAAACTAGAGAGATATTTGGCGTCCTTTAGCTTATCTAAAGTAGCCGAAATATAAGGGAGGGGGTAACTATCTCGATCCGTATTTTTATTCAGTGTCCTATAGTCGACACAAAACCTATAACTCCCATCCTTTTTCCTAATCATCACAACCGGTGATGCCCAAGGGCTGTGAGAAATCTCAATCACACCCTTTTCTAACATATCCTCTATTTCCTCATCTATGCGCCTCTGAATAGCGGGCGATACTTGATAGTATCGCTGCTTGACTGGTTCCACATTTGGCTTTGTACGAATCCGATGTTCGACCAAATGTGTTCAACCAAGTCTCTCAGGCATAGACCTAAAAACATCTGCAACAAACTCCTCAAGAACCGATTTTTCCCTAGTTGACAACGAAGACCTATCAACTATCGCCGCTACTGACGAGACCTCGACTTGGTCGGAAAACCTCCACTGATTCTTGGCCAAATCTGGCACTACACCGACCTTAGACCAAAAGTCTACTCCAAGAATCAATGATTGGGGTAAATCCGGTATTACGAGGCATTCAACGAGGACCGACTTGCCCTCTACCTCGAAAGGGACCGAAACTACCCCCCTAACCGGAACTTCTTCACTTCTTCAAGAATCGTCCTGGTGGTCCCCGAATTTAAAAGCCCTAACATACGCACTCCAAAAATTTTAGCACCTAAATATGGCCTATTATCCAAATCTTTTCCCGACAAAGTGAAACTCAAATATACTCCGGACGGACGCCTCTGAGGCCTATCACTATTTTCCCTAGCCAGCTGGTTGCCCGCAGGCAACCTACCTAAACCTCGCGAACTTCTTGCCCTGCTTCCACAAGAGCTCGCTCCCCATTTCCCGACTCTTCGCGGGCCCTCGGAGCCGCTCTCGGGGCCGCCTCCTTGTCCGAGCGCTCCTGTAATTGCCCTGCTCTCTGAGAGCATCGGGGGCAATCACGCTTCATGACGTCAGGCCGCCTACAACCGAAACAATAAATTTCCCTAGGGCAGTTACTCAAAACATGCCCAAACCGCTTACAATTGAAGCACCTATAAGAATTTTGGGGAGGAGCCTGAATTCTCCTCTCCAACCTAGCGTCACGCAAAGGGGCCCTGACTTCAAGAACTTCGGGTTCAGCCGAGACGTAAGCCAAGTTTGGCTCGAACAAATTCTTGGAGCTGCTGGGCGGCGGCACGAATGCTTCCACATTCTCCCGCACAGCCTCCAGCTTCCGACCCAAGGAAACCAACTCCGATAAAGACTTAGGCTCAGCCAAGCCCAGCTGAGTCTGGTAAAACGGGGACAGGTTTGTGATCACCAGACCCAGCACACGCCTCACTGACAAGGGGTCGGACAGACGACCGAACAACCCCCTCATCGCCGCTACATAGATACCTATGGACTCAGTCCCACCCTG
This sequence comes from Heteromyza rotundicornis, assembly GCA_951394025.1. Taxonomy (NCBI): domain Eukaryota; kingdom Metazoa; phylum Arthropoda; class Insecta; order Diptera; family Heleomyzidae; genus Heteromyza; species Heteromyza rotundicornis. Next base: position 42,032,097 of record OX596010.1, read on the forward strand.
AGTCCGTCGCCTAATCTCTGACATTAAAATGTCGTAATAGTTGGGGGGCAGGAATTCCAGTTTCAGCTCGGCGACTAACTCTCGCCAGCCTGAAACTGTCCTGCGGACATCCCTAAACCAGAGCAGGGCTTTTCCAGAAAAAAGCTCCACTGCTCCCCTAAACAACTGGGCTTCACTAACGCCCCGAGCCTCGCATAGCTCGTCTACCCTCTGTAGAAAGGCATGTAGGGACATGTCTGTCTTTTCCCCGGTAAATTGAATACCCCACTTGGACAAATTTTCTACTTTTTGAAAACTTACGTTACTCAACGAGGTGAATGGCTCACGTCTCGGAACGGGTTCAGGCTTTTCCTCAACCGCAGACTCCCTACTGAGTCCCTTGGATGGTCGGGATGGCCTTGGATTGTCATCGAAGGCATCATCTCCGCCACCAACATCCTCCACCGCCTCGTTAAGCTCCCCTAATAACAGAAGAACCCTATTCTTGAGCGCCATCTGCTCAACTACTTCTTCCTTACTCGCTGGCCTCGAACGAGTAAGGCGACCTAACGCCCATTCTAATTTCGCCAAAATCTTCAAATATTCGGGCGACTTTGCGTCCTTGGGAGGGATTTCCACAAGTTTTTCAACTTCGGAAATCTTCCCCTCCACACCCAACCTATCTTCCTCAAAAACAAACGGATATCCCGCAAAGACATCCACGGACTCCCTTCGCTCTATTTGCCTTGATGCTCTCAAGGACTTCCTCATGGACTCCACCGGAGTCACTGGCAACCCACGAGCCTCCATCTCGTATGCCAGTTCCTCTTGGTTTAATCGGTAATTCTCCATAATGAATCAGACGGACAAAAAAACCAAAAACTTAAAAAAACTCAAAAAGAAACCCCAAAGAAAATGAAACCAGCGTTCAATACGCTCACAGAATTTTCCAAAAAAAAGGTAAAGAAATTTAAAAGAAAACTTTCAAATTATAATAATATAATAAATATATAAAATAAATATTATAATAAAAATATAAGAAAAAATATGCCTAGTCGAATAAAAATATATTTCGTAAAACAAACTCGAATTATAAAAAAAACCCAAAAAAAACTTTAAAAGCGGACAGCACCGCCACCGAACAAAGCAAAAAAAAATTCAAAAACTAATTTTTTTTTTTTTTTAAAAATTTTAAATTGATTATAAGTCTTTTGGCACTAGTAAACGCAAAAATTTCAAAAAACCGCCCTTGCTTTGTTGTACAAATAAAAAGGAACGAACTCACCGAAGGAGATGACCCGAGCTCTGCCGCAAGTTCTGCCGCCGGTAAAACTCCGCGAAATTAAAAAAAGCTAAATAAATAAAAAGTAAAATTAGTAAATTATAAAAAAAACTGAAATAATACAAACAAATACAACACACAGAAAAAAAAATATTAAAAAAAACCCGAAAAATAAAAAAAGATATATTACAAAAAAATTCAATTTTAAAAAAAAAAATTACACAACAAACAAAAATTTTAAACTTATTAAAAAAATTTTTTAAAAAGTTAATATTTAAAAAAACTTTAAACAAAATAGCCAAACTTTGGGCGCCAGCTTATCGCGCTATTTTGAACTAAAACTTTTTAAAACAAACTAAAATCGAAAATGCCCACACGATAATTAAATTCCCTATTTGCCCGAATAGCACAGTCGCGAAGCGTGGGATTTAAGGCGACCCTCGCGGTATGGTATCCCCGGCCGAACGAACAACACGAACCCGCAAAAACCTGATAAATAAATTTTTTTTTTAAACTACACTGAAACTGCCGCAATATATATATATAAGTATATATAAGTATATATATATATATATATATGAAAAAGAAACGGAAATTTTCCCGACACAAGGAAAAGAATACCGAACACAAACCCTTTTCAAAATTGACACAAACCGACAATCACCCAAAAGAAATTATTTATATACCAAAAAAAATTAAATTTTTTTAAAACGCAATTGATTTGCGGGACCAGACCAACCTGTCTGAAATCCCTCGCACGATTCTTTGCAGAATCTATTCACCAGCTGGACTTCGATAAAAATTCGATGTCCAGCAACAACTTGGCTCTAATGCGGGACGACACAAACAAAAAAAAGGAATAAGGAAGAAGGGGGAAACGGCCAAACAAATTCCAAGCAAACTACTTGAAATTCCCAGGACGGAAACACTTCACCAAAACAAATCACGACCGAACACAACCTGTCCAACTCTATTAAATTCCTCAAATTCAGAACACTAAATGGCCGACTGCCACAAATAAAATAAAGCAAAATAAACACTAGCTGGCAAAACTAAACCAGCGCGCAAAAATACTCCCTTTGGAACACTTGTCCTCCAGCCACAGTCCGACGATGGCAACAGCTCCACTTCACCACTCCAAAAAAAATACAATTTAAAAAAAGAAAGAAAATTATCCAAATTTTGGAAACAAATAAGTTAAGATTCAATTAAATTAAAAATCTAAAGCTTTAACACTCTCCTTCTTCCCGCTCAAAAAGAACTAAACGAATCAGAATATATGAGCGCCTATGACGCTCACTTTCCATTTATTTTCCCACATACATAGAGTGCGGCTTGCGCAGAAACCAGTGTCCGCAGTCGGGGCTTTACCCATACCTATATGCGAAAAATCTCTTCAGATTTTTCTAGGTGTGTTTGGCAAATTTACATATACCCCCCTGCACCCACCAAAATGAAATATACATTTTGGCGGCACTCATGTACGTATAGGCGAAAGCATAAATGTTCTCAAATTCCCCTCCCTCAAACAGGTTCAAAGAGTACAAAAGCCTTAGTCCAGGTTTTGACATTTTACTATTGTAATGGCGAGGCTGGCAATACCTCCATCGGATCGCCGCCGCTTACTGAGCTAACTTAACGAAAGCAAAAGCGAAAGAAAGGAGAAGAAAGCAAGAGAACTTTGACAGCTCAAACAAAATATTCAGTTTTCTTCTTCCGCGCGCAGGTCGCATTTCACCCGCGAGTGGAGAATTTGTTTTGCTTAACAAATTAAGCAAAACAAATATATTTATATAAAAAAATTAGCAATCAATAAAATCGTGCAGTGCGTTCTTTCGGTTGGTGCGAGTGAGATTTAGTTCCTCCGATTTTGTTCGCCCGTCGCCCCGAGCAAAAGGACACATAAAAAAACATAACAAACAATACAACAAAACAACAACAACTGTGCCGTGAATCTATACCGCGACAAGTTCTCCTCACAGCCCTCTCAACAGAATAATATCATCCCCTAAACCAGCCATAATTCTCCTCAAAATAATAATAGTACGCAGACATATTCAGCTCTCGTAGAGGAAGTGACTCCGTCCACCTCAAATCACGTTCAGTCCTGTTTCTCAGCTAGTAATAAACAGGCGCAGAGATGGTAAATGTTTTTCATCTAGGTACAGTGTACACCGCCAGGGCATTGATTGCCCCAGTCTCAGAATGTACGTTTTTTCTAGTACACTGAGAAAAAGTCAAAACGAAACGTTGTCAAAACGTTCCGAACCGTTATCAATTTCCAGCCAAAACTGAATGTGGTGATTTTGACAACAACACGTTTAAATTTTTTTGAAACTTCCCATTGATGGATTGAAACGGCACATTGATGAATTGACACGCAAATGTTGTTGTTTCAAGACCGAAAATTTTGGTTTTGCGACTGAAATGTTTAGGATTTCATGAATTGAAAATACGAAAAAAGGTTATTGGAAAGGCCTATTTTTAGAATAACCTAAAAAAAATTTAAATTTCAAATAAAATTTGATTTTGTATTTTTTTTACTCTAAATTTTTTTTTTAAACAACATTATTCATTGATGTTATATTTTATTTACGAAATAAAGAAATGGTTTAAATTTTTGTTTACTTACTTACGGAGATTTGAACCCTGGCCATTCGGATTCATAGACGCTCCCCTTATCTTGCCTACCGCTGTGTGTATTTTACAATGTTTTAACTGCATACATATAATATGAAACTATTTGGTTGGGATTTGAAACGGTTTCAGTTCTAAAATATAACTGAAAACAGTTTTACTTTTTGGGACCAAAACTTTTTTCCATTATTTTTTTGCAAAAATAAAAAAAAAAATAATTTAAAAAAAAGAGTTGAAAAAAAATTTGGTCCGACTGAGATTTGAACCCACTTTTTGAAGATGGTATGAGTTACTGGAGCACTCATACCATCTTCAAAAAGTGAAACTGTTTCAGTTGTGTTTTAGAACTGTGCGGAGTTGAATTTTTCGTAACGATACCCGTTTCAAATCATAACCATGTAGTTCTGATTTTTTCCCTCTGTGTAGGCTACAAAGAGTAGTAAAACTCACTTCTCACAATGTGAGCGCCCATGTTTCAGGATTATACCAAGCGGTGTCAGTTCATGTTAAAAATGTGTAGTTTTACCATTGGCTATCCGGTGGATCCTAACATAAAAACTAGTAAGAGAATTATCTTCGGTCTGACCGAAGCTATAATACCCTGCACATGCGAGTACGATACATTCTGAGACATTTTATGTATATTTTATTCATAATTTTTCGATATTTTATCGGTTTTTAATCGATAATTTATCGATTTTTTTATCGATAATTTGTCGATAATATTTCGATAATTTATTGATAATTTTTCGATAATTTATCGATAATTGTTCCATAATTTATCGATAATTTTTCGACAATTTATCGATAATTTTTTTACAATTTATCGATAATTTTTCGTTATTTTATTGATAATTTTTCGATAATTTATCGATAATTTTTCGAAAATATATCGATTTATCGATAATTTTTCGATAATTTATCGACAATTTTTCGATAGTTTATCGATAATTTATCGATTTTTTAGTAATTTTATCGAAAATCGGTATTTTATTGATAGTTTTTCGATATTTTATGTATATTTTATTCATAATTTTTCGATATTTTATCGGTTTTTAATCGATAATTTATCGATTTTTTTATCGATAATTTGTCGATAATATTTCGATAATTTATTGATAATTTTTCGATAATTTATCGATAATTGTTCGATAATTTATCGATAATTTTTCGACAATTTATCGATAATTTTTTTACAATTTATCGATAATTTTTCGATATTTTATCGATAATTTTTCGATAATTTATCGATAATTTTTCGAAAATATATCGATTTATCGATAATTTTTCGATAATTTATCGATAATTTTCCAATATTTATCGATAATTTAAGTTTCCTGATCCATTTAAAAATTTTGTTCCAATTCCATTTTGTTCCGGTCCAATTCCATTTCGTTCCAGTTTCATTACCATTTCGTTCCCGACCTCATTCCCAACCCAATGCAAAAAACCGCATTCAAATCGGTCCAGTATTTCTCAAGATAAACGAAAATAATACAAATTTGGCGGTCATTTTGTATGGAAGGTAGGCGTCGTTCTTATCCGATGTTGCCTATTTTCAATACCGTAAAATCATTCGCCAAAATAAGAGGAATGCCAAAATTTGGAGGCGATCGGTTAAGTATTTCTCAAGATAAACGAAAATAATATAAAATTGGCGGCCATTATGAATGGGAGGTAGCTCAGTTATCGTGCGAAATGACAGACAGACTGACAGACGGACAGACGGACATGAACTAATCGACTCAGGAGGTGATGCTGATCAAAAATATATATACTTTTCCATACCGGACACGCCTCCTTATGGGCGTTACAAACGGTGTGACAAAAACATTATACCCTGGACACTAGTGTGCAGGGTATAATAAAAACAAAGGCTCTCGTTCTCCCACAATTGGCCGGAAACCTATCAATATGTTCCATTGATGCAGCACTCTTCCAGACTCTGCCAGAACTTCAGCTGGCAGATACTAATTTCTACCGCAGTGGATTTTCTGGTTGGAGTGGTTCTTTACCCAAATATAATTTTGGATGGCATTCAAAGGAATATTTATGGAACACTTTAAGCCCAACAAACCATATTCGAATAAATATCCGATAAATTATCGGATACTGACGGGCCCCCTACCTCAGCCAGTTGTGTCAACGCATAGAACTTATTCTGCGTATTTTAACCAGGTGTGCTGATGTGGGGTACATTAGCATTTTTCGTGTTTCGGCAGTTGGAAGAAATCTCGAAGATGATACTTTTAAAATAAAAGTTTGTCTCGTCCATCGTTTAAAATGTACCCCAATTTAAAAGCAAACAAAGTTTTCTCTTTAAATTCATTTCTTCTCGGACAAATCCTAATCTATATATATAAAACAAAGTCGCGAAAGAAACCCGATTTGAATAATTTCTTTTGTGTTGCTTTCGTCTTGGTGGTACGATTCTATGTCGGTCAAGAAAACCCGTAAAATTCACCCGGAAAAGTGTGAAAATCGTAAAAATAGCCAATTCACTGCATAGTTCTGGGTCGCCTTCATATATTTGTTGAAAGGCTTTCGTGCTTTCAGGATCATCGTTATTAATGCAAGTACTGCCGCACACCATTGCATACTTCCTGGGGTTACCATAATTTATTTTTCAGTTAGCATAGATCAGATCCATAGATTATACGTGGCGCCGTGGTGAGATGTTTGTTGCATACACAACACGTGACACCGCGGTGAGATGCTTCTGACACCGCCGTGGTGAAAAGATCACATTGCGCTAACTGCCGTTTCATTTTTTGCTTTTCATTTGTTTTCTGCGACTGAACAACAGAGCATAGCACAGGTGCAGAGGTTTTATTACATTTTCAGCTTTTCCCAACATTAAATTTCAGTGATATTCTCCAGTGAAATTCTGTGATTTTTCTAACTTCGGTGAGTTCCCGAAAACATTTCCACAATAAGTAAGGTTAGACATTCTACTTCTTCCAAGTCGTTCCCGATAGTGTATTGAGCAGGCGCAACTATTTAATACACTTTTCTCTATTAATCGGGCATTTCCTGACATTAAGTTCAATTGCGAACGAAATGTTTGTTAATAACGGTTAACAAAAAATGTTTATCGATCTGAATAAAATTTTTCCAATTTGAACAAAATTTTTTTTATTCTACAAAAAAGATAGTTGATAAAATTATTTTGTTGACCGTATATTGACAAAAATTTTATCAACTGGTATAATGGTGTGTCCATTCAATTTCAAAAATTTTGAACAACTTTTAACATTGGTGTATCCGCTAAGGGTCGTGAGTCGTGAGGTTTTGACACGCCCATTTTTACCGCCCACAAGATAAAAAATAAGTATTTCTCTCACATTTTTACAGTAATTATCTTTTTATAGCAAATACCATATGATCGACAATTTACTTGGTTGCGGTTGCTCATCTACGAAGTGTTACCCAAACAATGTTACCATATCTGAGGGTTTCAACTTCGGTGAAATTTTTACCTTTCGGTTTCAGGGAAAAAATTTGCTTATGGGATAAGTTTAACAATGGAATTATAAAAATTTTTTAGGCCCGGCAAAGCGGGTTGGACCCAGCTAGTTTATACTATAAGTAGTCTTTTAGCTTTGATTCCTTTTTCGAATTCGAAAAGCGCTAGATCAAAGCCTTAAGAAATAGATAATTCATAGATTAAAATTAATCTCTAAGATATAAAGAAAAATACCCTCAAAAGATATACAATTCACCTCCAAATGAGTGGCTGGGCAGAAAATATAAATTAAATTTGTCGAGATGATATAGCGAGGAACGGAGCCAATACCACACTCTGCTTCATTCTGCTGACCGGGCTAGACAACAGTCAGCTACGCCACCACCAAATAAAGCTAGCCGGGGACCTAGACCTCGGACGTTTGGGCCACCACCCACAGGTTGAAGAACCTGTACCCTCTGGTGAGACAGGTGGACCAAGACCTCGGCCACTTAGTCAAGAGCTGTGACTAATTCCGACTGTGCACATCTTTACTTAAGTTTGAAAAAAAAACTGAATTGAATCTCTTATATAATTGATCCGATTATTATATGAACACCATTGAAATAAGATGAATCGCATTATATTGAATTTCAGAATAAGAACATACATATACATTTTCCCCTTTACAATCATTTAATTGGGTTAAATCCCCATAAACCAAATCCCAAAAGAAAAAATTCCCAATTCAAAATCCCTAAAATCAAAATCCCCAAAATAAAAAGCCCCAAAATCGAAATCTCCAAAATAAAAAGCCCCGAAACCATAATCCTCAAATTCAAAATCCCCATGCCTGAAATCGCCGCGATTTCTAACCGAATCTAAAAGTATTTCACACGAAAGAATGGGAACTTTGCGTTTGGGGATTTTATGTTTCAAAATTTATGATAACTTTACACAAAATTTTATATGAACAAATACGAAAATTCAACCATATTTAAAAGATGTTGTAAATAAACCAAATTAAACAATTTTTTTATAATTGTTTAACAAAACATTTTTGTATAAACAAAAATTGCAAAAGGTATGCATATCTATCCATAAATAATTTTTCATTGCCTTTATTGGACTTCTCAATAACAACTTCCATTATATTAACAAAAAAAAACAAGATTAATACCACAATATTCAATTGGAAGCAACATAATAAGAACTAATATTACATGTGTAAGCACGAAAGACAACTACAATGAATGAATACACAAGATAACGTTATACATTTGTTTACGATCTGGGTGGTAAGTAAACTAGCGATAAACGGATGATTGGAAGTTTGGGGATTTTTTTGGGGATTATGCTTTTGAGGCTTTTGCTTTTGTGGATTATGTTTTTGGGGATTTTGATTTTGGGGATTTTATTTTTGTGAATTTTTTTAAGGCTGGGGATTTTGTGTTTTTTTGGCCGACTTATATATACATCTTGAATTTTGAAAATGCGACATCAAATTCGAAATCAGCGACCCCAAAAACCCCCCTAACCAAATTTCATACTATTTTGATGAACTCTTAAAATTAGGGAAAAACACGATTTTCACTTATATTGGAGGTAGGCGTTGCAGTCGACCGATTCCGCCCATTTTCAATACCAACTCCTTCAAGGGCCTAAAAAGGATAGATCCAACATTTGGGATCCCTAGCTTTCTTCTAGCTCCTGCAATCGTGTTTACAAGAAAAGAGGACGGACAGACGGTCAGACGGACATACGGATAAGGCTAAATCAAATCAGTAGATGACGCTGATCAAGAATATATATACTTTTCCATACCGGACACGCCACCTTCTTGGTGTTACAAACATCAGACCAAAGTGAATATACCCATACCTCATGAGGTGTAGGGTATAAATATATGTTGTAGCTGTGACTTTTGCTCAAATTTTGCATATAAGAATGCGAGGGAGTCTCATAAACTGTGGAAGATATGGATTTTTGACTGGAAGCTAAAAAAATTCTTTTTTTTTAACTGGAAGCTAATAAAATTTGTTGTTTGTAACACCAACGCGAAATACTTTTTTTGTAGGTCTAAAACTTTTCCACAAAATCTTTGGTGGTGATCGCAAATTGTTTTATAGTTGCGTGCACGGTGCAAACTTGACCCATCCCACTTTTTGGGCACTAAGCCCCCTTTTTTTCGTGTTGTACAAAAATGGGGGCCAATTTCACAAAAGTAAATTTTTTTATTTATCTTTTTGAAACAAAATTTTTGTTAAGAATGAAGAAATTTTGTTTCAAAAAGATAAATAAAAAAATTTACTTTTGTGAAATTGGCCCCCATTTTTGTACAACACGAAAAAAAGATTTCCACAAAATCTTTGGTGGTGATCGCAAATTGTTTTATAGTTGCGTGCACGGTGCAAACTTGACCCATCCCACTTTCTGGGCACTAAGCCCCCTTTTTTTCGTGTTGTACAAAAATGGGGGCCAATTTCACAAAAGTAAATTTTTTTATTTATCTTTTTGAAACAAAATTTTTGTTAAGAATGAAGAAATTTTTAAAATTCAAACGTACAATCACTATAAGAGCCATTATGTGAAAACTATACATCTATACAACAACAATGCCGATCTTCGTGAAGTTTGGCAACCCTGTCATTTCGTTAGACCCTAAGCGGTCCAAAAACTCAAAGAGCAACAAAGGCCTTAAGTGTGATCAAGTGCATTTAAAATAAAAGTTTTAGTTTTATTAAGTGAATCTGACAGGTCAAAGACAGAATACAGGCTATTCAAATCGCTACAAATACAACGAAAAGGTTCATTCTGCGCGTAATTAGAACGGCACATACTTAATATCAAAGGAATGAAAGATCTGGAACTACGGGTTGGGATATTAAAATCAATTTCTTGAAGCAAAAATGTAGAATTCAGAGAGCCATTTATCAATTTAATCAAAAATGTTACATTAAGCATCGTTCTTCAATTTTTTAGAGTAGGAATGTCCAAGAGTTTTAAACGATTTTCGTATGGAGGTAGGTTCTGATTCGGATTCCAGCGAAGGTTTCTTAAAGCAAATAATAAAAATTGTTTTTGAACCGATTCAATTCTATCAGAGTGGCAGTTGTATTGTGGATTCCACAAGACTGATGCATATTCCAAAATTGGTCTTACAAGTGATATGTAAAGCCTTTTGGTAACGAATGGGTCATTAAATTATATTGACCATCTCTTAATGAAACCTAGAACACCCCTTGCCTTATTCACACATAAATCAATATGTAGATGAGAGCGAAGTTTTGGATCCATAGTAACACCCAGGTCCACAAAAGTAAAAACCTTTTCTAGATTACAGTTATTTATATGATACAGCGATGAAAGTTGGTGTCTTCTAGCAAATGTCGTAAATTTACATTTTTTCAAGTTCAGTTCCATTAAGTTATTATCACACCAGATAGCTATACTGGTCAGATCTGATTGTAACAACTTATGTTGATCTAAGATGTCAGAGGATAGAAACAATTTAACGTCATCAGCATACAACAGTACATTCGATTGTTTAATGACAGAAGGTAGGTCATTTATAAAAATAATATACAGAATAGGACCTAAGTGACTTACTTGAGGAACTCCAGAGGTGACATCTATAGTTTTTGATTTCGAATAACACCTGGGAATCCATATCTTTTAAGCTTTTCAATCAACAGATAATGATTAGCTTTATCAAAAGCTTTCCTAAGATCAGTATATACACGGAGAAAAAAGATAGCAGTAGAAATGACAGTCGTTCACTGTTATTCTGTTTTTAACAGAGTAACTGTTATTTTAAAGTAATTTTGTTTGATTTAACAGTTTTTGCTGTAGAATTAAACTTTTTTCCAACTTCTCGAACTGTTAAAAAAAGCTGTCAATTCAGAACCCTATTGAATAAATAAAAAATTTAGCAGTCACAGACATCCTTGGTGGTAACATGGCCTTTCAACCAACTAGTCGAAATGTCAACAGATTTCAGAACCATCAAAATTGTGTTATGAATCGCAGAGTGTGTAACAGATAGTTTAACAGATAAGAGATATGTTTTCTGTTCTTCCAATACAAACAGTGTGGCCAGGTCTTTGGTGAATTCGTCTCATTTTTGTTCAACTACAACTAAACCACTTTATCCGTTTTTTTACTTTTGTAAGTATTTATTAAAGTTTTCTCTCCTTCCCCGGAAAAAAAGGAAAGTTAATTCAAATGACAACTCTTACTCTGGTTACTCTTATAGTAGAGAACAGAACCTGTTTAACAGATATAAGTTATTCATTTATTGCCATGACCGCATGAATGGCATTATTGGTACGATGGATAAGATGTCGGACTATCAACCAGAAGGACGCAGGTTCAAGCCTTGTCTAGGGCGATTATAATAGGATAATTGTTACTTAGTTAAAAACTTTTACAGATGAAGTTCGGAGTTGAGAAGAATTGTTCATAAATGTGAAAAGGAACATAATACAAAAATTAGAAATCAAAAATAAAAATTGCAATAAAAATTCTTCTTTTTTTTTAAATTAAAAAAAAATAGCAACGGTCGTCCCGGGATTTTAAACCGGGCTTCTCGGACATCTTCCCACTAGGCTACGGTTATCAACAGCGTAACAACTGTCCATTTAACAGTTTTGACTATCGGATGGTTTTTAACCGTGAAAACTGTTAAATTTACCTACTTTTTTGTTGATTTTACAGTTTTTTTCTCTCGGTGTATGACATCTGTTTGAATAATTTTTGAAAATCCTTTTATTGTTAATGAAGAAAATTCCAATAAATTTGTAGATGTTGGTCTACCTCTCAGAAAACCCATGCTATTAAGGAGATATTATTGTTGTGACCGAGTGAACCAATTGCTTTGTGACAACTTGTTCAAATAACTTTGGTATTGTGCTAAGTTTAGCAATACCTCTATAGTTAGATACGAATGATTTGGTTCCAATTTTATATAGAGGAATAATGTGTTTATACATTCCATGAATTCGGAAAATAACCTCTTTCAATAGAGGCATTGAATATATTTGAAAGTGGAATGTATAAATGTTCTGCACAAACTTTCAAAATACAGCTAGGAATATTATCTGGACCAGTACTATATGAATATTTCAACGATTTTAGGTGTTGTAAGACATCTTCAGTTGTTATATGGATATGATGTGTTGCCGTAAGTATTATCAGAATATGTCGTTTTGAAGAAGTCAGCAAACATATTTGAAATCTGAGTAGGATTGTTGGACTCACGATCATTCCATTTCATTGTAGTTGGAAAACCAGTGTTTTTCCTTTTTGAATTTACAAAGTTATAAAAAGTTTTAGAATCGTATTTCATTTTGGATTTCAAATCGTTAAAATATTCATCATAGCATTTTTTATTAAGTACTTGATATTTATGTCTCAGAAGCGAATATTTAGAAAATTGTTGAAACACTTAATGAATTTGAGTTTGAATCATTTATTGAAGATGAATTTCGAATATTAATTGAAATGTTATTTGAAATTTTATATGAATTATTACTATTTTAAGTATTGAATTTTAAGTATATTGTACTAATTAATGAAATCATGTGAAAAAATACTGATGCAGTGTGAACACTTTTCAAGTGTCTGGTGTGAACAAGTAGCATGGGTTTGGTGTCAGGTGTGAACACACTGCAAATTGGTTCGCAGTCATACACCTCCTGATCATAAATTTGCCCCCACACAGAACAGTATTGCAGAAATCATGTACTGAAACCCTGCTGGTAGGGTATAACTAGATGGAAAGTAAACATCCATTTTTTTCTTCTGATCAGGACAGTCAATGTGAGCAGGTGGCGAATCTACCGTCGTTAATAAAAGTTAAAGAAAATCAAAAGTATCCATCAATAAAAGTTGTTCATATTCAATTAGCGTAGCAAATTAGTTTCGCTCTTTCATTTTGGCGCCCGAGCAGGGACTTATTGCGTTTTTATTCTTTTTTCGCCACACTGCTCACTGCGTTCCGCCATTTTGTTGCACGAAACATCGCAAAAAGTTAATTCGTCACGAGCCACTGCAGATCGTCGTTGGAGTGCAACATTAATTGCAATTTTAAGCTGTCCATCGAAAATAAGCAAATCAAGGAATTTTCATCAAGCTAAAGCTAGCGAAATAAATCCCGTAGCCGTAAATTATTCGGCTGGTTGGAGCTCTAGTGCTCCGTGCATTGCAACGTCATTTCCGCCGTTACAATTGTTTAAAGGGTCCCGTCAAATATTCGGCAAAGGAAGTTTCCAGCTACAAGTTTCTGTACTTGCTTTAACGCCGTAATATTCGGATTCCTCAAGAGGTCATCGTCAGTTCGCTACCAGTGCGCTCCATCTCGTTAGCAACAATTTCAACTTTCTATCGTTTTTAGCGAAACAGTGTCGCTCAATCGCCAATTTGCTGCTTAACGTAGCCCTAGCGCTCCAAATTGCAGCTATTGCAATATCTAAATTTCGGTGTACCGCCGCCGTATCGCTCGACGTCGTCGTGGTGGTAGCGCTACCAGGTTCTAGAAGCACCGAATCGAACGGCACGTTGTCATCGGAGCCTTAGCGCTCGTCCAGTTTTCGTCATCGCTGTGCCGCCATCTTTAAAACAACGCAGCGCCATACACAGCTCGCATCTGTCGGCGCCATATTTAACTTAACATCGAAGCCGCCATTTTGTCGTTTGCAGAATCTACATCGTTGGCGTTAAAGTCATGGTTTGTAGATGGCGTAGTTGTACAGCGTCCGGAAATACGCAGGTAATGAAGTGAAATTAATTGCAAAAGTGAATAAAGCTTTGTTAATAAGCAAGTTGATACCGGAACTTTTAAAGCCGAGAGAAATTGAGTTCTTTAGCATTCACTGTTGCAGATTAATGGCACTTTAGATAAAACATTACATACAATATTACAAGAAAAATAAAATTTATAAATAAATATCTACCCGTTAGCGATAACATCTTATGTCGACATAAGTAAAAATCGAGATTTTGATGGCAATACTTTCGCATTTAGGATACCTACAATTCTGTGTCATCGGTTTGCTCCTATTGCAATTAGTTGCTTAGTATTTCCAATTTTGAATAACATCTTAAGTCACTAAAACCTTTAAATGCATTGAATTCTTTCGTCCAATTAATCCAAAAAATGGTATGTAAGATGAGCATCCAAAGTTGTAATCAAAAAAACAGTCAATTTGATAGCAAATTGGTTGATGTTTTTAGAATTTCGATTTTTCCGATTTTTTTGCTCTCCTGAAAAAGTTGAAAAACAGACTTAAGATGTTATCGCTAACGGGTAGAGAAATATCTCCGAAAATTCAAATTCTACTGAATTTGTTAGCAACTACATATGGTTTATTGGGTTTGAATGAAGGCATCATCAATTACACCGTTCGACACTAAAGAACGCACATGATCGGGACTGACAGATTCTGTTCGAGGGGGCTAAAAAGTACCCGTGTCTCCCAGTTTTTCTAGATCAATCCTTAAAACCATTTATATCGCATTTATGCATTTTTCTCATGTACATCATAAATGTTCAATTTGGATTGGATTTTAAATATTAAATATGCATTAAATTTTTTTTTACATTTTTTCTACTTTAACATAAGTTTTTTTGTAAAAAAAATTGGAAATTTCTGAATTTTTTCTAGTTTAGCGCAATGAGTTTACATCCGATTTTAAAAAGTTTACATGTTTTTTAAAGGTATTTTTTTCAAATGCATGTTTAATATTTAAAATCCAATCCTAACTGTATTTTTGAAGAATTATTATGTACATGAGAAAAATGCAAAATGCATAAATGCGATTTAAATGGTTTTAAGAATTGATCTAGAAAAACTGGGACTTTCTTTTAGCCCCCTTCAACTTTTTTTTAGCCCCATCTAACAGAATCTGTCGGTCCCGATCATGTGCGTTACCAAAATTTTTTTCGAACAGTGTTATAGCCAATTAAAGCTGAGAATCATTTGTTTTTGAAGTAATAAATAATTATTGAAATTTGATTCAATTTCGGCAAATTTATCAAATGTACAATTTCTCGGGTTAATTATCGACTTCATACAAGTGACGGAGTATCATTAAAGGCCAGCAATAAGAACTGAGAGGGGTTAAGTATACAATTTTAAAATAAAATAACCGCCAGCAGTTAGAGCTGAGACAATTCTTAATTATATTGAAATAAATAAGTCAACAATTAAAATCAAATTTCCGTCCGAATCATATCCATCGAAAATTAATACCGATTTCCAGAGTTATTAATTCTAATCGAAATGACTGGAAAAAAGCGTCAGACTTCGGCAAGTAAGGCAGACGCCTTAGAATGTGTTATCCAAAAACAAGCCACAGTTTTGGCAAATATTTTAAGGATTAAAAAAGCGATTAAGGAAAGATTATTTCATTCAATCCAATTGAATTGCAATGTCGTCTAGACATTTTAAACTCGTATATTGAACAGGCAATGGCACATCAGTCAGAAATTGATTGTTTAGATCCGGTTAATACGAAACGAACCGTGTTGGAAAATATTTGTGTGAGCACAAAATCAACGATTATGTATTTGTTATCAATGCAGAGGAAATCGAGCAACATTGAAACTTCTTTCAGTGCAAATTTTTTCAGTATACCTGCACATCATTGACGATTTCCGAACATGAAGTTGCCCAAATTTAGTGGGAAATACTCAGACTATAAAAATTTTATGAGTCTGTTCGAAAATTTAGTACACAATGACCTCACTCTGACTGATATCGAAAAATTCAATCACTTAATCTCATGATTGTCCGATGAAGCTCTCGGCACAGTCCGAGCTTTTCAGATTACAGAGCAAAATTACCTCAAGGCATTAGCTAGCTTAAAAAAGGCCTACGATAACAATTGCTTGATATTTTTTGATAATATCTCAAAGTTTTTCAGCTTCTGCATGATCGATACAGTGTCCACCATCTATGATTCCTTATTGTCAATAGACGACGAAAAGAATATTACCAATGGCATTTTAATTTACTTAGTAATGTCTAAAGTTGACCCAGCCACAAAATCCAAATGGGAGGAAAGTTTAAATTACGACAATCTTCCATTGTGGAGTGACTGCGAGGCCGCATTAAACAAAAGATATCAACACATTTCTGCTGATGAAGCTTCAATCTCGAAACCAAAGCCTTTTAAAGCCAAGTATGAAGGCAAACAAAAGAGTAATAGCAGGTCATCGGTTTCGTGTTCTACAACCCAACAAGAGGGCAAATGCCTTCTTTGCAAATCAAACCTACATTTTCTCTCTGGCTGTCCAACTTTTACTACAAAATCAGTGCAGAAAAGATTTGAATTTATAAAGTCAATACCAGCGTGTATAAATTTTTTCAAGAAATGCCATTCCGTTTCTAAATGCAAATCTTCTAAATGCATAGTTTGCAATCGTTCTCACAACACTCTGCTACATCAATATCAGGTATCCAATGTTCCGAATTCTAATACAGCTCAACAAAATCAGTCTGCTAATGAGAGTTCTGAGGAGCCATCTACCTCTCGCGCTTTCGTCAATCACTCATCGCAATGTGAAGAGCACAGAGACAATTCGGGAGAGTATGTTTTGGCTAGAGCATTATTGGATTCCGGTTCACAATCAAATTTTGTAACTGAGGAACTCACGCAGAAACTGAAACTAAAAAAGGAAGATAGAGAGTTAAGTTTGATTGGCATTGGCAAAACTAGTTCAGCAGCTGGGCACGTACTTCAAGCGACTGTGAAGTCAAGAGTTAATTCTCTTCAATTTTCGTCAGAATTTTAGGTGCTGCGATCGATAACGACTTACCAACCCGATAGTAATGTTTCAACAGCAGATTGGAACATTCCTAAAAATATTGAACTAGCTGACCCGTACTTTTATAAACCACAGCGAATTGATTTACTGCTTGGTGCTGAAATTTTCTTCGATTTGCTCTGCGTAGGTCAAATAAAAGTAAATCAAAATCTACCTACTCTTTAAAAATCATTGCTTGGCTGGATTGTATCTGGAAAGTACAGTCAGTCAACTAAGGCGACTGAAAAAGTATGCCATGTTAGCACTATGACTAACAACGAATTAGACCTTGGTTCAATTCTACACAGATTCTGGGAGTTCGAAAAAATTCCTAACGAATCAAAAATAAATAAATTCACAGTTGAACAGCAAAAGTGTGAAGATAGGTTCCTCAAATCTGTGCGACGATTACCGTCAGGACGTTTTACTGTCGCTTTACCTTTCAAGTCTGATCCCAGCGCGCTAGGCATCTCTTTCGAAACAGCAAATCGGCGTTTTCTTGCCCTAGAGCGTAAACTTCTTAAAGATAATAAGATGCGGGAAATGTATCACGATTTTATGAAAGAGTATCGCGATTTAAAACACATGTCTATTGTAGACGGAACAGTAACAAATAATCCTCATTATTTCATACCGCATCAGTGCGTATTGCGACCGCAAAGCACGACTACCAAGCTGCGTGTAGTATTTGATGCTTCGTGCCGAACATCGACACAAAGTTCTCTTAACGACCTACTAAAGGTCGGTCCAACAATTCAAGAGGAATTATACTCAACACCTATACGATTCCGTTGTCATAAATATGCAATTACTGCTGACATTAAAAAATGTACCGCCAAGTATTGATTAGCGAGGCTGATAGGAATTTTCAGCTAATTCTCTGGAGAGAGAGACCGTCTGATCCATTGGGAATTTATCGTTTGAATACTGTAACGTATGGTACTTCGTCTGTGCCATTTACGGCCATAAGATGTCTCACTTATTTAAGTGATTTGTTCAAGGAATTGTTACCAATTCATTCCAAGGTCGTTCGCAATGACTTTTTCGTTGATGATCTGTTAACTGGGGCAGACACACTGGAACAACTAGAAACAATACGAGATGAAGCAATACACATTCTAAATTCTGCTGGTTTCCATTTAACGAAATGGTTTTCGAACCACTCTGACTTCAATAAATCTATTTTATCCGAAAAATCGTTAGAAGACAAAGAGGCAGATTCAACAAAAACTTTAGGAATCCACTGGGCACCGAAGAAGGACATATTTAAATTTCATTTGGATGAAAGTTATTCAAGTTTACGAGCTACGAGCTTATCTGTGTCAGCACGGCTTTTCGATCCTCTCGGACTGTTATACCCAATTTTGACAAAGACCAAAATACTACTTCAAGTACTTTGGCTTCAAAAGCTAGACTGGGACGACTCAATACCGCTGCAACTAAATACGTCTTGGGAGAATGTTAAGACTAATCTGTCCCAAAATTGATGCAATCGAAATTCCTCGATATGCCCACACAAGTCCAACAATCAGTTGTCAAGTGCATGGGTTTGCAGATGCCTCTATAAGAGCGTATGGTGCATGCATATACATACTCAGTAAAGTCGCGGGTGTGCCGGTCTGTCGGCTTTTGACAGCAAAGTCAAAAGTAGCTCCGTTGAAGACAAAGTCTCTTCCGAGACTTGAACTTTGCACAGCTCACTTGCTGGCTAAATTGTGGTCAAGACTGCAGCCCATGATTAAGTGTGAAATCGAGAGAGTAACATTCTGGACGGATTCAGAAGTTACTTTGCATTGGATTAAGACTCATCCATCTTCATTGAGCACATTTGTATCGAATAGAGTAGCGGAAATTCCAGAATGGTCACATCAAGTTTCTTGGAGGCATGTGCCATCGAAGCAAAATCCAGCTGATTTAGCATCACGCGGGTGTACAGTAGCTGAGCTACAGGAATCTTGTTGGTTTGATGGTCCTCAATTCTTACTCAAGCCCGAAGACAGTTGGCCGATAAACGAACATTTCATGCTCTCGAAAGAGAATGAATTCTTGGAAAAACGAAAGTCAAAGGTGCAGTAGATGAGGGAACAAACAGTTTGTTGGAATTGATGTCACGACAATCCTCATACGAAAAATGAATTTGCACTCTCGCATATGTATTGCGATTTATAGATTCAATGAGAGGGAATAAATCCTCGAATTCCTCATTAACACTAACGGCGAAGGAACAAAAATGGGCATTTCTAAAACTAATTGAGATTATTCAACATAGTGAATATCCAGATGAAATCAAAAAATTACAAAAATCTCAGGTTCTAACAAATAGCATTCAAAAACTTAACCCCTTTTTACATAACATCAAAGATAAAAATCGTTTTTCCGTGATAAGAGTAGGTGGGCTATTAAACGCACCATTGCTTTACGATGCTAAATTCCCACTTTTAATTCGGAAAAAATCATATATCAGTCAACTGTGTTTGCGATACTTGCATATTAAAAATTGTCATGCAGGCGCAAAAGCGCTGGTTGCTCTCTCGCGACAGAAGATTTGGCTCGTAAATGCCAAAGAGTAGTGCAGTCAGTGCGACTGCACTACTCTTCGCACAGTGCGTGCGAAGATGCATACATTGTTTTCATTATAAACCGAAATTAATGAACCAAGTAATGGGAAATTTGCCATCCGATAGGGTGAGAGCCTTACCACATAAAAAATTTGAGGGCGGCCTCCGCAGAAAATGTATATAGCAGTCTTTGTGCGTTTCACGTAAAAGCTGTTCATCTAGAGCTTGTTACTGACTTATCCTCACACTGTTTTATTCTTTGTCTCAAAAGGTTTGTCGGGAGGCGTGGCGTCAATTGCGACAATGCGACAAACTTCGTGGGAGCCGACCGCAAGCTGCGCGAACTGTACGAGGCGTTCGAGGAGCAGAAGGAGGAAGTGGTATCGTAAGCAGCCAAGTGGAAAATCGAGTTTGCCTTCATACCAACAAGGGCTCCCCATTTCGGCGGCCTGTAGGAGGCAGCTGTCAAGTCTGCGAAAGGCCTTCTCGTGCGGACCATCGGCAACGTGGTGCTGACCGTCGAGGAGATGGGAACAGCGCTAATAGAAGTCGAGGCAGTGATGAATTCGAGGCCGATAGCACTGCTCAGCTCCGATCCCAACGATGGGGAGGTGCTAACTCCAGCCCACCTGCTGATAGGCGGGTATCTCCGTTCGCTGCCGCCCGAATCCGACGTCGACGTGCCCAACTCCAAGCTAGCCTGCTTGAAGAGATGGCAGCTGCTATGCACTCTCAAGCGGAGATTTTGGCAGGCCCGGTCGAAAGACTACATACCGTGCCTTCAAGTGCGCAACAAGTGGTTCGTGGAAGAACACTATCTCGCGGTGGGAAACTCGTGTTGATACACGAAGACAACCTTCCCCCTCAACAATGGGCGACAGGCAGAGTAATGCAGGTGGTGGCCGGTCAAGATGCCAAGGTGCGAGTGGCGGTCGTGAAGCCCAACAGCGGCGTATTTAAACGGCCAATACATAAACTGGCTATATTACCAACAGATTGAAGACTTGCAGTCCTTCAACGCGGCCGGTGTTGAATCACTTAATGAATTTGAGTTTGAATCATTTATTGAAGATGAATTTTGAATATTAATTGAAATGTTGTTTTAAATTTTACATGAATTATTACTATTTTAAGTATTGAATTCTAAGTATGCTGTACTAATTAATGAAATCATGTGAAAAAATTGTTCGCAATTTCTTGTAAGAATACTGATGCAGTGTGAACACTTTTCAAGTGTCTGGTGTCAGAGAACTTATATTCATAGAAAAGCGTCATAAGCTCTTCCTCTTCCTTTTTGCTAACTCGGAGCTCGTGCAATTCTGGTGAGTAAGCAGACTGTGGAGTTTGAACAGTGAGTGTACAGACTGCGGCATTTGGCTAACATTTTTTAATTTTTTGTAGTCTGTTAGAAATGTTTTTGTTGTTGGTTCGCTTTTGTTTTTGCTTTTCTTAACATTTGTGTTTTTGTCCCTTTTCTTATTTCGATCGTTTTCTTTGACTAGATCTTGATTCGTTTGTTTTGATTCTTTTTTTTATTCATCTTGCAATTTTTTGCCGTTTGGTTTTTTTACTATGATTGGCAGCGCAGGTTGTTGTTGGCGATTTTCATCCCTCCTGCTGCTGTTTTCTTATATGCATGTATATTTTTCTATGATTTGTTTGGATTCGCGACAAAGTATTTTGATGGTTTTGGCATTTTTGGAATCACATGATAAATTATGGAAATTATCTGCTTTGTACCTACATATATGTTTTCTTATTTTTTTGTATAACTTTTTTTTATATATTCTACCCAATTAATAGATTGGTTACAAAAAATTCTTTCAAAAACCAGCAAAAATTTTAAATGGACAAATAATGCTGAGGACTCTTGGGTTCATGTATTTTCTATCATATTGCATTAAAAAAAAAAGACTATCGCGCTATTTTTAACTAAACTTTATTTAAACTAACTAAAATCAAAAATCCCCACGCGATAATTAAATTCCCTATTTGCCCGAATAGCACAGTCGCGAAGTGTGGGATTTAAGACGACCCTCGCGGTATGGTATCCCCGCACGAACGAACAACACGAACACACGAAAACCTGATAAATAAACTTCTTTTAAAAAAACTACACCGAAACTGCCGCAATAGATATATATATAGGTATATATATAACTATATATAAAAGAAACGGAAATTTTCCCGACACAAGGAAAATAATACCGCACACAAACCCTTTTTCAAAATCAACACAAGCCGACAATCACCCAAAAGAAATTATTCGTACACCAAAAATTAAATCTTTTTAAACGCAATTGATTTGCGGGACCAGACCAACCTGTCTGAAATCCCTCGCACGATTCTTTGCAGAATCTATTCACCAGCTGGACTTCGATAAAATTCGATGTCCAGCAACAACTTGGCTCTGATGCGGGACAACACAAACAAAAAAAAAGGAATAAGGAAGAGGGGGGAAAAACGGCCAAACAAATTCCAAGCAAACTACTTGGACGGAAACACTTCACCAAAACAATATCACGACCGAACACAACCTGTCCAACTCTATTCAATTCCTCAATTTCAAAACACTAAATGGCCGACTGCCACAAATAAAACAAAGCAAAATAAACACTAGCTGGCAAAACTAAACCAGCGCGCAAAAATACTCCCTTTGGACCACTTGTCCTCCAGCCACAGTCCGACGATGGCAACAGCTCCACTTCACCACTCAACAAAACACAATTTTTTTTTAAAAGGACAGAAAGTTATCCAAATTTTGGAACCAATTAATTTAAAATTCAATTAATTTAAAACAAAACCAGAGCTTCGACACTCTCCTTCTTCCCTGCTCAAAAAGAACTCAAAAAAAAATTAGAATATATGAGCGCCTATGACGCTCACTTTCCATTTATCTTCCCACATACATAGAGTGCGGCTTACGCAGAAACCAGTGTCCGCAGTCGGGGCTTTACCCATACCTATATGCGAAAAATCTCTTCAGATTTTTCTAGGTGTGTTTGGCAAATTTACATATACCCCCCTGCACCCACCAAAATGAAATATACATTTTGGCGGCACTCATGTACGTATAGGCGAAAGCATAAATGTTCTCAAATTCCTCTCCCTCAAACAGGTTTAAAAAGTACAAAAGCTTTAGTCCAGGTTTTGACAATTTACTATTGTAATGGCGAGGCTGGCAATACCCTCATCGGATCGCCGCCGCTCACTGAGCTAACTTAACGAAAGCAAAAGCGAAAGAAAGGAGAAGAAAGCAAGAGAACTTTGACAGTTTTCTTCTTCCGCGCGCCGGCCGCATTTCGCCCGCGAGTGTCGAATTTGTTTTGCTTAACAAATTAAGCAAAACAAATATATTTAAATAAAAAGTGAGAACCAATAAAATTGTGCAGTGCGTTAATTCGGTCAGTGCGTGTGTGATTTTGTTCCTCCGATTTTGTTCGCCCGTCGCCCCGAACAAAAGGGAAACACAAAACAATAACAAACAAACAACAATAACAACAAACAAAATTCTGTCGCGAATTTATACCGCGACAACCCCACCTCCACCTCCGCGAAAGTTGCTTGGTCTCCTGAGACCAGCCAACTTTCGAATCTAACCGGAGAAAATCACCCTGAGTCGATGTGCGGCCTAAGGTCCTGCACATGCCATGTCCCCTTTTCTCGTCCGTCTTCGTCTTCCAAAACATATGTCCACGGAGACACCCTCTTTTTAACCCTAAACGGTCCAACAAATTTCGGAGCTAACTTCGCTGCAAAATAGTTTGCAGCATCGGACAAAACAAAATTACGTCTCCATACTAACTCGTGCGGTAAATACTGCACATCTCTACGTCTGAGATTGTACGTTTTCGCTGTCTTGGCACTTGCCATTTCTAACTTTTTCCGTATGTCTTCCCTCAAGTCTGCCATTAACTTGGCCCGGTCCTCACTACTACTGTCCGGTTGGTCTGAGTCTCCCACTCGTCTATAATCTCTATCACCCCTGACCGCCATATTTCGGCCAAAATTCACGAAGTATGGAGACGCTCCCAAACCCTCATGCTGCGATGTTCGAATGCAGCACGCCACCTTTGAGAGATGAGAATCCCATGTCCGATGGTTTTCTGAAATATATGCTCTCAAAGTGGTCTTAATTATTTGGTTGATCCGCTCGGCCGGATTGGCCTGCGGATGATAGTGTGCAGTGTACCGCATCTGCACACCATACGACGCGCATAAACTCTGCAGCTCCTTGCTGCGAAACTGTGGCCCATTGTCGCATACAATAGACCTCGGAACTCCAAAGAGCAGGAAGACATTATCTTCCAACTCCTTGCAAACACTCTTTGCCGTTGCATTTCGCAACGGAAACAACAATGGGAATTTGGTGAAGTAGTCAACCACCGTTAAAATATAACAAAATCCCCGACTAGACTTCACCAAGGGTCCCACCAGATCTACGCAGATCATTTCCCAAGGTTCTAATTTCTTTGTCCTCTCTACCATACAACCAGCTGGCTTATTGTTGTCAGGTTTCACCCTCTGGCAAACCTGACAACCTTTAATATATCTAGCTATCTCTGCCTTCATTTTCGGCCAATAATATTTCTCAATTACCCTAGCGTATGTTTTCCTAACGCCCATGTGCCCCGATAATGGATTATCGTGACACTCAAATAAAATACTGCGCCTATCACTCTTGCCCACAACTCTCTTCCACTCGTACCCAGCACTAAACAAACTATTTGTCCCTGCCTTTATGTGTTTATATAACACCCCATTTTCAATTCTCCAAGCTGGGTAATCGAGTGGTTTATCCTCCACTTTCCTAACCATGGAATCCACCCATGGGTCTCTAACACGCCCATCTACCTCCCCTACGACTGGGACACCTCTAGAAAGCATGTCGGGCACAACATGATCTTTCCCCTTACGATGTATGATTTCATAATCGTATTGCTGGAGCTTTAAAGCCCACCTAGCCAACCTACCGCAAGGATCTTTCAAATTGTTGAGCCATACCAACGAATAATGGTCGGTCACCACTGTGAACCTGACCCCTTCGATGTATGGCCTCAACTTCTCAACTGCCCACAAAACAGCCAAACACTCCTTCTCGGTAGTGGAATAATTCCTCTCGCACCTACTCAACGACCTACTCAAATACGAAATGACCTTCTCCCCTTCATCAAACTGCTGTGTCAAAACGGCACCTATTCCAAAATCGGAAGCATCAGTTTGAACTACGAAGGGTCGTTCGAAATCAGGACAGCTCAGGACCGGCGCCGTCACTAGGCGCTCCTTGGCCTTCAAAAAGCTGTCCTCGCACTCCGGTGACCATCTAAACCTGTTCTTCTTCTTTAGAAGATCAGTAAGAGGCTTAACCAAATCAGCGAAATTCGAAACAAACCTACGATACCAAGAAATGGTGCCAACAAACGACCTGACTTCCCTTACATTTTTGGGCGCTGGAATCTTCATCATTGCCTCAACTTTCTCGGGGTCAACGTGCAAGCCCTGTCGATCAACAACATAACCTAAGTACCGTAGCGAAGAAAGACAAAAATTACATTTTTCCCTATTTAACCTAAGCCCTGCCGAACAAATCCTCCTCAGGACCTCCTTCAGAACCTCAACATGCTTATCAAATGTATTTGTAACAATAATAATATCGTCCAAATACACGAAAACATGGGGTTCCAAGTCAGCCCCAAGGACCTCATCTATAAATCTCTGCCAAGTTGCAGGCGCATTGTGCAGGCCATAAGGCATGCGCTTGAACTGGTAGAGCCCCCTACCCGGAACTGTAAATGCCGTGCAGGCCCTAGACTCCTTCTCTACTGGGATCTGCCAATAAGCGGATTTTATATCCAAACTAGAGAGATATTTGGCGTCCTTTAGCTTATCTAAAGTAGCCGAAATATAAGGGAGGGGGTAACTATCTCGATCCGTATTTTTATTCAGTGTCCTATAGTCGACACAAAACCTATAACTCCCATCCTTTTTCCTAATCATCACAACCGGTGATGCCCAAGGGCTGTGAGAAATCTCAATCACACCCTTTCCTAACATATCCTCTATTTCCTCATCTATGCGCCTCTGAATAGCGGGCGATACCGGATAGTATCGCTGCTTGACTGGTTCCACATTTGGCTTTGTACGAATCCGATGTTCGACCAAATGTGTACAACCAAGTCCCTCAGGCATAGACCTAAAAACATCTGCAACAAACTCCTCAAGAACCGATTTTTCCCTAGTTGACAACGAAGCCCTATCAACTATCGCCGCTACTGACGAGACCTCGACTTGGTCGGAAAACCTCCACTGATTCTTGGCCAAATCTGGCACTACACCGGCCTTAGACCAAAAGTCTACTCCAAGAATCAATGATTGGGGTAAATCCGGTATTACGAGGCATTCCACGAGGACCGACTTGCCCTCTACCTCGAAAGGGACCGAAACTACCCCCCTAACCGGAACTTCTTCACCATCAGCAAGCGCAACCTTGCTGACCGCAGACGCCAATAAACGTATCCCCCAGGACTTTAATGTGTCCCAGCCTGGCCTACCAAGAATCGTCCTGGTGGCCCCCGAATCCAAAAGCCCTAACATACGCACTCCAAAAATTTTAACACCTAAATATGGCCTATTATCCAATTCTCTACCTGAAAGAGAAAAACTCAAACAAATTTCGGACGGACGTTGCCTCTGAGGCCTACCACTATTTTCCCTAGCCAGCTGGTTGCCCGCAGGCAACCTACCTAAACCTCGCGAACTTCTTGCCCTGCTTCCACAAGAGCTCGCTCCCCATTTCCCGACTCTTCGCGGGCCCTCGGAGCCGCTCTCGGGGCCGCCTCCCTGTCCGAGCGCTCCTGCGATTGCCCTGCTCTCTGAGAGCATCGGGGGCAATCACGCTTCAAAAAACCAGGCCGCCTACAACCGAAACAATAAATTTCCCTAGGGCAGTTGCTCAAAACATGCCCAAACCGCTTACAATTGAAGCACCTAAAAGAATTTTGGGGAGGAGCCTGAATTCTCCTCTCCAACCTAGCGTCACGCAAAGGGGCCCTAACCACTGAAACCTCGGGTTCAGCAGAGACGTAAGCCAAGTCTGGCTCCAACAAATTCTTGGATCGGCTGCTGGGCGGCGGCACGAATGCTTCCACATTCGCCCGCACAGCCTCCAGCTTCCGACCCAAGGAAACCAACTCCGATAAAGACTTAGGCTCAGCCAAGCCCAGCTGAGTCTGGTAAAACGGGGACAGGTTTGCGATCACCAGACCCAGCATACGCCTCTCTGACAAGGGGTCGGACAGACGACCGAACAACCCCCTCATCGCCGCTACATAGATTCCTATGGACTCAGTCCCACCCTGAGTCCGTCGCCTAATCTCAGACATCAAAATGTCGTCATAGTTGGGGGGCAGGAATTCCAGTTTCAGCTCGGCGACCAACTCTCGCCAGCCTGAAACTGTCCTGCGGACATCCCTAAACCAGAGCAGGGCTTTTCCAGAAAAAAGCTCCACTGCTCCCCTAAACAACTGGGCTTCACCAACGCCCCGAGCCTCGCATAGCTCGTCTACCCTCTGTAGAAAGGCATGTAGGGACATGTCTGCCTTTTCCCCGGTAAATTGAATACCCCACTTGGACAAATTTTCTACTTTTTGAAAACCTACGTTACTCAACGAGGTGGATGGCTCACGTCTCGGAACGGGTTCAGGCTTTTCCTCAACCGCCGACTCCCTACTGAGTCCCTTGGATGGTCGGGATGGCCTTGGATTGTCATCGAAGGCATCATCTCCGCCACCAACATCCTCCACCGCCTCGTTGAGTTCCCCCAACAACAAAAGGACCCTATTTTTGAGCGCCATCTGCTCTACTACTTCTTCCTTACTCGCTGGCCTCGAACGAGTAAGGCGACCTAAAGCCCATTCCAATTTCGCCAAAATCTTTAAATATTCGGGCGACTTTGCGTCCTTGGGAGGGGTTTCCATAAGTTTTTCAACTTCGGAAATCTTCCCCTCCACACCCAACCTATCTTCCTCAAAAACAAACGGATATCCCGCAAAGACATCCACGGATTCCCTACGCTCTATTTGCCTTGATGCCCTCAAGGACTTCCTCATGGACTCCACCGGAGTCACTGGCAACCCACGAGCCTCCATCTCGTATGCCAGTTCCTCTTGGTTTAATCGGTTAATCTCCATATTGAATCAGACGGACAAAAAACCAAAAACTTAAAAAAACTCAAAAAAAAACCGCAAAGAAAATGAAACCAGCGTTCAATACGCTCACAGAATTTTCCAAAAAAAAGGTAAAGAAATTTAAAAGAAAACTTTCAAATTATAATAATATAATAAATATATAAAAAAAATATGCCTAGTCGAATAAAAATATATTTCGTAAAACAAACGCGAATTAAAAAAAAAACACAAAAAAACTTTTAAAAAAACCAAAAAAATTTTTTTTTAAATAAAAAAAAAATTACGGACAAAAAAAGGAACGACGAAACTTTTAAGGCGGGCGGCACCGCAAAATTAAATTAACTACTCCAAAAAAAAAAATTATCAAAAATTAATAAAAAAAAATAAAAATCAAAAAAATAATTATTTATAAAAAAAATTTATAAAAATAAAACTATAAAATAATAAAGAATATTTAAAAAAATAGTTCAACCTCAACAGCTAAAGGCGGACGACACCACCACTGTTTAATAAAATTACAAAGAAAAATTAAAATTTTACTAAAATCAAAATAAATAATAAATAAATGGTGCAACACCAAAATAAAATTTAAAAGAATTATTAAAAAAAACTTGCAAAAAAAAAAAAGGTTACAAATGTTGCACCAAAAAAAGGAACGGACTCACCGAACAACAAAAAAAAACCCGCTGCCGCTACTCCGCCGTCGACAGCACTCTCACTGGAAACCAGAGAAATTCCAAAAAAACTAAATAAATAAAAATACGAATTAGTAAATTATAAAAAAAACTGAAATAATACAACCAACAAAAACAGCACAAAAGATTTTGATATAAATAAAAAAAATTAATTACAAAAAAAACTTTAAAAAAAAATTTGTTAAAAAAAAATTTAAAAAAAAATTATAAAAAAAATTTTAAAAAAAAATTATTAAAAACTTTAGTAAAAATAGCCCCACGTTGGGCGCCAGCTTATCGCGCTATTTT
The DNA here is from genome assembly GCA_951394025.1 of Heteromyza rotundicornis. Taxonomy (NCBI): domain Eukaryota; kingdom Metazoa; phylum Arthropoda; class Insecta; order Diptera; family Heleomyzidae; genus Heteromyza; species Heteromyza rotundicornis. The sequence goes on from OX596010.1 coordinate 42,060,975, forward strand.
TAACTAAACTTTATTTAAACTAACTAAAATCAAAAATCCCCACGCGATAATTAAATTCCCTATTTGCCCGAATAGCACAGTCGCGAAGTGTGGGATTTAAGACGACCCTCGCGGTATGGTATCCCCGCACGAACGAACAACACGAACACACGAAAACCTGATAAATAAACTTCTTTTAAAAAAACTACACCGAAACTGCCGCAATAGATATATATATAGGTATATATATAACTATATATAAAAGAAACGGAAATTTTCCCGACACAAGGAAAATAATACCGCACACAAACCCTTTTTCAAAATCAACACAAGCCGACAATCACCCAAAAGAAATTATTCGTACACCAAAAATTAAATCTTTTTAAACGCAATTGATTTGCGGGACCAGACCAACCTGTCTGAAATCCCTCGCACGATTCTTTGCAGAATCTATTCACCAGCTGGACTTCGATAAAATTCGATGTCCAGCAACAACTTGGCTCTGATGCGGGACAACACAAACAAAAAAAAAGGAATAAGGAAGAGGGGGGAAAAACGGCCAAACAAATTCCAAGCAAACTACTTGGACGGAAACACTTCACCAAAACAATATCACGACCGAACACAACCTGTCCAACTCTATTCAATTCCTCAATTTCAAAACACTAAATGGCCGACTGCCACAAATAAAACAAAGCAAAATAAACACTAGCTGGCAAAACTAAACCAGCGCGCAAAAATACTCCCTTTGGACCACTTGTCCTCCAGCCACAGTCCGACGATGGCAACAGCTCCACTTCACCACTCAACAAAACACAATTTTTTTTTTAAAAGGACAGAAAGTTATCCAAATTTTGGAACCAATTAATTTAAAATTCAATTAATTTAAAACAAAACCAGAGCTTCGACACTCTCCTTCTTCCCTGCTCAAAAAGAACTCAAAAAAAAATTAGAATATATGAGCGCCTATGACGCTCACTTTCCATTTATCTTCCCACATACATAGAGTGCGGCTTACGCAGAAACCAGTGTCCGCAGTCGGGGCTTTACCCATACCTATATGCGAAAAATCTCTTCAGATTTTTCTAGGTGTGTTTGGCAAATTTACATATACCCCCCCTGCACCCACCAAAATGAAATATACATTTTGGCGGCACTCATGTACGTATAGGCGAAAGCATAAATGTTCTCAAATTCCTCTCCCTCAAACAGGTTTAAAAAGTACAAAAGCTTTAGTCCAGGTTTTGACAATTTACTATTGTAATGGCGAGGCTGGCAATACCCTCATCGGATCGCCGCCGCTCACTGAGCTAACTTAACGAAAGCAAAAGCGAAAGAAAGGAGAAGAAAGCAAGAGAACTTTGACAGTTTTCTTCTTCCGCGCGCCGGCCGCATTTCGCCCGCGAGTGTCGAATTTGTTTTGCTTAACAAATTAAGCAAAACAAATATATTTAAATAAAAAGTGAGAACCAATAAAATTGTGCAGTGCGTTAATTCGGTCAGTGCGTGTGTGATTTTGTTCCTCCGATTTTGTTCGCCCGTCGCCCCGAACAAAAGGGAAACACAAAACAATAACAAACAAACAACAATAACAACAAACAAAATTCTGTCGCGAATTTATACCGCGACAAGACAATCAACACTATTTTCTACAATATTAGAAAATTTTTAATATTTGAAAAATATATCGAATAAAATACAAATATAAATCAGAACTGGTTTGGAATGTTGCGTTTCCAGCCATAGTATTTCAAAAATATATCAATAGGAGAACTTTTTATGAATGAGCACACTTTTTGTGCTTTAGCTGAAATAGCATTGTTTAAGCCCGTGATTTGGGCTTGTATTGAACGGGACGGAAGTTTTAAAATCTTAAATAATCTTTCAGAGATGAAGGTTCCTTCAGACCCTGAATCAATTAATGCTCGTGCTGTATACGAAATACCCAAGTGGCATATGCGCACCAATGCTGTACCCAAAAGCACACCCTTGAAATTGGAAGCAAAACAATTTTGAACATTATGGCTAGGAACGGTTTCTTCAGTGGACTGTATTTGAATTGCATGAGATTGCTGCATGGCCGAATTGGAATTTGAGTTTGTAGAAGTAGAACTAGAAGTAGATGCCATGGGTATGGTGTTGGAGAGTGTATTGGGACGGTGCAACAAAGTGTTGTGTCGCTTATTACAAGTAAAATAATTATGAGTGCTTTTGCATTATTTTACGGTATGGGTTTTCCCAAAACAATTGATTCAAAGACCATATTTTTTAATGCAGGACATTCTATCTGCACAGTTCATTTTAAGAAAACGAGGACATTGACGAATTATGTGAACTTTGTTCGGACACAGTTAACATTGTGGAGTGGATTTTCGATTGGAAGAGTGTTTCATTTCGGAAACGGTATCAAGAGTTTGATAGCGACTTGTCAAAAAATAATCTAGCTCTGACCACACCGGAATATCGGTCTTGCTCTTAAGTGACTGCTCCCATAGTGCTAATGTTGCATCATGCAGCCGAGAGGAACACAAAAATACAAATATTGGATCCCAGCTGTCCATGCTTATGTTGTACATTTTCAGAGAGGATATACAACTGTTTATATCTCTTTGAAGATTTCTAATTAGAGTCCCTGACTCTGCAGCGACGTGTGGAAGGTTAAAAAGAATTCGTAATTGGTTATTAGCCAGGATTCGTTTATTTTCAAAACGATCCTTGACGTTTTTCCAAGCTATTGGAAAACCTTCATTTGTCAATGGAGATCGTGCGACAATCTCATTAGCTTCCCCTCGCGTTTTTTGATTTAAGTGAAATAATTTTTCAACCGGACTAAACCTAGAATTATTTATATAAATGGCCGTAAACATATCTCGAAAGGATTAGGATTAGGAGTGGATCCTGCATTAACCCTCGGTTGGGATAAGACTGGTGTACTAGCTAACGATGCATTGTGAATGAATTCACCAATTTTTGCGACACAGCGCACATATGTCTGATAGGAATTGCGATAACGATTTTTAAGAGTCTCAGACGGACTTGATCTCCTCTCTATGCACTTCTAGTGAAAATTGTGTGTATCCAGTTTCACCGATTTCGCTGAACTCGGATTCAAACTCTACTAGGTTGTCGGTCAACCGAATAAAGTTGTCGAGAGAAGTCATCGTAATAAACAAAATGGCTTTAGGAAACCCGCGAAATTTTGAATAAAAGTACCCAGAAATCACCCAATCGCACGGTGGTATTAACCACGGTATTTAAAGAAATTAAAAAAAACACACAACAACAGTAGGAAACCGATTTAATGTTGAATATCGGTAGGAATGCACAACGAAGTTGCAACTTTTTGTTTTTCAGAATTTCGATTTGAGAATTTCTTTGATTTCGAAAAAACAAAGCCGATTTGAGAAGTTATTTTAATTTGGAAATAATATTATTACCATGGAATTTTTCCAGATTCGCCTGTATTTAATTTTTCTTTTTGAACTTGAAACACAATACCAGTGTAAACTAGAGAGTGGACTATCTTCGGCTATACCGAAGCTGAAATACCCCCACACAGTAGGAAGAAGTACCTCGAACATAAAAAATTGTGGTCTCAAGACCCTATTTTGAGCCAATTATAGGTGGTTTTGGAGCCCAGACCATGTCCAAAATCCATTTCTAAAAATGTCCAATTAAATACACAAAAAAAAAAAAATTGGTCTCAAGACCCCATTTAGACCGTTATATATGTGGCTGCGGAACCTCGGACCATGTCAAAAATACGTTTCTAAACATTTCCAATCGAATACAACAATAAAAAATTTTTACCTTTTTTTTCGGTGTATGGGAGCCACGCCCAGTTTTTGTCCGATTTGGCTGATTCTCGAACTTGATCTCAGTATTCACGAGAAAAACATGTACGCAAAGTTTCAAGTCGATATCTCCAAAACTGCGACCGCTATCGTGCGGACGGACAGACGGACAGACGGACAGACGGACGGACAGACAGACGGACATCGCTAAATCGACTCAGGAGGTGATACTGATCAAGAATATATATACTTTTTCATACCGGACACGCCTCCTTCCTTTAACCTATTTAATTTTTTAGAAATTGATTTTCAAAATTTACTGGATTTTTGTTATATAAAAAATTAAATTCAGGAACCCTAGAAACACCATTGAACAATTTCAGAATTCAGGAAATGGTTAATAAATTTTTTTTGGAAATTTTATTTACTTATTTATCTATTTTTATACCCCCACACTTACTGTGGCAGGGTATACTAACTTTGTCACAACGTTTGTAACGCCCATAAGGAGGCGTGTCCGGTATGGAAAAGTATATATATTCTTCATCAGTATCACCTCCTGAGTCAATTTAGCGATGTCCGTCTGTACGTCCGTCTGTCCGTCTGTCCGTCCGCACGATAGCGGTCGCAGTTTTGGAGATATCGACTTGAAACTTTGGGTACATGTTTTTCTCTTGAATACTGAGATCAAGTTCGAGAATCAGACAAATCGGATAAAAACTGGGCGTGGCTCCCATACACCGAAAAAAAAGGTAAACATTTTTCAAGTCTTTTTTATTGTTGTATTCGATTGGAAATGTTTAGAAACGTATTTTTGACATGGTCCGAGGTTCCGAAGCCAAATATATAAGGGTCTAAATGGGGTCTTGAGACGAATTTTTTTTTTTGGTAGATTTAATTGGAAATTTTTAGAAATGGATTTTGGACATGGTCCGGTTGCGAGCTGTGGTAACGGGTAATTTGCAGTTGGGGGGTTTGGAGTAAATACATTTTGTAGGTGACTTGCAAAAGCAGTACCTTTTTCGGCATCACTTCTAGCCCAGTCTCCGTTGGGTAATCGAATTGGCGATTCTGCAATTAGTAATTTGTTGAGCTCGTCGATGAAAGCTTTTCCATGAATTGATTCAGATCATTCTCGTTTTTTGCCTTCAGTTCATTTTGGAGTTTTCGTGTAACGAGGGTCTGCTTTTGTTTCAGATAGGGTGATCTGAACTTTTGCCAATCACGCCTTATTGATCTCTTTTCTGATAAGAGCGCAGCTATATTTTGTGGCATAAATTCCTTTTTATAACCCTTATATTAACTTGCTTTGGGCGGACTATATATATATATATATATATATATATCCTCAAATCTGCGGCGAGCTTTTTCATACACTTCCACATGAGCTGGAGAGCTGAAATTTGGAACAGTGATAGAACTCCGGTGACAATGCATTCTATCATTGGGGTCCATCAGAGGCGTAGGGGGCCGTGGGGGGACTCAAACTTTTTTTTTTTAAACATGACATAACTTCCGATTCCTTCAAGCTACAATGATGAAATTTGGTAGGTGGGTTCTTATTGACAAAATGATTTTTTATACCCTTTGGAAAGGGGGGTGTGGGGGCAAAGGGGAGCGGAATGGAGCCAATTTAAAGTTCTAACTTTCGTATTTTTTAAGCTACAGGGCTGAAATTTTTCACTTAGGCTAGCATTGGGGAAAAAGAGTAAAAAAGGAAAAAAAAGGGGGAAAAAGGGGGGAACCATTTTTTTTTTTTTTAATCCAAAAAAATTTTTTAAATGTAAAAATTTCAGAAGAAAAACTATACGGGCAAAATATAAATAGGAAAGAAAAAAATTTACCGAAAAAAAAATTTTTTTAAAAAAAAGGGGAAAATAAAAAAGAGTAAAAAACAAGTTTTTTAAAATATAACCCTTTAACCGACTAAAAAGCAGAAAATAAATTTCCTTGAAATTAATTTCAGCAATTTCGATTTAAAATTAAGGGTTTTTGGCTACTTTGTTCCTAATATCATTGCAAATTTTGAAGTAGCCAAAAACCCTTTTTTTTTTGGATAGTTTAATTGATTTTTGGGGTCGCTGCCAGTGCGTCGTTTGTAAGTAGAAGGATAAATTTACGCACTGCCGCATTCAGTTGTTCCTCAGTTTTCAGTGACACATTTAGGGTAATATGCGCACTTATATATTTACTAAATTTAGGCCAGTTCGAATGTATGCTGGTGAGCCTGTCGGGTGGGTTGACTTCTGAACTTGGCGCATATTTCACAGTAATAATTGTAGGTGTATGGTCAGACGAGAGTTCCACTGAAGACTTATCGCGCTATTTTTATCTAAACTTTATTTAAAACTCTTAAATCAAAAATTCCCACGCGATAATTAAAATCTAATTGCCCGGTAGCTCAATCGCGACGCGTGGGATTGGAGCCGACCCTCGCGGTATAGTAATCCCGGCCGAACGAAACACACGAATACGCGAAAACCCGATAACTAAACTTTTCAAAACCTACTCTGAAATACGTACGTATATGAAAACCGCAAATAACCGAACCCGAAATGGAAACGAAAACTCACTGACACACAAAACGGAAATCTGTCAAACGAGAGTATTTTAGAAAAAAAGTACTAATGGCAAAATCATGCCTTTATGTGCACTTGGCTTACTGGACCACTCACTGACACACAAAACGGAAATTTGTCAAACGAGAGCATTTTACAAAAAAACACTAGTGACAAAAATTTATGTCTTTATCAGAACTTGATTTACGGGCCTGCCAATGCCATCCCCAACATCGGATCGTAAAAGCTCATACACAAACTTCTAAAACGAAGTCGCAACAAAAAGGAATAAGAGATCTTGACAGCAGTTGTCAATTCTCCGTCCGGCTGCATTCCATCCGAGAGTGTCCGATTTGGTTTAATTAAACCAAAATAATATAAATAAAAAAAGAACAATATAATAAAAAAAGAATAATATAATAAAAAGTGTCAGTGCGCGCTTTCGGTCTGTGTTTTTCCCTTCGGTTTTGTTCACCCGGCGCCCCGAACAAAGGGAAAACACAAAAACAAGAACAAACAAACAACAATAACAACAAACCAATTTCTGTAGCGAATTTCTGCCGCGACAGACTCAACATATCGTTTGTATTCTTGTGGAAATGCGCTACGGTCAGAATGCATATAAACCACACAAGCACACAAGTAACTTACAACGCTTTTGAGGCATGAAGTATGTATATGGGGTTTATTTAAACCTGTAAAACACCAGTAAATCTGTAAACATGTAAAACATGTAAGCTTTAAATGAACGATGATGTGAAAATAGCATAAATAAGGGCAAAATGGCTGCTGTGGTTAGGGTGACATGTCAATATTCTACAATCAGGGTTTACATATTAACCCATTCATGACAAGCGTGCTCATATGGTAACGCTGGTAGCGTTCTACGGTATGTGCAATTACAAAAATATTTGAACGGATATCACTAATCCGTTTTTTGATGTTAATAAAGCATACTTTGATCTTTCTTTTGATATATAACTCTAAGCAATCGCCCGTCAGTAGCGGTCGTGGCGGATAATTGAAAATTAGTGTTTTCAAAAAGTGGGCAAAAATAGCGAAAAGGCACGACCTTTCCAGTAAGAATATTTTTCATTGCCATAAAAAGTTGTATATTTTGAATATTTTTTTTTTGGCATTTGGGTAGAATATCAAAGTATTAGAAAACGTATAAAATAAAATTATTTATAACTTCTGTGTTACCTTTTTATCATTTTGAATTTCGCTGTTACCATATGGGCACGCTCGTCACAACCCTAGCAAATTTAAATTTTCTTACTGAAAATGTTTGTATGATTTTTTTTTATGTAAAATTAAATATATTTTATTTGTATTGATTTGAAAGTGTATTTGTGTACTTAATATAATTATTAAAAACTTTTTTTTTAATATTCAGATTTAAAAAAATTGTTTGTACATGTTTATATACATATTTGCGTACATATTTGAGCATTTTTTGTAAAATGAAGTAAATTTTATCTATATATTGGATTGAAATATATTTTTTTTAACTTCTTTCATATAAAGTTAAATATATTTTATCTATAAATTGTCTTTACAGTGTGGTTATGTACTTGGTATGCTTTTGAAAAATTAGCAGCACCTCTTAAGTTGATTTAGCCATATCCGTATGTCTGTCCGCTATTTCGATTGGTATGGGCTCTTGGAGGATCTAAATGAAAGCTCGGCGGTCCAAACATTGAATTTATCCTTTGAATTTGGGCGAATCGATCAACTGCCACGCCTACCATCCATACAAGTAAAAATCGAGTTTTGTAACAAATGTTACCCAATTTCACGGGAATTGTGGTAGGAAAATTCTCCGTAAGATATATTGTCCGCTTTGCGTCGATGGTGAGTGCCGCAAAAGCTATATGAGCAATACCCCGATCATGACATGACATCATGACGCATACAAAATCCACGTCTAAGATGGCTGGGTCATGCCGAGCTGATGAATGTAAAAAAGTACTACTAAATGGAGCACATGTGAGTACCGTCGGTGGAATGAGCGGAAGATGGCGACCAGGTCTCAGATGGAAGGGTGCATGGTATATATAGGTTTACTTCGACCGGTTGAAACTTACTCAATTGTTTTTTTAACAAATTTACATTACGATGAGCATAATTTTATTTGGCTGGACAAGATGATTAGGAGGAAGATGAAGCAGGTACTTCCTATGGGCTTCATCGTAAACCTCTTTTACAGCCATGTAAGTTGTGTATGTCAAATGAAATGATGACGAGGACCTTTCCAATTTCAGTTCATATGGAGATATTTCTTATGTTATTGAAAACCTAAGCAGTATTTTGGTGTAGGTGTAGATAAATTTAAAAAAAAAAAAAATTTTAGATTTAAAAAAATTAGACGATTAAAATTTGTTTTACAAAATAAATCTTAAAACATTGCTAAACTTTCAAAAATTTCAAAAAAAAGTAGTTGTAAACAATAATATCTTAAATTAAGTAATTTTGCTAGGGTTGTGACGAGTGTTACCATATGGTAACGGCTAGGGCTGAGCAAACGGAGAGCGGTCCAAAAAAAAAAAGTTAGAAATTCGTTTCTTAGGTCATTTCTAGGTATTCCTGAAAAAATCGTGAAAAAATTCCGAAAATTTCACTCTCGTCATTAATGGGTTAAGAAAATTTTTCAATACAATCTTGCAGTGCCAAACGTAAGCAAATCAAAAGCTCAACCAATTTAGCAAATTAAAACTGAATAATAAGCGTTATGCGAAGAAATTAAGAGATATTTGCAAAATTTTTATTTATTTGCAAACTTACATCAGCCATTTTTCCCATTTGGTTGTTTATTCCAAGTGAAAGCTAACAGGGTGGTGGCACACTTTTGGAAAGCACATTTGAAAATTTGTTACAGAAAATTGTCAGTTCCTACACATATTTAATGATTACATTCGGATTCAGCGTAGAATAATATATAAGAAACCGTTTTAGTATCTCATTTAACAACATTAATGTCAATTAGAAAAAAATTCCACACTTTAAAAAACGATAAATTTTTTCCAATTTTGTGGATTTGATCTCTCTTTTCATTTTATATGAGATACAAATATAAAATGTTCCACAACATTCTCTAATGTTCTATAACTATCAATTTTCTATAAAAAAAAAGTGTTAAAAATTGGTGTGTCTAAAAATCCCGTTTAACGCCAAATGGAGCCTGCTGGAAAAAAGGCTTTCGAAAGCAATTTAAATCGGGTCTCACGATCACCTTTATTCAATTTTATTTTCTTTAAAAATCTTAATAAACATCGAAAAATAAAAATGTTTCGGTATGTAATTTAACTGCTTTTAGTAAGTTATGGTTTGTACCAAAGGCAACCCTTATTCACCGCGTAGATCTACAAGATTCTTGCTAAAATTTGAAGAACCTATTCCGTCATACAGGGACGTAACCAGAAAGAATTCAAAACATTTTTGTATACTTATAAAATGCAAACAAAATTAAAATACCCCAACGATGTTCGCTCTCGTCTCATTCATTTGAATTATCTTAAAAACAGGATAATGTTTCAATCCTTAGTGTTTGTGTTTGATATTATCAATGGCAATGTTGATTGCTCTGTTTTGTTAGAGCGAATAAAATTTAATGTTCCTTCTAGAAATTTGCGACACTTTGCTGTGTTTAATGGCTCAGTTTCATCGTTCCAATTATGCCATTAATGAGCCGCTTATTAGAGCTTTAGCTTAATTTAATCGGATATCTGTTAGCAATCCTGAGTTTGAATTTTCTTTATCAAAAGTAAATTTTAAGTTATTACTCAACAATATGTAATCGTAAGTTTTGTAAATTTATTTATTCTTATTTATAGGACAAACGGATAGTCTGTAAGGATTTTGTGTCCATAGACAAAATAGATAAATAAATAAAATTAAATTATGATACAAAAAACTCAATTTTTTAAAAGTTGTCTTCTTGTCCATTTTTAGTTGACTTTAGGTAAATATTCTATCAAATTGTTGTGAAAGAGTGATCTTTTCCCATTCCAATGAGCTATATATGACCTTCCTACGACGACTTTCAGAAATCGAGTTATGAGACCGGCCTCCTTAGAGCCAATCCATTTTTTGTCGCATATCGTTTTGGGGAGGTTTCATTTTCACGGAACAAAATATTTGCGATAAGTCTTTTATATGAAAGGATAAATAATTCGGTTTGCCATTTGTGACTTAAAATGTAAGGGCATTTCTTATACGTACAGAGTTATTAACTTTACCTTAGATTTATGAATATGTTGTTGTTTATATTCCGAGTCAAATTCCGGTTCACTAAAATAGTTCTGAAAATAAATTTTAAAAATGTATTAAAAACTGCTCCAAAAATTATAAGTACACTTAACACTAGTTCATATGAATTCAAATTGAATTCAAATTATAAAAAAACTAAAATGAGTAAGTTTCAGTCGGTCAAAGCCGACTTACTGCGCCATATAAATAGCTTAAAGTCCTTTTTGCTCATCTTAATGTCGATTTTTAGAATTAATTCCGCATAGCCGTCATGCTTAGCGAAACAAGGAATATTTAATTCACTAAGCCTTTATGCTTAGTGGAATATTCCCAACGGGGGACTTTTCCTATCGCCAGACTCTTCGATGCAGAACAGTAATATATTAAAATCTGCGACCACCAAAACCAAACTTACACAAACTTTCATACCATATTGATCAAATCTTAAAAATTCAGCAGCCATCATGAATTCGAAATCAGCGACCCGAAAAACCCCATATAGCAAATTTGGAACTATTTCAGCGGAATCAGGTTACATATTTCACAAAACACATGTTCGCTTATATGGAAGGTAGGCGTGGCAGTCGACCGATTCCGCCCATTTTCAATACCAACTCCTCCTAAAGCCTAAAAAGGATAAATCCAATGTTTGGGTCAACTAGCTTTCTTCTAGCTCCTGCAATCTTGCTTACAAGAAAAGACAAAGAGACGGACAGATAAACGAACAGACAGACGGACAAACGGATAGGGACAAACGGATAGGGGTAAATCAACTCAGAAGGTGAGGCCGATCAAGATCAAGAATATATAGTAGGGTTCCCAATCGTCCCGGAAAATACGGGACGTCCCGGATTTGGTACATGTCCAGCAGGGACGTAACCAGGAAAAAATTTCGGGGGGGGTTTTCATTAAATTTTTTTTACTTACACTGAAGAAAAAAAGGAGAACATGCAAACCAGATTAAAATCAACAACATATCGCTTTTTTTCAAAATAAATCTTTTTATTTTTCATAAAAAAAAGTAGATTAAAAACAATACAAAAAAATTTGCAAAAAAAACCCGAAGGAGCTTATGAAAAAAGGATTTATTCTAAATCCGACGTATTGTGTTCATATATTTCGGGGCGGTTTGCCACCCTAATGCCCTCCTAACCCCCCTCCTATTCGAGGGTACGTCCCTGCTTTCATTTTAAAACCTTTCATTTCATTCCCAGAAAATTTCGAATAACTGTAAATTTTCACAAGGTGTTTCACTTTGATGTAAATGTAAACCGTGATATTCGATGCTTAATACCGAATGCTAGAACTGCAATTTTTACAGTTTTTGGTACACGAAAGTTTTTAATAAAATAAAATATCAAGGAGATACGGAAGTTTCTCTTAAATTTCATAACAATTCCATACATTTTTCTAATACTTCATATATTTCGGGGGGGGTTCGAACACCCCAAACCCTCCCCCTGGTTACGTCCCTGATGTCCAGCATTTCAAACATTTCATTGAATTTTAAGTTATTTATTGACATTTAACAAGTTATACAAATGCTTGTTGCCCTAATCCAACGATTTGAACAACGTTATGCAAAAATCGATGGTACTCAAAAAATTTTGTAATCAAAATTTTAAGTACGACATTTTAATATTAATATTAATGTTAATATTAATCGTACTCAAATTTTTGTGGAAGCGCGTAAATTTTAGGTAATGAATATAATATAGATTCGCAGTAGATATATTGATGTTTCAAAAAACGATATATCGGTAATATCGATATTTTTATAAAATATTGAGTTCCTTAAAAACAAAAACAGGCGTGCGGTTGTCTCTTACTTATAGGGTTACCAGATTCTCTTGAGTCAAAAAGAGTACAAACTCCTCGATTTTAGACCACATTTTTTTTGAAAGTCAAAAATTAAAAATAAAATGTATTTATATAAGTAACAAACTCATTAAGTACACACGTATACGCGGACTCAAAATTAAAATTTACTACTTAGTTTTCTTTAGGCGTTATTGATTTTAAATTTCAAACTCCAAAGGGTCTAAGTGACATACTAATTAAGCGAATAATAAGTATAACGCTAAATTTAAGACCCCGGGTGCTAATGTTCCGATCCCTCCTCAATAAATTGAATAATTTGGCTATATACTTGGATTGTTTTCGATAAAGACATTCAAAATTTGTTTTTAATATTTTGGTTAAAAAAGTGGTAGGTCTCAACTAAGGCATTCAATCCCGAAGTGTTTTTGAAAATCCCTGGATTTCGGGATTTGAAATTACAATCCCGGAACTACAATATTAATATTAATATCAATATTAATATTAATATTAATATTAATATTAATATTAATATTAATATTAATATTAATATTAATATTAATATTAATATTAATATTAATATTAATATTAATATTGATATTAATATTAATATTGTAGTTCCGGGATTGTAATTTCAAATCCCGAAATCCCATTAATTAGTATACATACAATTTTCTACCCCATATCAAGGCTTTACTGATTTTATTGAAATTTTAAGGTAAAATTGTGTTAGTAATGGAATTTGCAACGGACATAAGAGGTTGGATTTGGACAACGGGGCGTGGCACCTCCCATACAACAAAAAATATTATTAAAAAGTAACTTAGTAACTATCGAATATTAAGTGGTCCATGCCACCAACTGCGCCCTTGCACATTTTTTGGGTGAATCATACCGGGTGGGATTACAACTGCCACCAATTGCGTCCTTTGACTTTTTTTGGCTGAATCATACCGGGTGGGATTACAGCTGCCACCAAGTGCGTCCTTGGACATTTTTTGGGTGGCTCATGCCGGGTGGGATTACAACTGGAACCAAGTGCTTCCTTGGACATTTTTTGGGTGAATCATACCGGGAGGGATTACAACTGGAACCAAGAGCGTCCTTGGACATTTTTTGGGTGGATCATACCGGGTGGGATTACAACTGGAACCAAGAGTGTCCTTGGACATTTTTTGGGTGAATCATACCAGGTGGGATTACAACTGGAACCAAGTGCTTCTTTGGACATTTTTTGGGTGAATCATGCCGGGTGGGATTACAGCTGCCACCAAGTGTTTTCTTGGACTCTTTTTTTGTGAATCATACCGGGTGGGATAACAACTGCCACCAATTGCGTCCTTGGACATTTTTTGGGTGGATCATGCCGGGTGGGATTACAACTGGAACCAAGTGCTTCCTTGGACATTTTTTGGGTGAATCATACCGGGAGGGATTACAACTGGAACCAAGAGCGTCCTTGGACATTTTTTGGGTGGATCATACCGGGTGGGATTACAACTGGAACCAAGAGTGTCCTTGGACATTTTTTGGGTGAATCATACCAGGTGGGATTACAACTGGAACCAAGTGCTTCTTTGGACATTTTTTGGGTGAATCATGCCGGGTGGGATTACAGCTGCCACCAAGTGTTTTCTTGGACTCTTTTTTTGTGAATCATACCGGGTGGGATAACAACTGCCACCAAGTGCGTCCTTTGACTTTTTTTGGCTGAATCATACCGGGAGGGATTACAGCTGCCACCAAGTGCGCCCTTGGACTTTTTTTGGGTGATTCCTACCGGGTGGGATTACAACTGGCACCAAGTTTATCGGGGGGAATAAACCATCAACTACAGCGCCATTGAAATTGTCGCAAATTCCTATATATATTTATTTTAAAATTTTATACAATCCGTGCAACGCCGGGTATGTAACAGCTAGTATATTATAACTCTGAGTGTGTGTCTGTATGTCTGTATGTCTGTATGTCTGTATGTCTGTATGTCTGTATGTCTGTATGTCTGTATGTCTGTTTGTCCCTCAATCACGGCTAAACGGCTGTACCGATTCTCTTGAAACTTTCAGTATAAATTCTATAGGTATCGACTTGTAACATAGGCTATATGCGGTTGGGATTGGACAAATGGGCGTGGCACCTCCCATACAACACAAAATATGTCTACAAGGTAATTTAGTAACTATTGAATTGAATTTGAATAGAAAATTGAATAATAAATACGAAATTTAGCACGAAGCTTCCAAGCTTTATGCCAAATATGAGCATAATTGGACAAGGGGCGTGGCACCGCCCACACAAAACGTAACTTAAATAACAACTAATTAAGCAACTATTGGATATATTTTAATGAAATTTGGAATGGAGCTGTATAGTATGTTTTCCCAGCTATGTGTCGAATATGGGAATAATTGGACAAAGGGGCGTTGCACCTCCCACACAACACATAACTTAAATACCAGCTAATTAAGCAACTATTGGATATATTTTAGTGAAATTTGGAATGGAGTTGTACTGCTATGTGTCGAAAATGGGAATAATTGGACAAGGGGCGTGGCACCGCCCACACAACACGTAACTTAAATAACAGCTAATTAAGCAACTATTGGATATATTTTAATGAATTTTGGAATGGAGCTATATAGTATGTTTTCCCAGCTATGTGTCAAATATGGGAATACTTGGACAAAGGGGCGTGGCACCTCCCACACAACACATAACTTAAATACCAGCTAATTAAGCAACTATTGGATATATTTTAGTGAAATTTGGAATGGAGTTGTACTGCTATGTGACGAATATGGGAATAAATGGACAAGGGGCGTGGCACCGCCCATACAATTTTCTACCCCATATCACGGCTTTACTGATTTTATTGAAATTTTAAGGTAAAATTGTGTTAGTAATGGAATTTGCAATAGGACATAAGAGGTTGGATTTGGACAACGGGGCGTGGCACCTCCCATACAACAAAAAATATTATTAAAAAGTAACTTAGTAACTATCGAATATTAAGTGGTCCATGCCACCAACTGCGCCCTTGCACATTTTTTGGGTGAATCATACCGGGTGGGATTACAGCTGCCACCAAGTGCGTCCTTGGACATTTTTTGGGTGGCTCATGCCGGGTGGGATTACAACCTGGCACCAAGTGCTTTCTTGCACATTTTTTTGGTGAATCATACCGGGTGGTATTACAACTGGAACCAAGTGCTTCCTCAAGTTTCCCCCCGTGAAACTTGGTGCCAGTTGTAATCCCACCCGGTAGGAATCACCCAAAAAAAGTCCAAGAAATTACCTTTCCAACAAAAAAAGATATTAATATTAATATTAATATTAAAATGTTCCACCGCCCCAACACCGGGGCTGAGTTAGATGACCGATCTCAAGCAATCCCTACTAATTTTTCGTATTTCTCTCCCACAGCTTTCCACAAAGAAACCGTACGGACGGACACACCGCGAACGCAATCTAATATGGACAAGGAGGAGCAGCGAAAATTTGAAGCTGCACGACTGAGCTACCGTCAGCGACATGAGCAGGAGGCCTAACGTGGCCGGCGAACTATCCAACTCGGATCTGACAGCGAGGAGGTACTAGTTGGACAGCGAGGCCGCAATGGTCAACGACTCCGTGTCTACAATCGTCGCAACAATCGGGCCACATCGGCCCGTCAACGAGAGGGGCCGCTGGCAACAGAGGAGTCGTGGCACTTCCAGTCAGCAAGGGGGCCGAAAAGGACAACGTATCCCCACGAGAGGCCGTCCGACTGGAAGGCCACAGGGTCATGCTGACGAGGTTCAGTCAGCACGAGTCAGCTTTTACTGCGCCGACGTAGGCCCTGAACCCCCAGATCGTACAGTAGAGTCTGTTGATTCCTGGGAAGGTGAGTTCACAGCGGCGGATACCGAGGACAACGACGTCTGCTCACCAATTGAGAACGTCGACATAGAGTGGCCAACAAGCGACGAGGAAGAGGGTATCCAGGTGGAAACCAACATATCGCCATCAAGTACCCCTATCGGTACTGGGTCGTGCCATGATGACAGCGAACACACCGAACAGATCGAGGTTCTCGGCGTCGCTTTCCCTTTTCTTCTGCAGAAGTTACTCGCATATTAGCGAAAATAAAGTTAAAATTTATATATTTAGTCCCGTATTAGCGAAGACGAATTTTAAGTACAACGGTTTTACAAATTTGGCTTTAGTTTGGCGGAAATAAATTTGAAATTGGAGAATTTACTCGCGTATGAGCGAAAATAAATTCGAAATAGCAAAGTTTTGCAAATTTGGTTTTAGTTTGAAGAATTTACTCGCGTTTGAGCGAAAATAAATTGAAATAGCATAGTTTCTTAAACTTTACTTATTTTTACAAATTCACTTTAGTTTGGAGAATTTACTCGCGTATGAGCGAAAATAAATTTGAAAAGCATAGTTACTTAGTTTGGAGAATTTACTCGCGTATGAGCGAAAATAAATTCGAAATAGCATAGTTTTGCAAATTTGGTTTTAGTTTGAAGAATTTACTCGCGTTTGAGCGAAAATAAATTGAAATAGCATAGTTTCTTAAACTTTACTTATTTTTACAAATTCACTTTAGTTTGGAGAATTTACTCGCGTATGAGCGAAAATAAATTTGAAAAGCATAGTTACTTAGTTTGGAGAATTTACTCGCGTATGAGCGAAAATAAATTCGAAATAGCATAGTTTCACAAATTTGGTTTTAGTTTGGAGAATTTACTCGTGTATTAACGAAATGAAGAAAATAAAACCTCTGAAATTACTAAAATTTATACGAGTTTGCCATTTATTGAAGTTGTCCCATCAAACAAATATTTTGTAACGGACTTTGGACACCGCTGGCCTAATAACTGGCAATTTAAATTAATGAAAGAGTGCATAAACTTATGATTTTTTACTTTATCTGTATGAACATATTCATACTATTTTTTTAGAAATAACTGCCAATTTAAATCAATGAAATTGTCCATTGCATGTAAGTCTGTGTTCATTGGCTGTTTGAAGTGCTCTAACAATTTCATTATTAATGAAACTGTACATTGAAAGCAAAGTATTGTACATTGGCTTTAAGCATGTGTTCATATAAACTGATGCCACAGAGTTTATGAATGCGTTTTCATACAGACAATGATCTGTTCATAAGCGACCAAATTTGTTTATTAATTTGTGATCATACAGCCATTGAATATGGAATATGAATATGGACATAAAGAAAAAAGGTAGCAGATTGACCAGGCGTCAAATATTTTTGCGTGTGGCACGTGTCAGGCGTCAAAATAGTAAAAGAGCAAAAATGAGAGTAAAAATGCAAATGAATAGGGGTCAAATGACGCCTGTCTGGCATGCCCTTTTGAGATTCTTGTGGCGGAGATTGTGGTTACAATTCGAATTGGAATTACTAGATGATTGAACAGGGATTGCTGGAACTAGAGTATCATAACGAAGTAGGGTATTATGACGATTATGGCATTTGCAGCAGTTGTGCTTACTTTTGCAATCCTTGATTGAATGGGTGTTTCCCAGACAATTAAGACAGAAGTCGTACTTTTTAACCGCCGACATTCGCTGACCAGCATTCATTCGTAGGAAGCGGGTGCATGAGCGAATGGTATGAGTTTCATTTGGACAAAGCTTGCATGGAGGCATAGACATCGGAATATGTATTGAGTTTTTATAATCAGCACGATTAATAGGATTAGAAAGGAGTTTGTAGTAGGTTTTCTCGAATTAGATGAGAATTTAATATCAGATATCGTACTCAAAATATTTTGAGTACGATTACTGTAATCGTACTCAAAAAGTAATTGTAATCGTACACGCACAGCTCTGGTTTCATAAGAGGGTTTGCGAAAGTTTCGGCAACGTATAACGGAGGAAATTTTTGGGTTTTCTTTGTTTATTGTTTTTGAGTCACATTTTCCGTCTTTTTTATTAAGCTCTGGTAGACTGAGCAGCCTCTATAGTTAGCAGTGTGATTGCCACCGCAATTACATTTTTTAATAGACTGTATGGGAAAAATAAAATTTTATGAAAATCATTTTTATAAATTCGGGGTACAGCTTAAAAAATGAGAATATTGTGGAAATGGTACAGAGCTCTTGAACGAACAAATCCATGTAAGAAGCGGATTTTTACGGACCTTGTATAAATTTATTTATGCTAACACACCATGTATATATTTAATATGCCAGTTCGTACTCGAGTGAGCGTCACTTCGACTTTCGAGGATTAGGAGAAATAAAGCGACCATCGAGGAGACCAGACGTGTCCGATTTGTTCGCCATCAGTTGGTGTTTAAATGCACCACTGTTGTACTTGGAGTTCTTCGAAAGTATGTCCAAGCTTTACTCTTTGGCTTTTTGGGTGACATTGCTATTCTACTCTTAATATATACACGCAGAGAAAAAATATGGTTGGAGCATGATTGCAGCGATCATATATACTTGCTACAATAATACTATGATTATGAAGACCATAGTTGGTTGGGGTAATCATGTAAATTATATTTTAATGATTATAGAGACCATATTATGATTTCAGAGAACATATTATGATTAGATTCCAACCATGCCAAAAACATGCTAGAGGCAATAATGTATATGATTGGATATTTAATATTAATAAGAGCCCAAATGTGCAATGTCCGAATTTTGAGTTGTTGTCTTTGCTTATTCCATAAAAATTTAAAAAAAGGTTTTTGTATTAGATTTTTGACACATTAAAATTCCTTCATTTTTATTTTCAAACTGTGAAATTTGATTGTTTGATATGAAAATACACCAGCTCCATCTAGTGTTTCAAGCAATAAATTATTTTTGGTTTGTGTTTTTGATAAATAAACAAATTCAATTTCAAAGAGCGCAGTTATACTATGTCCCGAAAATTGTATTGGACATAGTATAGTTGGGCCTCTTAGAACTCAAAATAATGAAATTTTGTATGAAAACGAATTTGAATGTCACAGAAGAATTCCATTTAATTTAAAACCATGACGAGTTTTCACTCAAACTTTTTTTTTAACACTCCAAAGATGGATTAAGCTACATAAGAAAAATATTGGACCCAGAAAACAGAACTGCAATAATAACGAAAAATTTATTTCAAAACTTGTTTTGCGTTTTCTACAGTTTGGGAAAAATGGACATAGGATGGTAACGCTTTAAGGTATCGATATGATTAGTATATGTATGCATTTAGAACAAAAGAAATTCAAGGCAGTAGTAGCTAAACGTGCTTACGCGCTTCGACAGCAACCCAAGTATCCCAGGTTCAAATCTCGGCACGGCCAAACGTAAGTAAGTAAAGAAAAATGTATATGAACTATTATTTCTTAAATATAATATAACAATCAGCTAATATTACATTGAAATATTAATAATATAATTTGCAACAATTGAAAAGTAGATGTTGAAATTCAATTGAAAGTTGAATAAAAATTGGTTAACATGATTGTAACCATCATGCAAATTTTTGGCTGCAATCATTACATGTTTATTTTCAATCATATAAATGGTTAGCTGCAATCATGTAAATGTTTAGTATGCAATCATGGCATGGTTGGTGCAATCATTTCGGCAATCATAATATGGTCCCCTGAAAATATGATCAGGTCAACCATGTTTTTTCTGTACGTGTAGTACTACCCACAGCTTCGCTAGCAATAATTTTGTTATTAGAAATGTTATATGTATTATTTAAGCAACTGAAATAAAAATAGATTTTGCAAGTCTTCCCTCTGCCCATTCACCTCCCAGCTCCAAATCCAAAATTTCACCGAAATCCCTTGAATAGGACCCGAGTTACAGAGCTTTAGAAATTTTAAGGCGTTTCAGTGGGCGGATCTTAAATTTCAATAGTCATCCCTCTGCCCATTCACCTCCTAGCACCAAATTCAAAATTTCACCGAAATCCCTTGAATAGGACCCGAGTTACAGAGCTTTAAAAATTTTAGGGCGTGGCAGTGGAGGGCCTGAGTTACAGAGCATTACAAATTTTGGGGCGTGGTAGTGGGCGGACCGCAAATTTTCAGAATCAACATGCTACCCATTCATCCCCCAAAATCACATATAAAATTTCAGCGAAATCGGTAATTTTATTTTTCCCATACAGTCTATTAAAAAATCTAATTGCGGTGGCAATCACACTGCTAACTATAGAGGCTGCTCAGTCTACCAGAGCTTAATAAAAAAGACGGAAAATGTGACTCAAAAACAATAAACAAAGAAAACCCAAAAATTTCCTCCGTTATACGTTGCCGAAACTTTCGCAAACCCTCTTATGAAACCAGAGCTGTGCGTGTACGATTACAATTACTTTTTGAGTACGATTACAGTAATCGTACTCAAAATATTTTGAGTACGATATCTGATATTAAATTCTCATCTAATTCGAGAAAACCTACTACAAACTCCTTTCTAATCCTATTAATCGTGCTGATTATAAAAACTCAATACATATTCCGATGTCTATGCCTCCATGCAAGCTTTGTCCAAATGAAACTCATACCATTCGCTCATGCACCCGCTTCCTACGAATGAATGCTGGTCAGCGAATGTCGGCGGTTAAAAAGTACCACTTCTGTCTTAATTGTCTGGGAAACACCCATTCAATCAAGGATTGCAAAAGTAAGCACAACTGCTGCAAATGCCATAATCGTCATAATACCCTACTTCGTTATGATACTCTAGTTCCAGCAATCCCTGTTCAATCATCTAGTAATTCCAATTCGAATTGTAACCACAATCTCCGCCACAAGAATCTCAAAAGGGCATGCCAGACAGGCGTCATTTGACCCCTATTCATTTGCATTTTTACTCTCATTTTTGCTCTTTTACTATTTTGACGCCTGACACGTGCCACACGCAAAAATATTTGACGCCTGGTCAATCTGCTACCTTTTTTCTTTATGTCCATATTCATATTCCATATTCAATGGCTGTATGATCACAAATTAATAAACAAATTTGGTCGCTTATGAACAGATCATTGTCTGTATGAAAACGCATTCATAAACTCTGTGGCATCAGTTTATATGAACACATGCTTAAAGCCAATGTACAATACTTTGCTTTCAATGTACAGTTTCATTAATAATGAAATTGTTAGAGCACTTCAAACAGCCAATGAACACAGACTTACATGCAATGGACAAATTCATTGATTTAAATTGGAAGTTATTTCTAAAAAAATAGTATGAATATGTTCATACAGATAAAGTAAAATATCATAAGTGTATGCACTCTTTCATTAATTTAAATTGCCAGTTATTAAGTGGCGAAAAAGCATTCATAAGCTTTGTTGCGTTGTATGAGCACATGCTGTAACGAGGTATTTTACCGAGGTTAGGCCAGCGGTGTCCAAAGTCCGTTACAAAATATTTGTTTGATGGGACAACTTCAATAAATGGCAAACTCGTATAAATTTTAGTAATTTCAGAGGTTTTATTTTCTTCATTTCGTTAATACACGAGTAAATTCTCCAAACTAAAACCAAATTTGTGAAACTACGCTATTTCGAATTTATTTTCGCTCATACGCGAGTAAATTCTCCAAACTAAGACCGAAGTTGCGACACCTCCCGAAATCCAATTTTCCCAACCAGATTCATGAAATTATGCTATTACGAATTTCGTTTCGTTAATACACGAGTAAATTCTCCAAACTAAAATGAATTTGTAAAAATAAGTAAATTTTAAGAATCTATGCGATTTCGAATTTAATGTCGCTCATACGCGAGTAAATTCTCCAAACTAAGTAACTATGCTTTTTCGATTTATTTTCGCTCATACGCGAGTAAATTCTCCAATTTCAAATTTATTTCCGCCAAACTAAAGCCAAATTTGTAAAACTGTTGTACTTAAAATTCGTCTTCGCTAATACGGGAGTAAATATATAAATTTTAACTTTATTTTCGTTAATATGCGAGTAACTTCTGCGGAAGAAAAGGGAAAGCGAAAACAAAACCACCTAGTACCGTACGAACTACTTAGACCCTCGCTTCAATTGTCCCGTATGTCGGTTGTCGCGCCCACTTCTACCTGCCTGCTTCTGAGTGCTTTGATGGAATTCGCATCGCTTAACCACGAGTGAATTCCACCGAAATATCTATTTATTCTAACTACGGAGAATAGGCAAAACTAGATGACTTACTTGTTCGACGGCCACAGCAAAAGTACCCAACCCGAAAACTCAAACTCCCATCCTTGCCTCCCTTTTACTAGTGGATCCTAAATCGCACATCAGCTGTTTCCACGCATGTTGCAAACAGTGGTGCCTATGCGCAATTCCCAAACTTACAACCTTTTATTAAAACGGAGTTGTTACTTTATTGAAAGATATGGGTGAAAATGAGCAGCGATATTTTCTCCCTCACATTTCCCGGTTACTTTTGGGGTGGGAGGGTAATGAGGCGTATATTGCCAGATCTGTATATCCGGATACGGTATCGCTGTCTACCGACAGTGTGCAGGAACGAAACCTGCTGTCCTGGTTGTTGAATGGCTAGACGGTAGGGTACAGCTGCTGCCAATGATCGTCGAGCGTCTCCCTCGATGCCGGTCAAATCCAGTCCTGGCGGTGTTCCTGGTGGCGTTGCTGGTCGACTGGCGGGTACGTCCGCGCGCGTAGTTGTGCGGATGGTAATTCCGACCGGTCTCTAAGAGTTGATGGTGGCGAATATGCGTGGGCCACCCCATCCCCGACTTCACCTCGGCGTGTGTAGATACCACTCTGAAATCTTGGAGATCCAAAACACCCAGGGGGTACAATTGAACGGTATCCCGATGGTGGCATTAGTGGCGGTCGTTCGTTACTCAGACGCCGATTAGCGCGCGGTTCTCTTTGTTTGGGCGGTTCGTCATCCCCGTTCTCGTCATTATCGGTGGTGTCAAGAGCCCAGATACTAGCGTCGCTCCCTGGATCGAGCGCCTAATATGTGTCCTGGTTGGTTTTGGCGTTATTTTTGCAGTTATCCACGGGGCCCATATCCGCCTTCTGACACATGATTACGTTGGGATGAGTTTCATTATGAGCCTCGGCGTTGTCCCTTGAAGCTATCAATGATGGTCGCCCCCGAGATGGAGTTTTGAGTGCCTGCATCTCCCGGTGAGTCCTCAGCCGGGTAGCCGTCCGCTTCAGCCGGATTATCTATGTTCGATTTCGTCCGCGATATGTTTCTGTCGCCGTCCAGACCATCGGTTTTCCCACCGGGGCTGCTATGAACGGATATTACGTCCATCTCGAAATTTCTGTCGGGAGTTTTCAATCGGACCAGGCGGTCCTCGGCGTTGACGCTATCGCGCGGATAATACTCCTGAATCAGTTTAGTAAAGTGTGCAACACAATCCACCAGCCGTAGTCCCGGTGCCAAGGGAACCTCCGTGTAGCTGATGTGAGTATACCCAAATCGTCGTGGTCGACTCGAGGTAAGTGGTGTCGAAAATTTCGACGGCGGAGAGGCTGGCGCCCTCGGTGACGGCGTGTGCCATGATGGGGGTGTTGATGGGCATGACGACGTTACTGGAGATAGTAAGGGCCATGCTGGCGGTGCCGGAGGGGACGGTGTCGAGGCAGCCTGACCTGTAATGGGAGTGGAATCCTGACTTTCATCACTCACTCACTCCGGCCCTGACTTGACCGATGTCGTCCGGAGTTTTGTCACGCGTGAGCCCTATATCGCCGGGTACTACTAGTGTACTGACATTGTGCATTGGTGGGGTTAGCGCACCCACTGGTGTGCTACTCGTTATATCCTCCGTTCGTATGGTAGGCAGCGGCTGACGCTGGTTTTCTGGCTCGGCATCCGTTGAGGTGTCGCCGAGATGCGAATTCGTTCTCAATTGGTGAGCAGACGTCGTTGTCCTCGGTATCCGCCGCTGTGAACTCACCTTCCCAGGAATCATCAGACTCTACTGTACGATCTGGGGGTTCAGGGCCTACGTCGGCGCAGTAAAAGCTGACTCGTGCTGACTGAACCTCGTCAGCATGACCCTGTGGCCTTCCAGTCGGACGGCCTTTCGTGGGGATACGTTGTCCTTTTCGGCCCCCTTGCTGACTGGAAGTGCCACGCCTCCTCTGTTGCCAGCGGCCTCTCTCGTTGACGGGCCGATGTGGCCCGATTGTTGCGACGATTGTAGACACGGAGTCGTTGACCATTGCGGCCTCGCTGTCCAACTAGTACCTCCTCGCTGTCAGATCCGAGTTGGATAGTTCGCCGGCCACGTTAGGCCTCCTGCTCATGTCGCTGACGGTAGCTCAGTCGTGCAGCTTCAAATTTTCGCTGCTCCTCCTTGTCCATATTAGATTGCGTTCGCGGTGTGTCCGTCCGTACGGTTTCTTTGTGGAAAGCTGTGGGAGAGAAATACGAAAAATTAGTAGGGATTGCTTGAGATCGGTCATCTAACTCGGCCCCGGTGTTTGGGGCGGTGGAACATTTTAATTTCACTAGGTTGAGAGGTACGCGTTTTCTTGCCCCCCTCCCGTGTTAGTTGTACAATAACCCCAGAGATAAAACCCACAACCCTGTATGGTCCAGCGTATTTCGGCGCCAATTTTGCAGCAAAGCTATCAACTGCCTTCGATAATAGGTGTTGCTTCATTATCACCAACTGTCCTATCCTTGGCTTCCAAGGCCTTCTGCGGAGGTTATAGTGTCGGGCCTGGTCCTGGGCGGCTTTGGCCATATTGTGTCGCACGATCTCCTGCAGATGTGTAGCTCGTTCCGATCGTTCGATAGGTTTGGTGCCCGTACCTGCTGTCACCCGATCGTGCGCATTTGGTAGCCGTGGTTCCCTGCCTTGTGTTAGCAACGCCGGGCTGTATCCCGTACTCTCCGATATGCTCGTGTTAATGGCCAGTGTTATCTCCGGTAAATGCTCGTCCCAAGATTTTGATTTAATCCGGTGAATTGTGCAATCATTGTCTTTATAGTGCGGTTGGTTCTTTCGGTAGGATTTTTCTGAGGTGTATAGGGCGCGGTGAACTGGTGTCGCACGCCGATCACCTCCAAATATGCTTTGATTATTTTACTTTGGAACTGCGTGCCGTTATCGGATAAGAATACCTTAGGTACCCCATACCTGGCTAGGATTCGTTCACGAAATGCTTTCCTCAACCCTTCTGCGGTGGCACTTGGGAGGGGAACCAGCTCGGTCCACTTCGAGAAACGATCGACGAATACGAGAAGCGTGGTGTTCCCGTGCTTTGAGCTTGGTAACGGTCCAACAAAATCTGCATACACAGTAACCCACGGTTCTTCCGGGATGGTGGTCAGTATCTCCCCTGCTTGTGCTTGTTCACTTACTTTATACTTTTGACAGGATTCACACTGCCGTACATAACGGCTGATATCGCGCAATATCCCTGGCCAATAATATCTGTTGGTAATTCGATTTATGGACGAATCCCAAGATGGCCAGCGCTGGGGCTGTCGTGATTCTCAATCATCACCTTCCACGGCGCACAATCTTCATCGCCTGCGTGTCGCGCCAGGTGTCTATAAAGACTGCCGCCCACCATGGCATAGTCTGGGTATTTCTCCGGTTGACCGAGTACTTCACTTCGCCGCTTATGTAGCCATGTACAATCGACACTTCCATCATCTACCATGGCCTGTTGGCATCCTTCACGGGGTTGTCTTGATAACGCATCAGCAACCATCGAGATAGGGGCGCATTTTACGGATTCCCCACACAATGGCCAGGCACTCTTTCTCGGTCGGCGTATAGTTTTTCTCCGCATTATTCAGGTGTCTGCTGGCGTAAGCTATCACATGCTCGCTGCCCTCGATGACCTAAGTTAACACCGCCCCAAGCCCCAAATCGCTGACGTCGGTCTGTAAGGTAAAGGTTTCTGAAAAGTCGGGACATGCCAATACTGGTGCTTCCGTGAGCTTCTTTTAAAGCGTCGTGAAGGCTTTTTGTTGTTCGTCGCCCCACTTCCAGTGCCGGCCTTTCTTCAGTAGAGCTGTCAGTGGCTGTACAATGGCGGCGAAGTCGGGCACAAACCGCCGATACCACGATCCTACCCCCAAGAAGCTGAGTACTCCCCGCACACTACCAGGTGGCTCTAGCTCGCTGATGGCGGCCACCTTTTCCGGATCGGTGTGAATCCCTTCACCGCTGACCACGTGACCCTGGTACTTGATTTTCGTCTGAAAGAACTCGCACTTGTCTATGTTAATACGAAGATTTGCTGCCCTTAGCTGTCTGAAAACTTACCGAAGATTGCGAAAATGTTCCTCCAGAGTCGCGCCCGTGACCACAATATCATCAAGATAAGCGAAAGCAAAAGGTTCGAGCTCAGGTCCAATGACCTGATCGAGAGCACGCTGGAAAGTCGCCGGTGCTGAATGTAAGCCAAATGGCATCACTCGCCATTGGTACAACCCCCGGCCCGGTACCGTAAAGGCAGTGAATTGTTTACTCCCCTCTGCCATCGGGATTTGCCAGTAACCGTCTTTTAAATCTAAGCTACTAACGAATCTGGCATTTCTTAATCTGGCAAGAATACCGAATGAGTATTTAACTGTCGGTAGTCTATACACAGTCGCCAGGCGCCAGTCTTTTTCCGCACCAGCACGATGGGAGCGCTGTGCGGGCTGTGAGACGGTTCTATGCAGTCCTTTCCAGGAGCTTGTTGATTTCCTCGTCGATTATTGCCTGCATGACCGGGTTGCGTGGGAAATACCGCTGTTTGATGGGCCGGTCATCGGTCATAATGATCCGATGTTCTGTAATGCCCGTGGTACCTCGTAGCTCGCTGAACAGGGGTAGTTCGGTTTCCAGGAACGCGTCGATTCGCAGTTGTTGGTGTGTTGTGGGTTCTGCCATCAGTAAACACTTTGTGGCCGGTGCGGTTCCCTTCAACTGCAACGTCGCCCCCGCACAGGTAAAAGTCGCTTTCATGTATATCAGATAATCTAACCCTAAGATGACGGCCTCATGCGCGTCGGGCATGACGACGAACTTGAGTTGACACCGACTGGCTCCTAAGCAAACACACGTCTCCAGCGTCACCTCCCCCTTAAACTGTTCCAGCTGACCCCGTTTACCTATACGTTGCGCAAAAGCCCCGCTAATAAAGCTACGTGTCGCATCTGTGTCTATAATAAGGCATTCAATCCCGAAGTGTTTTTGAAAATCCCGGGATTTCGGGATTTGAAATCACAATCCCGGGATCCCTGGATTGGTTCGGGATTTTCGGGATATTCCAACTAAATACAATAGTTAGTATAAAATTAAAGAAAAAATTGTTGCAACAATATTTTAAATTTAATTCGACAAAGAAAACATATTTAATAAATATTACATTAAACAAAACAAATAATATTTAAATAAATATAGTCAAACACAAATTTATTCTTTTTAAATTAGATTGATCGAACAAATTTTTTTTTTTGCCACGCTGAATCCGAATATAATCATAAAATTCTGCCAGCTAAATTTCATGCTAAACACGAAAAACTTACTTTCAGTAGTTTTAGTATTATAGCGGGAACGGTGTCGCGGCATAAATTCGCGACAGAATTTTGTTTGTTTTTATGGTTGTTTGTTTGTTATTGTTTTGTGTTTTCCCTTTGTTCGGGGCGACGGGTGAACGAAACCGAAGGGAAAAACACAAACCGAAAGCGCGCACGACACTTTTTATTGCATTGTTCTTTTTTTATTATATTGTTCTTTTTTATTTATATTATTATTTTGGTTTAATTAAACCAAATTTGACACTCGCGGGTGGAATGCAGCCGGGCGGAGAATTGACAACAGCTGTCAAGATCTCTTATTCCCTTTTGTTACGACTTCGTTTAGAAGTTTGTCGATGAGCTTTTACGATCCGATGTTGGGGAAGGCATTGCGCGAAACTATACTTACGGGACGAAGACATAATATGAAAAAAACTAGACTAAAGCTTTTTGTACTCTATACCTGTTTTGGGAGGGGAATCTGTCGACATTTATGCTTTCGCCTATACATACTTGAGTGCCGCCAATTTGAGTATTTTAATTTTGGTGGGTGCGGGGGGGTATATGTAAATTTGCCAAACACACTCTAGAAAAATCTGAGAAGATCTTTCACATATAGGTGTGGGCAAAGCCCCGACTGCGAATACTGGCTTCTGCGTAGGTCGCGCTCATGTGTGGGGGGGGGGGGGAAGATGTTAGAGAAATGGAAAGTGAGCGCCATATATGCGTTCATATAGACAGGATTCTTTAGTTCTTTTTAGGCAGGGAAAAGAGTGCGAACAGAATTAGTGGACTGGCGTTTTCTTTTTTTGATTTAAAATTTAAATTTTCGTGTAGTGCGGTTTTAATTGTGCATTTAATTTTGATTCTTGTGGTTTTTAATTTATGATTTTGATTCTTAAATTGTGTTTTTTTGGTTGCTGTGGACCTTCGTTGGATCGTGGAGCTGAGGCAGGAGATATTTTCGAAGGAAGTATTTTTCCGCGCTGGTGTTATTTCCACCAGCGGGTGGCAATTGTGTATTTGGTTTCTTTTTATCTGTGGCAGTCGGCCATTTGGTTTATTCGAAAGATATAAAGGGAAAAAAATAATGTTAATAGAGTTTGTCAAGTTGGGGCGAGTCGGCCACTGGTGTTTCGAGATTTTATAGTGGAGTTGGTCTCCGTCGGTTTTGTGGTCCTGGTTTCCCCTTTCCCTTCCAATTTTTGTTGTGGCGTCCCGCACCTGAGCCAAGTTGTTGCTGGACATCGATTTTTTTTTTCGAAGTCCAGCTGGTGAATTGATTCTGTAAAGAATCGTGCGAGGGATTTCAGGCAGGTAGGTCTGGTCCCGTAAATCAAGTGCACATAAAAACATAATTTTCGTCATTAGTGTTTTTTTTTCTAAAATGTACCGTGAACCAGGTGCACATAAGAACTTGATTTTTGACATTAGTATTTTTTTTTTAAAATACTCTCGTTTGACATATTTCCGTTTTGTGTGTAAGTGGGTTTTCGTTTCCATTTCACGTTCGGTTATTTGCGGTTTCCATATACGTATATTTCAGAGAGGGTTTTGAAAAGTTTAGTTATCGGGTTTTCGCGTATTCGTGTGTTTCGTTATAAAGGGAAAAATAATTGTGCATTTAATTTTGATTCTTGTGGTTTTTAATTTATGATTTTGATTCTTAAATTGTGTTTTTTTGGTTGCTGTGGACCTTCGTTGGATCGTGGAGCTGAGGCAGGAGATATTTTCGAAGGAAGTATTTTTCCGCGCTGGTGTTATTTCCACCAGCGGGTGGCAATTGTGTATTTGGTTTCTTTTTATCTGTGGCAGTCGGCCATTTGGTTTATTCGAAAGATATAAAGGGAAAAAAATAATGTTAATAGAGTTTGTCAAGTTGGGGCGAGTCGGCCACTGGTGTTTCGAGATTTTATAGTGGAGTTGGTCTCCGTCGGTTTTGTGGTCCTGGTTTCCCCTTTCCCTTCCAATTTTTGTTGTGGCGTCCCGCACCTGAGCCAAGTTGTTGCTGGACATCGATTTTTTTTTTCGAAGTCCAGCTGGTGAATTGATTCTGTAAAGAATCGTGCGAGGGATTTCAGGCAGGTAGGTCTGGTCCCGTAAATCAAGTGCACATAAAAACATAATTTTCGTCATTAGTGTTTTTTTTTCTAAAATGTACCGTGAACCAGGTGCACATAAGAACTTGATTTTTGACATTAGTATTTTTTTTTTAAAATACTCTCGTTTGACATATTTCCGTTTTGTGTGTAAGTGGGTTTTCGTTTCCATTTCACGTTCGGTTATTTGCGGTTTCCATATACGTATATTTCAGAGAGGGTTTTGAAAAGTTTAGTTATCGGGTTTTCGCGTATTCGTGTGTTTCGTTCGGTCGGGGATACCATTCCGCGAGGGTCGGCTTTAATCCCACGCGTCGCGATTGAGCTAGCGGGCAAATAGGGAATTTAATTATCGCGTGGGAATTTTTGGATATTAGTTTTTTTTAAAGTTTAGTTAAAAATAGCGCGATAAGCTGGCGCCCAACGTGGGGCTATTTTGCTTTTTTAATAAAAATATTTTTGTTTTTTTTCAATAATATTTTGATTTTTAAAAAAACAGTTTTTTTTGTTTTCGGGTTTTTTTTCAAATTAAATTTTTTTTTTGATTTATTTGTTTGTTTTTATGCCGTTTGTTTTGGTTGTATTAATCCAGTTTTTTTTATAATTTACTAATTAGTCTTTTTATTTTATTTAGCATTTTTTTTTAAACGTATCGGTGAGAACGACACTGCCGGCGGAGTCCGTGTTTTTTTCTTTGAGTCCGTTCCATTTTATTTTTTTTAACTTTTTTTGTAAATTGCCAATTACTGTTTGGTTTTTTAAAATTTTTATTTTTAATAATTATTTTTTTGATTTTGATTTTATTTATTTAAATTTTTTTTTATTTCTGTGAGCGTGGTACGCTGGTTTATTTTATATATTTTTTTAAAATGTTTTTTTGAGTGTTGGTTTTTTTGAGTGGGTTATTCTTATATGAAGAAATTGAGGAGTTAGTTGGGGTAGTTTCGGTTCATTTCGAGGTAGAGGGCAAGTCAGTCCTTGCCTCGTGGTGTCGGATTTGCCCCAGGCATTGATTCTTGGCGGGGACTTGTGGTCTAGGGCCGGTGTTGTGCCAGATTTGGCCAAGAGTCAGTGGAGTTTTTCAGACCAAGTCGAGGTCTCGTCAGTAGCGGCGGTAGTTGATAGGGTTGCTGTCTCAACTAGGGAGAATTCGGTTCTTGAAAAGTCACTATAATTTTCAGGCTAAGGCCTCGTCAGTAGCGGCGATAGTTGATAGGTTTGCTTTATCAACTAGGGAAGATTTGGTTTTTCAAGAGTCAGAGGAGTTTTCCAGGTCAAAGCCTCGTCAGTAGCGGCGATAGTTGATAGGTTTGCTTTGTCAACTAGGGAAAATTCGGTTCTTGAGGAGTTAGTAGGGGAAGTTTTCCGAGCTATGCCTGAGGGACTTGGGGCTGACTTAGAACTCCATGTTTTCGTGTATTTTGACGATATTTTTATCGTTACAAATACATTTGACAAGCATGTTGTGGTTCTGAAGGAGGTCCTGAGGAGGATTTGTGGGCAGGGCTTGTGATGGATAGGGAGATTTGTTTCGAATTTCGCTGATTTGGTAAAGCGTCTAACTGGTCTTCTAGAGACGAAGAACATTTTTAGATGGCCGCCGGAGTGCGAGAACTGCTTTTGTTAAAGGGGACAAGGTAATCTCTTATTTGAGTAGGTCGTTGAGTAGGAGCGAGAGAACTAAAAAAAAAATTAAGACCACCTTGAGGGCTTATGTGCCGGAGAACCACACGACGTGGGATTCTCGTCTCTCAAAGGTGGCATGCTGTAATGGAACAGCGCAGCGTGAGATTTTGGGGGCGTCTCCATACTTCGTGAATTTTGGCCGGAATATGGCGGTCAGATGTGATAAGGATGGCAAACTCAGACGTAGAGATGTACGGAATTTACCACACGAGTTAGTATGGAGACGTTATTTTGGGTTTGTCCGATGCTGCAAACTATTTTGCAGTGAAGTTAGTTTTTTTGACTTTTTAGGGTTAAAAAAGAGGGTGCCTCCGTGGGCATATGTTTTGGAAGACGAAGATGGACGAGAAAAGGGGACTCAGGGTGATTTTCTCCGGTTAGATTCGAAAGTTGGCTGGTCTCAGGAGACCAAGCAACTTTCGCGGAGGTGGAGGTGGGGTTGTCGCGGCATAAATTCGCGACAGAATTTTGTTTGTTGTTATTGTTGTTTGTTTGTTATTGTTTTGTGTTTTCCCTTTGTTCGGGGCGACGGGTGAACGAAACCGAAGGGAAAAACACAAACCGAAAGCGCGCACGACACTTTTTATTGCATTGTTCTTTTTTTTTTATATATTGTTCTTTGTTATTTATATTATTATTTTGGTTTAATTAAACCAAATTTGACACTCGCGGGTGGAATGCAGGCGGACGGAGAATTGACAACAGCTGTCAAGATCTCTTATTCCCTTTTGTTACGACTTCGTTTAGAAGTTTGTCGATGAGCTTTTACGATCCGATATTGGGGAAGGCATTGCGCGAAACTATACTTACGGGACGAAGACATAATATGAAAAAAACTAGACTAAAGCTTTTTGTACTCTAAACCTGTTTTGGGAGGGGAATCTGTCGGCATTTATGCTTTGGCCTATACATACTTGAGTGCCGCCAATTTGAGTATTTTCATTTTGGTGGGTGCGGGGGTGTATATGCATATTTGCCAAACACACTCTAGAAAAATCTGAGAAGATCTTTCACATATAGGTGTGGGCAAAGCCCCGACTGCGAATACTGGCTTCTGCGTAGGTCGCGCTCATGTGTGGGGGGAAGATGTTAGAGAAATGGAAAGTGAGCGCCATACATGCGTTCATATAGACAGGATTCTTTAGTTCTTTTTAGGCAGGGAAAAGAGTGCGAACAGAATTAGTGGACTGGCGTTTTATTTTTTTGATTTAAAATTTAAATTTTCGTGTAGTGCGGTTTTAATTGTGGGTTTAATTTTGATTCTTGTGGTTTTTAATTTTTGATTTTGATTCTTAAATTGTGTTTTTTTTGGTTGCTGTGGACCTTTGTTGGATCGTGGAGCTGAGGCAGGAGATATTTCCCCTTTCCCTTCCAATTTTTGTTGTGGCGTCCCGCACCTGAGCCAAGTTGTTGCTGGACATCGATTTTTTTTTCGAAGTCCAGCTGGTGAATTGAATTTTTTTTTTTTTTTTTATAGTAATTTTATTCAATTGAATCACCTATAATAACTTAGGTCTAACAATGATTTTTCAAAAATTCAGAAATTCAGCTTATTTTTATAATATTCAGATTAAAACTATTTGCCCTATATCCATTGATTTAGGCAATGTAGAGTTATCGTAACTAATATATGGGGAATATATTAGTTTCGTTTGAGACGTGAGGGATTCAGAGGTCTCAGTAAATTTCTAGCTAGAATGTTTGGGTGAAACATGAGCTTCTGCTTGTACTTCGAGGTAAATTTCGGAATTTCGTCTTTTACTGCAGGTATATTCAGGTCTCTGTGGATGTTAGTATTTTTTATATACCAAGGGCTCTGGCAATTTGTCTCAGGATTTTAGATTGGACTCTCTGGAGTTTTTCCACGTTCGAGGGAGAGGCAGTGCCCCAGAGTTCAATTCCATATGTCCATATGGGTTTTATTATACTTTTGTATATTTGGACTTTGTATGTGAGATTTAGCTTTGATGCCCTTGAGATTAGCCAATTTAGTTCCAATTGCTTTAATTTGATCTGAGTGATTTTGGATTCAATATGTTTATGCCATGTGAGTCGGCGATCGAGATGCATTCCAAGATACTTGGTTTCGGAACTTTCAGGGACGACTTGGCCGTTTATCTTCAGAGCAGGACACGTGCCCCTTCTTAGAGTGAAGGTTAAGTGACAGCTTTTGGATTCATTGACCTTGATTTTCCATCGATGTAGCCAATTACTTAGAGTGTCCAAGTGTTTTTGCACGTATAGAGATGCCATGTCAGGGTTTGAGTGAGAGCACATGATAGCAGTGTCATCAGCAAAAGTCGATATGAGAGTTCTATCACTTTTGGGCATATCTGCAGTATAGAGAATATATAGCAGGGGCGCGAGGACACTGCCTTGTGGTACTCCGGCCAGTATTTCGTATTTTCGGGAGACAAAGCTTTTGTATTTTACTACAAATTTTCTATTCGTGAGGCAGTTTTTGAGTAGACAGTGCATATTAGCGGGAAGAATATGCTGTAGTTTGTAAATAAGTCCTTCGTGCCAGACTTTATCGAAGGCCTGGGTGATATCGAGGAAAAAAGCGGAGCAATACTGTTTATTTTCGAAAGTGCCTTTTATTGAGTCAACAATGCGGTGCACTTGCTCAATAGTGCCATGCTTTTCGCGGAAGCCAAACTGGTGATCGGGAATCACTTGTTTTTCTAGAATTTTCGGTAGAATCAATTTTATTAAAAGTTTTTCGAAGAGTTTCGATATTACAGAGAGCAAACTTATAGGCCGGTATGACGTCACATTACTGGGATCTTTTCCAGGTTTGTGAATCATTGTAACTTGAGATAGTTTCCAATCATCTGGGTAGTGACATGTTCTGAGAATCGCGTTAAATATGTGCAATAAGTTGGTTATTGCAACTGTTGGCAGTTCTTTTATCATTGTTGGCGTTATCAAGTCCGGTCCTGGTGCTTTTTTCGGGTCCAAGCTTTTGTTTATTGCCTCCATAAGTTCGTTTTTTTTAATCGCGATTGTACAAGAGGTATTATGTGGGATTAATGTTGGTATTGGGATATCTCCAGCTGTCGTGTTCGGGGTGAACACGGTTTTTAGGTGGTTGGCAAAAGCTGCACCCTTTTCTGCATCGCTTCTGGCCCAGTTTCCATTTGGCAGCCTTAAAGGGGGTTCTGTCAGTATTGGTTTTTTCATATTTTTTGCAGCTCGCCAGAGCGAGTAGTTTGTTGATTTTGTGGGTGCGAGATGTTCAACAAATAGCTGGAATTCTCTTTCGGATTTCCTCTCAAGCTGCTTTTTTAGAATTCGAGAGACATCATTAAGCTGTTTTTTCAGATTTGGGGATCTGTTGTTTTGCCAATCGCGACGTATTTTCCTTTTATTTTTTATTAACTGCTCTATGTCCTTTGGAGTACACTTTGCATAGCTGCGAGTTGAACTTTTTGGGATTTGGGCGGGAGTGGCCGCTGCAGCTGCTTGGGAAAGCAAGAGTGTGAAATTTCTAACAGCTGTGTGAATTTCAACTTTCGTTTTTAGTGACACATTAGGGATAATGTGGGAGCTTATATACTTTCGATATTTGAGCCAGTTTGTGAGTTTGCTGGTCAGTTTATCTGGTGGATTGGCCTCAGAACTTGGCGCATACTTTATTGTGATAATAGTAGGCGTATGATCTGATGAGAGATCTAGAGAGGATTCAATAAACAATTGGCTCCTTTTTACAGTTTTGAAGACTGCAAAGTCTATGACATCGGGGGTTTTGCGACTGTCAGTTGGCCAGTAAGTTGGCGTGCCAGAAGAGATCACGTCAAGACCGAGTCTGTTGACAGTGTTCAACAGGAGCCTGCCCTTTGGCGATATAAGGCGAGAACCCCAATATGTATGTTTGGCGTTGAAATCGCCGGCAACGAGATACTTTTGTCCAAGAGAATGGAAAAAAGTCTGGAATTGTTGCTCAGATATTTTGTGTCTGGGCGGGCAGTATATAGCTGTAAATGTTAGGCCTTTTAAGTATTCATCGAGAGAAATACTTGTCGCTTGAATATATTCTGTGCAATAATTCTGGAGAGCGTAATGTTTTATACGACTTTTAATGAGAATGGCGGTTCCACCTCTAGCGTTTCCGCTTGGATGCTTTGTGTCATAGAGTCTGTATCCTGGTAAATTGAAAAAGTGTTTTTCAGTGAAGTGTGTTTCAGAAATTAGCATAACGTCTATGCTGGACTCTTTCAAGAACTCGAGAAGTTCTAGTTTGTGATGACACAGGCCGTTTGCATTCCAGAATGATATTTTTAAACCATTCATGGCTTAGACATGAGATGTTGTAGTAAAAGACTTTGATTCTTTATCATTTCTTGCATCATATTTTGCATACCAGGCATAAATTGAGACATATTTTGCATGAATATTTGTAGAGTTTGTTCAAGGCTACTACTAGGAGGAGCAGGTTGCGCGTGCACAGTGGCAGAGTGACCGCTTTTTAAGGCACTGGCGTAGGAAACGCCTTGTTTTGTAAGTGGGTTTGCGAAGGATTGTGCAGCGGATAGCGGAGGAAATTTTTGGGTTTTCCCTGTTTCATGTTTTTGCGTCACATTTTCCGTCTTTTTTATGAAGCTTTGATATTTCTGGGACTTTATCATATAACTGCTGAATGTATCGCCACAGTAAGGTAACCCATTTTTATTATTCGTCAGAATTTAAATAAAAACCTTCAAAAATTTTTGTATATATGTAAGTTTGAATCATCTTTCGTATGTCACTTAGACCCTTTGGAGTTTGAAATTTAAAATCATTAACTCCTAAAGAAAACTAAGTAGTAAATTTTAATTTTGAATCCGCGTATACGTGTGTACTTTATGAGTTTTACAAAATTTTAAATTAATTTTTTTAGTATTGATTTTACAGTATGAAATTACAAAAAAAAATGTTTGTGCTTAAATCATTGTATTTTGTTACTTATATAAATACATTTAATTTTTTATTTTTGACTTTCAAAAAATATGTGGTCTAAAACCGAGGAGTTTGGTACCCCCTGCAACTCTGTACTCTTTTTTACTCAAGAGAATCTGGTAACCCTATCTATAGTTAGCAGTGTGATTGCCACCGCAATTACTACATTTTTTAATAGTGGAATCCTCTTTTGTTTTTGTGCACGAACCTGTTTCGTGCAGGTCTCCACAAATTACGCACACGCTGGGAAGAGTGCAGTAAGACTTTGTGTGGCCGTATTCTTGGCAGTTATGACACTGAATCGGTCCACTGCGCTTGTGAGGCACTTCAATTGTGATTTTGCGATGTAGCAGATATCTGAGCGAGTATATCGGGTGGGGTTCACCTTTTTTGAGCAATTTCGAGTCGAACTCTAGTTCCACACGGAAAAGGGGTTGTGGGATTTTTTTTTGATTCTGGATATTGAATACGGACTTTATTTGGAAGCCTTCATCGCTTAGTGCAGTTTTGATTTCGTCGCATTCTACGAAAGGCTCGATACCTTTCAGTACGACAGAGAGGCCTTTGGAACTTTTGAGCTGGTAGGTGTAGTAGCTCTTTTTGAGTTTATCAAAGAGATTGACAATTTTTCTATAATTGGATTCGCTGTAAATTTGGATTTTTGTTTCGTGTACTTGTCCCCTGAGAATAGAAATCACGTGGAAATTATTAGGACCAATATTTTGAGTTATATCTTTGATGAGCGAATTAGAGTTTCGCTCACGCAGGTAGATAGGTGGGGGTTTTTGCTATTTCGGCTTGGGATCCGAATCATTTTCTTCAGCAAGAATCGCATATCGATTTTGCCCAAGCTCGAGAGATGGCTTAACGGGATTCGTCTTTTGAATTTTTGCGGGATGCCTATTCCCATTAGTGGGGGACGATAGTACTCGCTTTGCGAAGTAAATGTCGATTCCTGTCTGCACTGTCGGCATTTTGCTCTTTTGTCCTGTAATAATGGAGCGAGTAGCGACCTTTGTTATGCGATTAGCGATTTCAGAAAATCCGCTATTCGTCTCACTTGAGTCAGGAATGGGGGTAAGGCCTACGGGGATTTCAATATATTTGCTAGGGGTGTCAACCAAAGAAATTGACGATACAGAGTTACCTGTGTTTGCGTGTGCAGTATCGATATGGGAACTCCACTGTATATCTGGCGAGGGAATTTGAATAGGTTGTTGTTGTTGTTGCGGAAGCTGCTGCTGCGCACCGTCCTGCTGTGGCTGCAGGGGTTGCAAAAGTTGTTGTTGTAGTTGCAGCTGCTGATGAGCTCTACCATTTCCTCCACTGTCTACTGATGGCGGAGGGTTACGTTGCATGACGAGAGGTCACACTGGTACTAATTTCGCGTTTTTAAGGTTCTGGTCACCCTAATTAGAAAAGCGACGCATAGATGGCGCGATGCGGTTTGTGTACTCGCTGATCGCTGCAAACAGATGTTTTTTGGGATATTTTTTTTCTGAGGGAAATTTTAACGTCAACGCTGTGTTGACTTTGCTGTCAGTGGATCAGCTGATTATATTTTGTTTATAAAGAATGTGTAATGTTTTAGCAGATATGTTGCGCGGGATAAAGTTTTTGTTGATGAAGCGAATTCGAATTGTGATTTTATTTGGCAAAAATTTTCGTTTTGTTTTTAAATTTCACAAAAGTGTCCAAGCAAGTGATCGCGAGCCCTATGCAAACGCGTCACTGTACTATCGCACGAAGCCTCGGGGCTGTTTCAATATTTTTAGAGTAGAGTTTCCGATATAAAAAATTGATTTTATGAGAGCAGATTTTTTATTCGCACAACCGATTGAACTGATACAAATTGAAAATGTAAAGAATCGTGCGAGGGATTTCAGGCAGGTAGGTCTGGTCCCGTAAATCAAGTGCGGTTATTTGCGGTTTCCATATACGTATATTTCAGAGAGGGATTTGAAAAGTTTAGTTATCGGGTTTTCGCGTATTCGTGTGTTTCGTTCGGTCGGGGATACCATTCCGCGAGGGTCGGCTTTAATCCCACGCGTCGCGATTGAGCTAGCGGGCAAATAGGGAATTTAATTATCGCGTGGGAATTTTTATTAGTTCGTATTAGTTTTTTTTAAAGTTTAGTTAAAAATAGCGCGATAACGGATACACCAATTGTTGTTTAATTTGGTGTCCATTCAAAAGTAAAACACACACAAAACTATTTATCCAATTCGTTAAGTTATCAATATACGGTCGACAAAATAATTTTAGCATATATCTTTTTTTCATAAAAAAAATTTTTGAATTGAAAAAGTTTTATTTAGATCGATAAAAATTGTTTGTTAACCGTTATTGACAAAAATCTTGTAAATTTTTGTGTGTTTGCAGCACTAAATCTACAAAAGTGGGTTTTTTAAATTTACCAATTAGATTGAAAGTAAATCCACGAAAGTATTTTTGTGGAAAAACGTCAAAAATATCTTAAACAATGCATAAAAAATGCATTTTTGAATCCCGGGATTCCGGACTCAAAATCCCGGGTTTCCGGGATTGAGAAAACTTCCGGGATTCCGGGATTTCGGGATTCGGGATCCCGGGATTGAATGCCTTAGTCTATAATCGCCTGCACTTGTCCCCTTTTCCCGCTTGACGACAACAATCAATAGTTCTGCGACCCCGTTGGCCACACTCCCAGCAGAACATAATTTGTGCATTTTGACATGCCCTCGCGTAGTGTCCTTCCTGCCCACAACGGCGGCAGGCGTTGGAGTTAATACGCTCTTGATCTATCGTGGCTGCCGTTATCCCCGGGAGTGGCTGCTGAGCTATCATTCTATGTTGGGTGGCATTCCCGGATGATGGGGCAGGTAATGCCGCCCCTCGTGGGAACCACGGTTGAGAGAATGCACCTGAGTATGGAGGCGGTGCCCCTGTTGGCATATGCTCCTGAATACTTTCCATATCTCTGGCCAATGAGATAAGCTCCTCCAGATTGCGGAAATCTCTGCGCCAGATATACCTATGGTATTCCGGCCGAGCGTTATGGAAAGTTCTTTCGAGCCGTTGCTCTTCGCTAAAACTGCTATGGCGCACCAAATTCAAAATCGATTTGGCAAACCACTCATAGAAGCGTGCCTGCAAAAAGAAATTTAAGAAATCGGTTTTGAAAAGGGTCCATGTTTCCCATTGGCGATTACACGTTCGGAATCCGACCAGAGCCTCCTCCCTTAGGAGCTCAGGCATCACACGGGGAGGTATGCGGTGTCTACCCCATACATTTCCGGCATTTCCTCAACCCGCTCTATAAATGCGAGCGGGTCTCGACCCCCATCAAATCTACAGGACCATCTACGTACCTGATCCATTACCACAGCATACGAAACGGGTGGTCTCTCCTGGCTCTCTGGAGGGCGGGGACAGGGCAAGGACGTATAGTAACTCGTGACAGTTGCTTGTGATGGAAAACCCTCTTGCCACCTCGGAACACTGGCGGCAGAACTATGCTATTTGCAAAACTATGCTATTTCGAATTTATTTTCGCTCATACGCGAGTAAATTCTCCAATTTCAAATTCATTTCCGCCAAACTAAAGCCAAATTTGTAAAACCGTTGTACTTAAAATTCGTCTTCGCTAATACGGGAGTAAATATATAAATTTTAACTTTATTTTCGCTAATATGCGAGTAACTTCAGCAGAAGAAAAGGGAAAGCGAAAACAAAACCACCTAGTACCGTACGAACTACTTAGACCCTCGCTTCAATTGTCCCGTATGTCGGTTGTCGCGCCCACTTCTACCTGCCTGCTTCTGAGTGCTTTGATGGAATTCGCATCGCTTAACCACGAGTGAATTCCACCGAAATATCTATTTATTCTAACTACGGAGAATAGGCAAAACTAGATGACTTACTTGTTCGGCGGCCACAGCAAAAGTACCCAACCCGAAAACTCAAACTCTCATCCTTGCCTCCCTTTTACTAGTGGAACCTAAATCGCACATCAGCTGTTTCCACTCATCTTGCAAACAGTGGTGCCTATGCGCAATTCCCAAACTTACAACCTTTTATTAAAACGGAGTTGTTACTTTCAATTACTTTTTTGGAAGATGTGGGTGAAAATGATCAGCGAGATTTTCTCCCTCACAATGCTCATACATGCTCAGAACTCCGCTTTCTATTTGTCATTCGAGTATTGATACTCAGTGCTCGCAGAATGGTCAAAGAGTGAAGTGCATGTTTTGATTACTATACGAGTTGCTCGTATAGTTTGGTTTCAATTATCTGATTTAACTCGCCGGTCTTTATTTTATTGCTTATATAGAACAATATTGCTGATAACAACATTAATATTTGCAATGACAATTGCTATGCAAAAAACATTATGCAGCTTGGATTGGCACGCGTGACCCAAATACAGCATATATGATGAGTCAAGCGTCTGGTCGTTGACTTCTGCTGGGAATACGAACTGCATTTATTGTTTGCATAGCAATTGTGAGTCAAGCTTAATTCTTACAACATTTGACAATTTTTGTTTCCAAGTTAATGCGGGGCCCCTTTTGAAGTCTTCAACTTCGAAACTAAAGTCCTCGCTACATGGTGTTCTGGAGTTCTTGTGAAGTATTAATTGTGCAGGTTTTAACAGTTGAGGACGTCTTGGTGTTGGTTGAAATGTATGTCTTCTTCTGATACATTTGAGTCCTAAATAAACAATGACTGATAGTATAAGGCCCATGCTTGTATAGCCAACGATGACGATATGTGTGTTGGATGGTTGGAGATCTTGTAATTGCGTTTGATGTGATTTGATGTCTCGTATCTCATTGGTCACATTCTTCAGTTGCCCTTCGTGGTTGATGATGCGAAGGTGAGTGAATACAGTTGCCTCGTGGTGTATCGTGGTGTAT
This sequence comes from Heteromyza rotundicornis, assembly GCA_951394025.1. Lineage (NCBI taxonomy): Eukaryota > Metazoa > Arthropoda > Insecta > Diptera > Heleomyzidae > Heteromyza > Heteromyza rotundicornis. The sequence goes on from OX596010.1 coordinate 42,102,467, forward strand.
ATTTCACAGCAGTGTTGTTGCAAATGAAGGTGATGAGTTGCTGCTTGTATAATGAAAACAACCACTGATTTGGCGTTTGTAACTGTATCCATGAATTGTGTGCTGGCATACTGTTTACCATGCATGTTGTCGGAGCTGGGTGCTGGAGGAATAGCTCAATTTCACAGATGGTTGACTGCGGATTTTTAATCTTAATTGGATGTTGTTGTTCACAAAAGTAGTGCTCATCGTTAACTTGATCGCAATAACTGAATTCGAGTATGGTCATTAAGTAAAATTGATCTCGGTATACGTTCGTAAGTAACACTTCGAATTGACTGGTAATGGCAATAACGGAAGTTTTAACTATTGATGGTAGTGGAACCAGCTTATATATATCAAAGTCCGTTTACTGCAGTAGCGGTAGCGTTATTCCGAATATAATGAAATTGTTCACCACTCGATAATGGATTTTCATTAATCTGTAAATGAGTGTTTTTTCAATGAGTCCGTTGTTTGTAGGAAGTACCGTGTTCGGAGGAAGATGTTCTTTTATATACGCTAATTCACTCTGAAGCTGGGAGGGAGCGATGACGAGTGTGTTGGCACGGTTATGATGAGTATCCGTGATTATATCTTGAATAGCTCCTTGGGTAAATTTACATTCTTGTATTAGTGACGCTGCTAAAATTGACGGTGTATGAAAATTTTGGATTGATTTTTGTTGCCTTGATTCCATGCTCAAGTTTCGTAGTTTCTCATACACAATGTCTAACTCCTTGTTGATTTCCTTTGTTTGATTTCCTCTTTCTGCTTCAGTTTTTCGTAAAATGTTTGTCGTTGTTTCGTGCACCGATGTCTGGTTTTTGATCAGTCCGTTCATATGATCTTCATTGTTTTTTATCTTCTGGATTATCTTGGTCATCTGGGTTTCGTACTCACTGTCCAGAGTTCCAAACAATGATCTGGCGATGTTGCCCACGATGTCCAAGGGTGCTCGTTTGCTGCGTCTTGGAAGTGACCTTGTTGAGTACTGTATTACTAGACTATTACGTAACTCGCTAGATTGGTGAGAATACTGCTCGATGATTTCCAATAAATGGCCTTTGTAGTTAATACCCGTTGATAATTTCCTGAGGTGCCGTACGATGCTGTCAATTGTATCCAATGTAGCCCAGTAACCTCTAAGATCTTGATAGATAAGAAGATTCCAATGGTTCGATGAGATGCTTGCTCGTCCAAGTCCTTCCAAATATACACCCGGATCATGATTGAATTGTTGGATGCTAACTGAAGTCGATGGACTGGTTGCCGCATGCGAGATGACAGTTAGCAATAACATTGTCAGCAACATCATCTTGAGCGGGTTTTTTGATGACGTTGAGCACCTTCTTTTGCGCTCCTCATGCCCCTTTCCTTGGTTGACATCGTGTTCTGATGTCGATATGTCCTCCCGAACATCTTCAGGTCCAGATTCTTCTTCTCCAGGTAATGGTGCTAATTGATGTACTGCCCTTCGTGTGATTCCAGTTTTTGTCTTAACATCCGCAACTCTGACCTTGCCGTCCGGTCCGATGATTGGTTCGATAACTCTCCCCATGGCCCATTTCAGCGGTGGTAGATTGTCGTCTTTAATTGTGACGAGTGTATCTGCCTTGATGTTTGGAAATGACTTAGTCCATTTAGCTCGTGCTTGCAGCTGCCCCAGATATTCGTCATGCCACCGTTTCCAGAACTCATTTTTTAGATGACTCACCAGTGCCCATCTTGATAGTAATGACTCTTGTTTTTAAGATGGTTGATGAATCGACGAACGTACGCCATTACCCGTTGCAACTTTTGAAATGAATTACCATGATAGATGCAGTATAATGGATGTCGGTTTTCAGAGTTCGTCACGGATAGTATGCATTTTAGTTGTTTTTCCTCAGCTTCCAGTCGCACCGTGTGTTCTGGATTTTGTGGCCAGCCTGATCTTGAATGTTTAAGGAAGTTGGGCCCTTCAAACCACAGTTGTGATGCTATTAATTGTTCTGGATACAGTCCTCGTGAAACAAGATCTTTCCTTGATGCGATCGACAGTCTGAGCCGCCAGTGCAGCAGCGCAGAGTTCCAATCTCGGAATCGTTGTTGGCTTAACAGGAGCTACACGAGACAGCACCAGAGCGATCTGTTGAACGTAGGTATAACGCGCATCCATACGCCCTTTCGCTGGCATCTGCGAATGCATGAAGTTGAATGTTAGTTGTATTGGAATTGCTGAACATGTATCTCGTAATTTTGATTTCGCTTAATTTGTCGAATTCCTTTCGAAACCTTAGCCATGATGACTGTAGTTCGACGGGCAATTCGTCATCCCAGTCAAATTTTTGTTTCCACAGTTGTTGCATGAATATTTTACTCATGACGACTACCGGATTTACTAGTCCTAAAGGATCGAATATCTGAGAGGCTTCTGCAAGAATTGTTCGTTTTGTGACGTTCTTGAAGGTTCGCACTGTTGAGGTGACAGAAAAGATGTCAGTAACTGGATGCCAAACCAATCCAAGTGTTTTCACGTGCTCATCGTCTAGATCGGAGAAGTTGAGTTGTATCTCCAAATGTTGTTTTGGTATATCGGCCACCAGCCTCGGGTGATTGCCGCACCATTTGCGTAAATCGAATCCTGCTGACATAAGTAGTGATTTAAGCTGTTTCTGCTTTTCAACTGCTTCTTCCAAATCATTGCTCCCTGACATTACATCATCAACGTAAAAGTCTTTTATTGCGGCTGCTCCCAATGGATACTGCTTTTCGCCATCTTCCGCAAGTTGTTGAAGACATCTTATAGCGAGATATGGCGCGGATTTGGTGCCGTATGTCACCGTCTTGAGTTGATAATATTTAACATGATTAGTCGGAGATTTCGATCTTCTGGTGCAACGATGATTTGTCTATACATCTTGGCGATGTCTGCTGTAAACACATAACGCCTCATCCGGAACCGAAGTATGATTGTGAATAAGTCGTCTTGTATCCTTGGGCCATTTAATAACAGATCATTTAGTGACAGGTTGTTTGACGTCTTTGCCGATGCATCAAACACCACTCTTAGTTTGGTTGTCGAACTTGTTGGTTTGAGGACGAAGTGGTGAGGCAGGAAACAGTGTGGAACGGTAAGATCCTCCGGTCTTACTTCTTGCATATGGCCCAGTTCTCGATATGCAGTAAAAAATTTATTGTATAGTTTCCTGTTATCATCCTCCTTGAGAAGCTTTCGTTCGATGCTTAGTAATCGTTTAAAGGCAATCTCCTTAGATCTGCCGAGTAACTGTGGATCACTCAGAATCGGTAGGTTGACAACATACCGTCCGTTATTGTTGCGGAAAGTTGTTGATATAAAAAATTCTTCGCATTTCCCATCTGATGATGAAATTAAAGGTCTTGCTGACTGATACTCCTCTATCTCCCAAAAATGTTGAAGTTGTTTGTCAAGATCAGCATTCGTCAATCCGCAGAATCGCTGATCATTGTACGCCGAAGACACCTTTCCAAATACAACCCATCCAAACACCGTGTTCTGAAGCATTGGAAGTTGTTCATGGAGCTTATAGCGGCCGTTCCGAGTTAGTTCGCCATAATATGCAGCTCCCAATAATAGGTCACATCCCTGTGGGGTATTGAAGTTGGGGTCTGCCAAGATCATATTTGCTGGTATCTTCCAATCGTCGATGTTCACGTGTATTTGAAGATGGTGAGAAGCAATTTCCTTGATGGTGTTCACCTCAACTTGTGTTGAAAAATTGTTGATTCGAGATGTAATTGTTATGATGTTAACGTTCGGATCTATTTTGACTTCAGTATTTCCGACACCGTTAATAGATTTCGAGAAGTCTGTATATGGCAGTCTTAATCTCCTGCGAAGTCGATCCGTGATTAAATTCATCTGTGCGCCCGAATCGAGAAGAATTCTGCATGGAATCTGTTGTCCAACCTTGTCAAGTAAAAATACGTAACCAGATCCTTGGTCAACATGTTCTGCTCCCAGATTTGTTATTGATGTAGTAGCACCGGATTTTGGTGCCTTGTTTGCTGACTCGGATGTTGACCCGAATGCTGAGCTAGATGCCGACTCGGGTGCCGTCTTGATGATAGATTCCTGATGCAACAATGTGTTGTGTTTTTTGTTACATCTTGAACAACTGCGGAAATTGCAATCCTTGAATCCATGCCCTTTTCTTAAGTAATTGAGGCATAAATTCAACTCCTTGGCTCTTGAATATTTTTGGCTTGTGTTGAGTGCCTAAAAATTCTCGCAGTGATATATTGCATGTTTTAGTTTGCAATGCGGGCACTCCATCATTCCCTCCTTTTGCCCTGTTAGAACGCATGGATCTGCTGCATGATACGAGAGTTTTTGCCCTTGTCCACCTTGTTTATCCTTGTGGCCAATTGCTTCAATAGACTGGAACTGGCCTTCCAAAAATGATAAGAAGCATTTTATTGTTGGTAAATACTTCGGATGCTTAATTGACTGCTCATATAGCATATGCGTTGATCGACGCCTTTACCAAAATGTGTAGTAAAAGTGGGTCCCATGAAGTGTTTGTAACTCCTAAATTTTCCAACGCTTGAAGACACTCGTTTGTGTTATCGTGTAATCCCTTGATTGATGCTGCAGTTGATGTGGTGGCTGATTGTGCCAACAATTTCTGTATTAGTGTAGCCGTTAACACTCGTAAGTTGTTGTACCGATCTTGTAAAGTTGTCCATGCTGTTTCGTAATTGTCATCAGTTAGTGTAAGATGACGAATTAGTAGCTCTGCTTCTCCGGATAAGTTGGTTTTTAGATACCACATCTTTTGAATCCTTGGTATTGCCTGGGTATGGATCATTTGATTAAAGATATCAAAAAATTACCGCCACTTCAGGTAATCTCCGTCAAAATACAGTCACCTTAGGCTACTGTAAACATCTGGTAGCGCCGTAGTTGTCTCCAGTCATCGGTCCCTGGTGTTCCGTACTGGTTGTTATGCTGACCTTTACTGCTAAGGCAACCAACAGCTCCTGGACCATGTCTTCGGTGTTGTTGCACAGTGATTCGTCGTATCCGACGGCTGCGGGATCCTCGTGCTGCTCTCAAATTACAAGATTGAGCTCCTCAATTTGTTGCCACATCCGATTCAACGTTTTTATTTTGATTTCGTAAAATTGAATCGGATGCTCGCCGTCGGTAAACAGTCCACTGCTGATTCGGCGCACAGACGCTAATGCGGCTTGCTGCTTCCGTATGATTCCCACCGTTGTAGGTGGACACTCCCTCGTTGTTGGTTGATTGGTCGCTAACTTCCTTGTAGGTGGGTTTGGCGGTGCCTCCTTAGATTCCGTGTTGACCCTTTCTTCGATGGCCAATTTGGATGCTTCGAATTTCTCCTGGTACTCGCTGACCAAGTTCCTGATTTCGTTGTAATATTCCTTAACAAAATACTTGTGCTCCATCGGTAGCACCGGTAGAGTTCTTATTTCATTGTCGGTAGTCTGGAACCAAACAAAATAACCTGCCGACTGCTTTCTGGATTCCGCATCTTTGTTAAAGTTGCGGATTATCTGCGCGATCACTTCTCCGTTTTGTTGCTGGTATGCAATCAACGTCTCGAAATCTGCCATCACTTCAAAGCGCTGTGGTTCTCGATGATGAATTGTAACACTTCCGTACTATATTCTCGCGGCGCGTATCGATTTGTTAGCGCTTGTCGAAATGTAGGTGCGAGTTGAATTGTCGGGGTCACCAAAATGTTTTGATTACTATACGAGTTGCTCGTATAGTAAGTTCCACTCTATTAAATCGAACACTGTGTTACACAGTGTCAATTGTTGTATTCTTGAAGTACGGTGATGCACGGTACTTCAAGACTAAATTGAATGTCGAATTAAAACAATGACTGCTTGGTTTCAATTATCTGATTTAACTCGCCGTTCTTTATTTAATTGGTTGCTTATATAGAACAATATTGCTGATAACAACATTAATATTTGCAATGACAATTGCTATGCAAAAAACATTATGCAGCTTGGATTGGCACGCGTGACCCAAATACAGCATATATGCTGAGTCAAGCGTCTGGTCGTTGACTTCTGCTGGGAATACGAACTGCATTTATAGTTTACATAGCAATTGTGAGTCAATCTTAATTCTTACAACATTTGATTATTTTTGTTTCCAAGTTAATGCGGGGACTCAACAGTGCATAAGAGGGTAAATAAATGTATTTCGTTGAGAATGATTTTTATATATACTTTTACAATTTTATATTTTTCCATTTTTTATTTTTACAGATTTTGGTTTTTCTTTTTTTTAATTTTTTACCATTTTTTCCTTTTTTTAATACAGATTTTAAATCTTCTATTTTGTGATTTTTATTTAAAATTTTTAATCTTTTTCTTTCTATTTTTCTTTTTTGCATTTCAAATGCCAAATGTATTATATTTTCAGATAATACATTTGAAACCAATAGTCTTGTTTTGGTGGCAAACAAATACAAAAAATAAGCTACAAGTTTCGACAAGATTTCATTTGAAACCGCAACACGACCACGGGCATTAATTGGCCGTGACACCTGCACAACTCGTATGAATTATTCATAACCTTATGAATTTATTCCTTAAAAAATTCCTTTGAGCGTCCATGAATCTATTCATTGTTCCAATGAACAGAGATTCATTCAACCAATGAAGGCAAACTTTGGATAAAAATGAATGATTTATTCATTGGGACGATGAATTTTTTCTTTGATTCAATAAATATTTTCATAGAAAACAAGCAGGGCCCGGTCCGCTTTGCTGCCCCTAAAAAAGTTATTTTTGCCTTTAAAGTCATAATAAATTAATGCAAACAATTGTCACATATTTTTATTGGGAGCCCAAGTGTAGCGTTTTGAAATATTGAATTGTATGAAAAGTCCTACGCCCCGCTGTAAAATTCCGACCATATGTAACATTGAACTTAGAATTGAAAGCATAAAATCATTTCCCGTTGTAGCCCAGATTATGGCTGGTATGTTCATGGCAAATTTCATTTTCTTGTGATCAAAAACGTCTGAGATATAGCAGTTTTTACTAACTTGTGGGCGGTAAAAGTGGGCGAGTCAAAACCTATCCTATGTCACGACTCACGACCCCTAGAACACATATATAAATTTTGGTGAGAATCGGTGCTGCAGTTTTCGCGTCTACTGGTGACAAACATACACGTCTCTTTTATATATATAGATATCCACTTTTTTTTAAATCCATGAATTTCTATGAACAGTTTATAGCATAGTGAACTTGTTCATAAAGGTATGAATACAGATACGTTGACCCAACAAAAGCAATGTTTGGACGAAAATTTATGATTTTTAGGTTGGGACAAAGAATTTTTTCATTGATTTTTGTTATTTTTTTGGTTTAGTGTAAATGGTAAAAGAGTGCAACCCATACACATTTCAGTTCATGCAGAATATTTTATAAACCTACGATTGTAGAATTTTATTAAAATATTCATGTTTAATTGTGTTATTGCTTCAACAAATTTATGATAATAAGGGTATTCATTTAAAGTGGGAAACCCCTCGAAAACGCGCAGTTGCTTAAAAACCGGTCAAATTTCATATGTTTTGACTGCTCATCCGCACAACTGAATCGTTTCCCAGGGGTTTCCCACTTTGAAGGCCTGCGCACACAGAGGCGTTATTCGTGCCGCAGGCGGTTTCGAAATAAATTTTGTCAAAAATCATTGTTTTTTCGAAAATAGAGCTTTTTTTTACAGCCTGTTTCCATAGCAATACAAAAAGCCAGTTTCAAAACCAATTCGAATCAGTTTGAAAATAAACTTTTTTACTGTATCCATAGTAAAAAATAAGTAACATAACAAAATAGTCAGTTTCAGAACCATTTCAAACAGACTTTTTGTTTGTTTCCATAGCAGTATAATAAATAACAAACAAAATCTACTGTTGCGAAATCGCTGCCTGTGTGAGGCACTGTCGCGGTATAAAATCGCGACACGAATGTTTTTGTTTTATTGTTTGTTTTGTTTTGTTATGTTTCCCTTTTGTTCGGGGAGACGGGCGAACAAAATCGAAGGAACACAAAGTCACACGTACTAGCCGAAAGAACGCACTGAACGATTTTGTTAATTGTTATTATTTTTTTTTAATATATTTGTTTTGCGGGTGAAATGCGACCGGCGCGCGGAAGAAGAAAACTGAATATTTTGTTGGAGCTGTCACAGTTCTCTTGCTTTCTTCTCCTTTCAATCGCTCCTTTCAATCACTTTCGTTAAGTTAGCTCAGTGAGCGGCTGCGATCCGATGAAGGTATTGCCAGCCTCGCCATTACAATAGTAAAATGTCAGAGCCTGAACTAGAGCTTTTGTACTCTTTGAACCCGTTTGAGGGAGGGGAATTTGAGAACATTTATGCTTTCGCCTATACGTACATGAGTGCCGCCAAAATGTATATTTCATTTTGGTGGGTGCAGGGGGGTATATGTAAATTTGCCAAACACACCTAGAAAAATCTGAAGAGATTTTTCGCATAAAGGTATGGGTAAAGCCCAGACTGCGGACACTGGTTTCTGCATAAGCCGCACTCTATGTATGTGGGAAAATAAATGGAAAGTGAGCGTCATAGGCGCTCATATATTCTTATTCTTTTAGTTCTTTTTGAGCAGGGAAGAAGGAAAGTAAAAAGTGAAGTTTGAGATTTTAAATTTAATTTGTGTTTTTGGAGTGGTGAGGTGGAGCGGTTGCCAGCGTCGGATTGAGCGCTGGTTTAGTTTTGCAATCTAGTGTTTTTTTTACTTTATTTTATTTGTGGCAGTCGGCCATTTAGTGTTTTGAATTTTAGGAATTTAATAGAGTTGGACAGGTTGTGTTCGGTCGTGATTTGTTTTGGTGAAGTGTTTCCGTCCTGGGAATTTCAAGTAGTTTGTTTGGAATTTGTTTGGCCGTTTCCCCCCTCTTCCTTATTCCTTTTTTTTGTTTGTGTCGTCCCGCATCAGAGCCAAGGTGTTGCTTTACATCGAATTTTATCGAAGTCCAGCTGGTGAATAGATTCTGCAAAGAATCGTGCGAGGGATTTCAGACAGGTTGGTCTGGTCCCGCAAATCAATTGCGTTTTAAAAAATTTAATTTTTTTTTGGTATATAGGTGTAGGGTGCGCTTTAAAATTAAATGTGAACACTTTCAAAAATAATTTAAAGTGTCTCTCCCGTAAGCTTTATACACAAAGCAAAATACCTTTTTTCTTAAAAGTGTTTATATTTAGCATTTAAAGTGTTTACTATAAGTTTAAAGGTAAACACTTTTGATGTTAAAGTAAACTTCTTTATTTTAAAAGTGTTTAATTTATTTTAAACTAGACACTTTATATTTAAAAGTAAAAAACTTAAATATTATTGTTATCACTTTTAAAAGAATATATTTAATTTTAAATTGAAATTTTATTTTGACACTTTAAATATAAAATGCTTCCGTTCAAATTCAAAGCTTTTACTGTTTTATTTAAAGTGTTCACATTGAAATTTTAACTCTTTTAAAAATGGTCTATGTTTTTAGGAGCGTGGGTTCAAATCCCGCAAAAGCCGAATTTGTTTAAATGTTTAAATGTTTAAATGGTTCCTTTTTTTTAAATTTTTTTTTATATGTTTTTTTTTAAATTTTACAAATTTACATTTGAAGTAAATACCTATTTTCCATTAAGTAATTAGTTTGATGTTTTTTAAACCATTGTTGTAAATTATTTACAAAAAAAAATTTACGTAAAAGCTTAAATTCCTTTCCAAAAATATTTTATGAAAAATTCATATACACACAAAAATTACATATCATATAGTACATATATGAAGTTAGAATATTGTTAGAATTTTGCCTGCAGTAGTCAAACGTGCTAAAAGGTTTTCGCAAAGCGCGCCATCATAACCCAAATGGCCTGGGCTCAAATCTCGACAGACCAAGTAAGTAAACAAAAATTTATATGAACTCTATAGTCGGAAATATGTATAATATTAATATAAATATCTGTCTGTCTGTCTGTCTGTCTGTCTGTCTGTCTGTCTGTCTGTCTGTCTGTCTGTCTGTCTGTCTGTCTGTCTGTCTGTCTGTCTGTCTGTCTGTCTGTCTGTCTGTCTGTCTGTCTGTCTGTCTGTCTGTCTGTCTGTCTGTCTGTCTGTCTGTCTGTCTGTCTGTCTGTCTGTCTGTCTGTCTGTCTGTCTGTCTGTCTGTCTGTCTGTCTGTCTGTCTGTCTGTCTGTCTGTCTGTCTGTCTGTCTGTCTGTCTGTCTGTCTGTCTGTCTGTCTGTCTGTCTGTCTGTCTGTCTGTCTGTCTGTCTGTCTGTCTGTCTGTCTGTCTGTCTGTCTGTCTGTCTGTCTGTCTGTCTGTCTGTCTGTCTGTCTGTCTGTCTGTCTGTCTGTCTGTCTGTCTGTCTGTCTGTCTGTCTGTCTGTCTGTCTGTCTGTCTGTCTGTCTGTCTGTCTGTCTGTCTGTCTGTCTGTCTGTCTGTCTGTCTGTCTGTCTGTCTGTCTGTCTGTCTGTCTGTCTGTCTGTCTGTCTGTCTGTCTGTCTGTCTGTCTGTCTGTCTGTCTGTCTGTCTGTCTGTCTGTCTGTCTGTCTGTCTGTCTGTCTGTCTGTCTGTCTGTCTGTCTGTCTGTCTGTCTGTCTGTCTGTCTGTCTGTCTGTCTGTCTGTCTGTCTGTCTGTCTGTCTGTCTGTCTGTCTGTCTGTCTGTCTGTCTGTCTGTCTGTCTGTCTGTCTGTCTGTCTGTCTGTCTGTCTGTCTGTCTGTCTGTCTGTCTGTCTGTCTGTCTGTCTGTCTGTCTGTCTGTCTGTCTGTCTGTCTGTCTGTCTGTCTGTCTGTCTGTCTGTCTGTCTGTCTGTCTGTCTGTCTGTCTGTCTGTCTGTCTGTCTGTCTGTCTGTCTGTCTGTCTGTCTGTCTGTCTGTCTGTCTGTCTGTCTGTCTGTCTGTCTGTCTGTCTGTCTGTCTGTCTGTCTGTCTGTCTGTCTGTCTGTCTGTCTGTCTGTCTGTCTGTCTGTCTGTCTGTCTGTCTGTCTGTCTGTCTGTCTGTCTGTCTGTCTGTCTGTCTGTCTGTCTGTCTGTCTGTCTGTCTGTCTGTCTGTCTGTCTGTCTGTCTGTCTGTCTGTCTGTCTGTCTGTCTGTCTGTCTGTCTGTCTGTCTGTCTGTCTGTCTGTCTGTCTGTCTGTCTGTCTGTCTGTCTGTCTGTCTGTCTGTCTGTCTGTCTGTCTGTCTGTCTGTCTGTCTGTCTGTCTGTCTGTCTGTCTGTCTGTCTGTCTGTCTGTCTGTCTGTCTGTCTGTCTGTCTGTCTGTCTGTCTGTCTGTCTGTCTGTCTGTCTGTCTGTCTGTCTGTCTGTCTGTCTGTCTGTCTGTCTGTCTGTCTGTCTGTCTGTCTGTCTGTCTGTCTGTCTGTCTGTCTGTCTGTCTGTCTGTCTGTCTGTCTGTCTGTCTGTCTGTCTGTCTGTCTGTCTGTCTGTCTGTCTGTCTGTCTGTCTGTCTGTCTGTCTGTCTGTCTGTCTGTCTGTCTGTCTGTCTGTCTGTCTGTCTGTCTGTCTGTCTGTCTGTCTGTCTGTCTGTCTGTCTGTCTGTCTGTCTGTCTGTCTGTCTGTCTGTCTGTCTGTCTGTCTGTCTGTCTGTCTGTCTGTCTGTCTGTCTGTCTGTCTGTCTGTCTGTCTGTCTGTCTGTCTGTCTGTCTGTCTGTCTGTCTGTCTGTCTGTCTGTCTGTCTGTCTGTCTGTCTGTCTGTCTGTCTGTCTGTCTGTCTGTCTGTCTGTCTGTCTGTCTGTCTGTCTGTCTGTCTGTCTGTCTGTCTGTCTGTCTGTCTGTCTGTCTGTCTGTCTGTCTGTCTGTCTGTCTGTCTGTCTGTCTGTCTGTCTGTCTGTCTGTCTGTCTGTCTGTCTGTCTGTCTGTCTGTCTGTCTGTCTGTCTGTCTGTCTGTCTGTCTGTCTGTCTGTCTGTCTGTCTGTCTGTCTGTCTGTCTGTCTGTCTGTCTGTCTGTCTGTCTGTCTGTCTGTCTGTCTGTCTGTCTGTCTGTCTGTCTGTCTGTCTGTCTGTCTGTCTGTCTGTCTGTCTGTCTGTCTGTCTGTCTGTCTGTCTGTCTGTCTGTCTGTCTGTCTGTCTGTCTGTCTGTCTGTCTGTCTGTCTGTCTGTCTGTCTGTCTGTCTGTCTGTCTGTCTGTCTGTCTGTCTGTCTGTCTGTCTGTCTGTCTGTCTGTCTGTCTGTCTGTCTGTCTGTCTGTCTGTCTGTCTGTCTGTCTGTCTGTCTGTCTGTCTGTCTGTCTGTCTGTCTGTCTGTCTGTCTGTCTGTCTGTCTGTCTGTCTGTCTGTCTGTCTGTCTGTCTGTCTGTCTGTCTGTCTGTCTGTCTGTCTGTCTGTCTGTCTGTCTGTCTGTCTGTCTGTCTGTCTGTCTGTCTGTCTGTCCGTCTGTCCGTCTGTCCGTCTGTCCGTCTGTCCGTCTGTCCGTCTGTCCGTCTGTCCGTCTGTCCGTCTGTCCGTCTGTCCGTCTGTCTGTCTGTCTGTCTGTCTGTCTGTCTGTCTGTCTGTCTGTCTGTCTGTCTGTCTGTCTGTCTGTCTGTCTGTCTGTCTGTCTGTCTGTCTGTCTGTCTGTCTGTCTGTCTGTCTGTCTGTCTGTCTGTCTGTCTGTCTGTCTGTCTGTCTGTCTGTCTGTCTGTCTGTCTGTCTGTCTGTCTGTCTGTCTGTCTGTCTGTCTGTCTGTCTGTCTGTCTGTCTGTCTGTCTGTCTGTCTGTCTGTCTGTCTGTCTGTCTGTCTGTCTGTCTGTCTGTCTGTCTGTCTGTCTGTCTGTCTGTCTGTCTGTCTGTCTGTCTGTCTGTCTGTCTGTCTGTCTGTCTGTCTGTCTGTCTGTCTGTCTGTCTGTCTGTCTGTCTGTCTGTCTGTCTGTCTGTCTGTCTGTCTGTCTGTCTGTCTGTCTGTCTGTCTGTCTGTCTGTCTGTCTGTCTGTCTGTCTGTCTGTCTGTCTGTCTGTCTGTCTGTCTGTCTGTCTGTCTGTCTGTCTGTCTGTCTGTCTGTCTGTCTGTCTGTCTGTCTGTCTGTCTGTCTGTCTGTCTGTCTGTCTGTCTGTCTGTCTGTCTGTCTGTCTGTCTGTCTGTCTGTCTGTCTGTCTGTCTGTCTGTCTGTCTGTCTGTCTGTCTGTCTGTCTGTCTGTCTGTCTGTCTGTCTGTCTGTCTGTCTGTCTGTCTGTCTGTCTGTCTGTCTGTCTGTCTGTCTGTCTGTCTGTCTGTCTGTCTGTCTGTCTGTCTGTCTGTCTGTCTGTCTGTCTGTCTGTCTGTCTGTCTGTCTGTCTGTCTGTCTGTCTGTCTGTCTGTCTGTCTGTCTGTCTGTCTGTCTGTCTGTCTGTCTGTCTGTCTGTCTGTCTGTCTGTCTGTCTGTCTGTCTGTCTGTCTGTCTGTCTGTCTGTCTGTCTGTCTGTCTGTCTGTCTGTCTGTCTGTCTGTCTGTCTGTCTGTCTGTCTGTCTGTCTGTCTGTCTGTCTGTCTGTCTGTCTGTCTGTCTGTCTGTCTGTCTGTCTGTCTGTCTGTCTGTCTGTCTGTCTGTCTGTCTGTCTGTCTGTCTGTCTGTCTGTCTGTCTGTCTGTCTGTCTGTCTGTCTGTCTGTCTGTCTGTCTGTCTGTCTGTCTGTCTGTCTGTCTGTCTGTCTGTCTGTCTGTCTGTCTGTCTGTCTGTCTGTCTGTCTGTCTGTCTGTCTGTCTGTCTGTCTGTCTGTCTGTCTGTCTGTCTGTCTGTCTGTCTGTCTGTCTGTCTGTCTGTCTGTCTGTCTGTCTGTCTGTCTGTCTGTCTGTCTGTCTGTCTGTCTGTCTGTCTGTCTGTCTGTCTGTCTGTCTGTCTGTCTGTCTGTCTGTCTGTCTGTCTGTCTGTCTGTCTGTCTGTCTGTCTGTCTGTCTGTCTGTCTGTCTGTCTGTCTGTCTGTCTGTCTGTCTGTCTGTCTGTCTGTCTGTCTGTCTGTCTGTCTGTCTGTCTGTCTGTCTGTCTGTCTGTCTGTCTGTCTGTCTGTCTGTCTGTCTGTCTGTCTGTCTGTCTGTCTGTCTGTCTGTCTGTCTGTCTGTCTGTCTGTCTGTCTGTCTGTCTGTCTGTCTGTCTGTCTGTCTGTCTGTCTGTCTGTCTGTCTGTCTGTCTGTCTGTCTGTCTGTCTGTCTGTCTGTCTGTCTGTCTGTCTGTCTGTCTGTCTGTCTGTCTGTCTGTCTGTCTGTCTGTCTGTCTGTCTGTCTGTCTGTCTGTCTGTCTGTCTGTCTGTCTGTCTGTCTGTCTGTCTGTCTGTCTGTCTGTCTGTCTGTCTGTCTGTCTGTCTGTCTGTCTGTCTGTCTGTCTGTCTGTCTGTCTGTCTGTCTGTCTGTCTGTCTGTCTGTCTGTCTGTCTGTCTGTCTGTCTGTCTGTCTGTCTGTCTGTCTGTCTGTCTGTCTGTCTGTCTGTCTGTCTGTCTGTCTGTCTGTCTGTCTGTCTGTCTGTCTGTCTGTCTGTCTGTCTGTCTGTCTGTCTGTCTGTCTGTCTGTCTGTCTGTCTGTCTGTCTGTCTGTCTGTCTGTCTGTCTGTCTGTCTGTCTGTCTGTCTGTCTGTCTGTCTGTCTGTCTGTCTGTCTGTCTGTCTGTCTGTCTGTCTGTCTGTCTGTCTGTCTGTCTGTCTGTCTGTCTGTCTGTCTGTCTGTCTGTCTGTCTGTCTGTCTGTCTGTCTGTCTGTCTGTCTGTCTGTCTGTCTGTCTGTCTGTCTGTCTGTCTGTCTGTCTGTCTGTCTGTCTGTCTGTCTGTCTGTCTGTCTGTCTGTCTGTCTGTCTGTCTGTCTGTCTGTCTGTCTGTCTGTCTGTCTGTCTGTCTGTCTGTCTGTCTGTCTGTCTGTCTGTCTGTCTGTCTGTCTGTCTGTCTGTCTGTCTGTCTGTCTGTCTGTCTGTCTGTCTGTCTGTCTGTCTGTCTGTCTGTCTGTCTGTCTGTCTGTCTGTCTGTCTGTCTGTCTGTCTGTCTGTCTGTCTGTCTGTCTGTCTGTCTGTCTGTCTGTCTGTCTGTCTGTCTGTCTGTCTGTCTGTCTGTCTGTCTGTCTGTCTGTCTGTCTGTCTGTCTGTCTGTCTGTCTGTCTGTCTGTCTGTCTGTCTGTCTGTCTGTCTGTCTGTCTGTCTGTCTGTCTGTCTGTCTGTCTGTCTGTCTGTCTGTCTGTCTGTCTGTCTGTCTGTCTGTCTGTCTGTCTGTCTGTCTGTCTGTCTGTCTGTCTGTCTGTCTGTCTGTCTGTCTGTCTGTCTGTCTGTCTGTCTGTCTGTCTGTCTGTCTGTCTGTCTGTCTGTCTGTCTGTCTGTCTGTCTGTCTGTCTGTCTGTCTGTCTGTCTGTCTGTCTGTCTGTCTGTCTGTCTGTCTGTCTGTCTGTCTGTCTGTCTGTCTGTCTGTCTGTCTGTCTGTCTGTCTGTCTGTCTGTCTGTCTGTCTGTCTGTCTGTCTGTCTGTCTGTCTGTCTGTCTGTCTGTCTGTCTGTCTGTCTGTCTGTCTGTCTGTCTGTCTGTCTGTCTGTCTGTCTGTCTGTCTGTCTGTCTGTCTGTCTGTCTGTCTGTCTGTCTGTCTGTCTGTCTGTCTGTCTGTCTGTCTGTCTGTCTGTCTGTCTGTCTGTCTGTCTGTCTGTCTGTCTGTCTGTCTGTCTGTCTGTCTGTCTGTCTGTCTGTCTGTCTGTCTGTCTGTCTGTCTGTCTGTCTGTCTGTCTGTCTGTCTGTCTGTCTGTCTGTCTGTCTGTCTGTCTGTCTGTCTGTCTGTCTGTCTGTCTGTCTGTCTGTCTGTCTGTCTGTCTGTCTGTCTGTCTGTCTGTCTGTCTGTCTGTCTGTCTGTCTGTCTGTCTGTCTGTCTGTCTGTCTGTCTGTCTGTCTGTCTGTCTGTCTGTCTGTCTGTCTGTCTGTCTGTCTGTCTGTCTGTCTGTCTGTCTGTCTGTCTGTCTGTCTGTCTGTCTGTCTGTCTGTCTGTCTGTCTGTCTGTCTGTCTGTCTGTCTGTCTGTCTGTCTGTCTGTCTGTCTGTCTGTCTGTCTGTCTGTCTGTCTGTCTGTCTGTCTGTCTGTCTGTCTGTCTGTCTGTCTGTCTGTCTGTCTGTCTGTCTGTCTGTCTGTCTGTCTGTCTGTCTGTCTGTCTGTCTGTCTGTCTGTCTGTCTGTCTGTCTGTCTGTCTGTCTGTCTGTCTGTCTGTCTGTCTGTCTGTCTGTCTGTCTGTCTGTCTGTCTGTCTGTCTGTCTGTCTGTCTGTCTGTCTGTCTGTCTGTCTGTCTGTCTGTCTGTCTGTCTGTCTGTCTGTCTGTCTGTCTGTCTGTCTGTCTGTCTGTCTGTCTGTCTGTCTGTCTGTCTGTCTGTCTGTCTGTCTGTCTGTCTGTCTGTCTGTCTGTCTGTCTGTCTGTCTGTCTGTCTGTCTGTCTGTCTGTCTGTCTGTCTGTCTGTCTGTCTGTCTGTCTGTCTGTCTGTCTGTCTGTCTGTCTGTCTGTCTGTCTGTCTGTCTGTCTGTCTGTCTGTCTGTCTGTCTGTCTGTCTGTCTGTCTGTCTGTCTGTCTGTCTGTCTGTCTGTCTGTCTGTCTGTCTGTCTGTCTGTCTGTCTGTCTGTCTGTCTGTCTGTCTGTCTGTCTGTCTGTCTGTCTGTCTGTCTGTCTGTCTGTCTGTCTGTCTGTCTGTCTGTCTGTCTGTCTGTCTGTCTGTCTGTCTGTCTGTCTGTCTGTCTGTCTGTCTGTCTGTCTGTCTGTCTGTCTGTCTGTCTGTCTGTCTGTCTGTCTGTCTGTCTGTCTGTCTGTCTGTCTGTCTGTCTGTCTGTCTGTCTGTCTGTCTGTCTGTCTGTCTGTCTGTCTGTCTGTCTGTCTGTCTGTCTGTCTGTCTGTCTGTCTGTCTGTCTGTCTGTCTGTCTGTCTGTCTGTCTGTCTGTCTGTCTGTCTGTCTGTCTGTCTGTCTGTCTGTCTGTCTGTCTGTCTGTCTGTCTGTCTGTCTGTCTGTCTGTCTGTCTGTCTGTCTGTCTGTCTGTCTGTCTGTCTGTCTGTCTGTCTGTCTGTCTGTCTGTCTGTCTGTCTGTCTGTCTGTCTGTCTGTCTGTCTGTCTGTCTGTCTGTCTGTCTGTCTGTCTGTCTGTCTGTCTGTCTGTCTGTCTGTCTGTCTGTCTGTCTGTCTGTCTGTCTGTCTGTCTGTCTGTCTGTCTGTCTGTCTGTCTGTCTGTCTGTCTGTCTGTCTGTCTGTCTGTCTGTCTGTCTGTCTGTCTGTCTGTCTGTCTGTCTGTCTGTCTGTCTGTCTGTCTGTCTGTCTGTCTGTCTGTCTGTCTGTCTGTCTGTCTGTCTGTCTGTCTGTCTGTCTGTCTGTCTGTCTGTCTGTCTGTCTGTCTGTCTGTCTGTCTGTCTGTCTGTCTGTCTGTCTGTCTGTCTGTCTGTCTGTCTGTCTGTCTGTCTGTCTGTCTGTCTGTCTGTCTGTCTGTCTGTCTGTCTGTCTGTCTGTCTGTCTGTCTGTCTGTCTGTCTGTCTGTCTGTCTGTCTGTCTGTCTGTCTGTCTGTCTGTCTGTCTGTCTGTCTGTCTGTCTGTCTGTCTGTCTGTCTGTCTGTCTGTCTGTCTGTCTGTCTGTCTGTCTGTCTGTCTGTCTGTCTGTCTGTCTGCCCGGAACACTAACCGATTCAAAATTTACAACTTCACTTGAAAAATTTTTTTAAAGTTAGCCATTGTGGTGGTTTGCCCACACGACGCTGCGGTTGTGAGAAGGAACCAGGAGCCACTTACTTACAAATATATTCACACATATATTTTGTCTTATAAATGTTAGCCGCCCTGGTGAGGTATCGAACCCACAACGCAGCGATTGTAAGTAAGATGAAGTAGCGAACTTATTCTCACCAGAGCCACTAATGCTCATACAATACCTTCACCTAATATCGATTAACTTCGGCAAGCTGTATGCAAAACGCTTTCATGTATATACACACACAAAAAATCATTTCACATATAAACAAAAAAAGCTTCGACCTAAAGCTGCCACCTTTAAGAAAATAACACTGCCACAAGACTACCGTTGCCACCTAACACTATTTTCACCTATTACGGTGGTGTATTAGATTTCCATATTACACTTTCATATTACACTTTCCTATACACTATAATATATTCCCAGTACAACATTAAGGTCCGCACACAGTAACGCGAAGTACCGCAGCAGCAGCGAAACTTACTCAAAAATGTTTCTTGCAAATGCGAAAATGTATTTGTTTAAGGTGAGAAATTTCATAAAAACAAATGAAAATGTAAATCATTTATAAATTAAAATTCCCGAAAAAAAATACTACAAAATGAACACCTTTCTTAGAAGTCACTGAAGAAACTGTAAAAGGGGAAATCAAAACATAAAAAAATTTATATCTAGGAAAGCAGATTCTTGCTACAATAAAAGATTCAGATTCGGTTTTAGTACGTCAAAATACATAATACGAAAATAAAAATTGAAAAAATCCAATGAATAAAACGCTTTGCAATAAAAATAATCGACAATCGGAAATAATGTTTAGCCGTAACAGGTGAAAACATTGTTAGGTGGCAACGCTAGCCTTTTGGTAGTATTATTTCCTTAAAGGGGCAATGGTAAATCAAAGCTATATTTTTGTGTGTATATACACATTCACCATACAGCTTGATGAAGTATATCGCCATTAGCTCAATTTATTTTATAGCTGACTGTGGTCTGTTGGTTAGAGCTTCGGCCTGTGACTGCGACAGTCTTGGGTTCAAGCCCTGTCGTATTTTTTTTTTAATCAATTGCTTGATATTTTTTTTTCTTTTTTTAATCTTTCTTTTTTAATTCTTTTTTAATGTAACAGTTCAACTTTACATAATTACATCATCCAACAAAATTTCTTTCTATTCTTTACAAAATTTAATAAAAGTTCACATATTTCACAAATGATTTTTTATATGCATATATAAATTATGGAGTTCACCATACGGCTTGGTCTACCTAACCGCCATTAGCTGAAATTATTTTATAGCTGGCTGTGGTCGGTTGGTTAGAGCTTCGGCCTATGACTGCGGGGGTCATAGGTTCAAGCCCGGTGCCGACCGAAGTTTTTCTTTTTTTAATTCCATTGCTTCATATTTTTTTCTTTTTTTTAATTCTTTTTTAATGTAACAGTTCAACTTTACACTGTCGCGGTATAGATTCGCGGCACAGTTGTTGTTGTTTTGTTGTATTGTTTGTTTTGTTATGTTTTTTTGTTTCCCTTTTGTTCGGGGCGACGGGCGAACAAGATCGGAGGAAATCACACACGCACTGTCCGCACTGAACGCGCTGAACAATTTTATTAATTGTTACTCATTTTTATTTATTATTTGTTTTGCTTAAATTGAAAGCAAATTCTCCACTCGCGGGTGAAATGCGACCGGCGCGCGGAAGAAGAAAACTGAATATTTTGTTTGAGCTGTCAAAGTTTTCTTGCTTTCTTCTCCTTTCTTTCGCTTTTGCTTTCGTTAAGTTAGCTCAGTGAGCGGCGGCGATCCGATGAAGGTATTGCCAGCCTCGCCATTACAATAGTAAAATGTCAAAGCCTGGACTAAAGCTTTTGTACTCTTTGAACCTGTTTGAGGGAGGGGAATTTGAGAACATTTATGCTTTCGCCTATACGTACATTATATCACCCATGAGCTATATGGGAATTGCAAAAGTGTTTTTTTGTTCGCTCCCCGCGCATTTTCGGAAAGGTGGGGGCTCAAAAAAAACATCTGCAAAAAAAACTGGACTTCGGTAGTGGAAAAAAGCGTGGCTGGACTTTTGTCTTAAAAATTTACTAAAAAATAGTATATAGCTTTATCTACCTGTAACTTTTAAAATAGAAGATTTAGGCGATAGGACTATATAACAATTTTTTTGCAGAATGAGAGGATAAACATTTTCCCTATAAACACTCTTAGCCTACGTGGAACCGTTCATGGTGTTTTAAGCGGTCAACCTAAAAATATTTTGTAAAGCGTTTTTTAAAATTGATATCATGCATATTTGGATGGAGGTAAAAACATTTTTGAGTAAGTTTCGCTGCTGCTGCGGTACTTCGCGTTACTGTGTGCGTACCCTAATGTTGTACCTGGAATATATTATAGTGTATAGGAAAGTGTAATATGAAAGTGTAATATGGAAATCTAATACACCACCGTAATAGGTGAAAATAGTGTTAGGTGGCAACGGTAGTCTTGTGGCAGTGTTATTTTCTTAAAGGTGGCAGCTTTAGGTCGAAGATTTTTTGTTTATATGTGAAATGATTTTATTGTGTGTGTATATACATTTTAAAAAACGCTTTACAAAATATTTTTAGGTTGACCGCTTAAAACACCATGAACGGTTCCACGTAGGCTAAGAGTGTTTATGGGGAAAATGTTTATCCTCTCATTCTGCAAAAAAATTGTTATATAGTCCTATCGCCTAAATCTCTCTTTTTTTGCAGATGTTTTTTTTGAGCCCCCACCTTTCCGAAAATGTGCGGGGAGCGAACAAAAGAACACTTTTGCATTTATGGGTGCTCTAACGTACATGAGTGCCGCCAAAATGTATATTTCATTTTGGTGGGTGCATGGGGGTATATGTAAATTTGCCAAACACACTTAGAAAATTCTGAAGAGATTTTTCGCATGTACGTATGGGTAAAGCCCCGACTGCGGACACTGGTTTAAGCCGCACTCTATGTATGTGGGAAGATAAATGGAAAGTGAGCGTCATAGGCGCTCATATATTCTAATTCTTTTAGTTATTTTTGAGCAGGGAAGAAGGAGAGTGTTAAAGTTTTAGATTTTTTTTTTAATTTAATTGAATCTTAAATTATTTGTTTCCAAAATTTGGATAATTTTCTTTCCTTTTTTTAAATTGTATTATTTTGAGTGGTGAAGTGGAGCTGTTGCCATCGTCGGACAGTTGCTGGAGGACAAGTGTTCCAAAGGGAGTATTTTTGCGCGCTGGTTTAGTTTTGCCAGCTAGTGTTTATTTTGCTTTATTTTATTTGTGGCAGTCGGCCATTTAGTGTTTTGAATTTGAGGAATTGAATAGAGTTGGACAGGTTGTGTTCGGTCGTGATTTGTTTTGGTGAAGTGTTTCCGTCCAAGTAGTTTGCTTGGAATTTGTTTGGCCGTTTCCCCCCCCCCCCTCTTCCTTATTCCTTTTTTTGTTTTGTTGTCCCGCATCAGAGCCAAGTTGTTGCTGGACATCGAATTTTATCGAAGTCCAGCTGGTGAATAGATTCTGCAAGAATCGTGCGAGGGATTTCAGACAGGTTGGTCTGGTCCCGCAAACCAATTGCGTTTAAACAAATATAATTTTTGATGTTTGGGTATTGGGTCGTTTTGTGTCAATTTTGAAAAGGATTTGTGTTCGGTATTATTTTCCTTGTGTCAAAAAAATTTCCGTTTCTTATAAACTTATATATATATATATATATTGCGGCAGTTTCGGTGTAGGGTTTTAAAAGTTTAGTTATCAGGTTTTCGCGGGTTCGTGTTGTTCGTTCGGACGGGGATACCATACCGCGAGGGTATGGTGTCCACGCTTCGCGACTGTGCTATTCGGGCAAATAGGGAATTTAATTATCGCGTGGGGATTTTCGATTATAGAGTTTTAAATAAAGTTTTAGTTCAAAATAGCGCGATAAGCTGGCGCCCAACGTGGGGCTATTTTGTTTAAAGCTTTTTTAAATATTAACTTTTTTAAAATTTTTTGTTAGACGAAATTAGGAAAAGGACTCAAGGTGGGGCTGAGTCCATAGGCATTTATGTAGCGGTTATGAGGGGTCTGTTCCGTCGTCTGTCCGAGTCCTTGCCGGAGAAGCGTATGTTGGGTCTGGTCAGGGCTAATTTGTGTCCTTTTTATCAGACTCAGCTGGGCTTGGCTGAGCCTGAGAGTCTTTCGGAGTTGGTTTCCTTGGGTCGGAACCAAGGAAACCAACTGGAGGCTGTGCGGGCGAATGTGGAAGCATTCGTGCCGCCGCCCAGCAGCCGGTCCAAGGACTTGCTGGAGCCAGACTTGGCATACGTTTCAGCCGAGCCGGAAGTGGTTGCAGTCAGGGCTCCGCTGCGCAATCTTAGATTGGAGCGGAGAATTTGGGCACCTCAACGGGCTAGGCGTCCGTTCAGGTGCTTTAACTGCAAGAAGTTTGGGCATGTTTCGGTAAACTGCCGAAAGGCGGTTATTTGCCGCGGCTGCGAGCGGCCTGGCTTTATGGAGCGTGATTGCCCCCGATGCTCTCCGAAAGCAGGGCAATTACAGGAGCGCTCGGACAGGGAGGCGGCCCCGAGAGCGGCTCCGAGGGCCCGCGAAGAGTCGGGAAATGGGGAGCGAGCTCTTGTGGAAGCAGGGCAAGAAGTTCGCGAGGTTTAGGTAGGTTGCCTGCGGGCAACCAGCTGGCTAGGGAAAATAGGGATAGGCCTCAGAAGCGTCCGTCCGGAGTATATTTGAGTTTCACTTTGTCGGGAAAAGATTTAGATAATAGGCCATATTTAGGCGTTAGGATTTTTGGAGTGCGTATGTTAGGGCTTTTAGATTCGGGGGCCACCAGGACGATTCTTGGTAGGCCAGGCTGGGACACATTAAAGTCCTGGGGGATAAGTTTATTGGCGTCTGCGGTCAGCAAGGTTGCGCTTGCTGATGGTGAAGAAGTTCCGGTTAGGGGGGTAGTTTCGGTCCCTTTCGAGGTAGAGGGCAAGTCGGTCCTCGTTGAATGCCTCGTAATACCGGATTTACCCCAATCATTGATTCTTGGAGTAGACTTTTGGTCTAAGGCCAGATTTGGCCAAGAATCAGTGGAGGTTTTCCGACCAAGTCGAGGTCTCGTCAGTAGCGGCGATAGTTGATAGGTCTTCGTTGTCAACTAGGGAAAAATCGGTTCTTGAGGAGTTTGTTGCAGATGTTTTTAGGTCTATGCCTGAGGGACTTAGTTGTACACATTTGGTCGAACATCGGATTCGTACAAAGCCAAATGTGGAACCAGTCAAGCAGCGATACTATCCGGTATCGCCCGCTATTCAGAGGCGCATAGATGAGAAAATAGAGGATATGTTAGAAAAGGGTGTGATTGAGATTTCTCACAGCCCTTGGGCATCACCGGTTGTGATGATTAGGAAAAAGGATGGCAGTTATAGGTTTTGTGTCGACTATAGGACACTGAATAAAAATACGGATCGAGATAGTTACCCCCTCCCTTATATTTCGGCTACTTTAGATGAGCTAAAGGACGCCAAATATCTCTCTAGTTTGGATATAAAATCCGCTTATTGGCAGATCCCAGTAGTGAAGGAGTCTAGGGCCTGCACGGCATTTACAGTTCCGGGTAGGGGGCTAAACCAGTTCAAGCGCATGCCTTATGGCCTGCACAATGCGCCTGCAACTTGGCAGAGATTTATAGATGAGGTCCTTGGGTCTGACTTGGAGCCCCATGTTTTCGTGTATTTGGACGATATTATTATTGTTACAAATACATTTGATAAGCATGTTGAGGTTTTGAAGGAGGTCCTGAGGAGGATTTGTTCGGCAGGGCTTAGATTGAATAGGGAAAAATGTAATTTTTGTCTTTCTTCGCTACGGTATCTAGGTTATGTTGTTGATCGACAGGGCTTGCATGTTGACCCCGAAAAAGTTGAGGCAATGCTGAAAACTCCAGCGCCCAAAAATGTAAGGGAAATCAGGTCGTTTGTTGGCACCATTTCTTGGTATCGTAGGTTTGTTTCGAATTTCGCTGATTTGGTTAAGCCTCTAACTGATCTTCTATAGTAGAAGAACCGGTTTAGGTGGTCGCCAGAGTGCGAGGACATCTTTTTGAAGGCCAAGGAGCGCCTAGTGACGGCGCCGGTCCTGAGCTGTCCTGATTTCGAACGACCCTTCGTAGTACAGACTGATGCTTCCGATTTTGGAATAGGTGCCGTTTTGACACAGCAGTTTGATGAAGGGGAGAAGGTCATTTCATATTTGAGCAGGTCGTTGAGTAAGTGCGAGAGGAATTATTCCACTACCGAGAAGGAGTGTTTGGCTGTTTTGTGGGCAGTTGAGAAGTTGAGGCCATACATCGAAGGGGTTAGGTTCACAGTGGTGACAGACCATTATTCGTTGGTATGGCTCAACAATTTGAAAGATCCTTGCGGTAGGTTGGCTAGGTGGGCTTTAATGCTCCAGCAATACGATTATGAAATCATACATCGTAAGGGGAAAGATCATGTTGTGCCCGACATGCTTTCTAGAGGTGTCCCAGTCGTAGGGGAGGTAGATGGGCGTGTTAGAGATCCATGGGTGGATTCCATGGTTAGGAAAGTGGAGGATAAACCACTCGATTACCCAGCTTGGAGAATTGAAGATGGGGTGTTATATAAACACATAAAGGCAGGGACAAATAGTTTGCTTAGTGCTGGGTACGAGTGGAAGAGAGTTGTGGGCAAGAGTGATAGGCGCAGTATTTTATTCGAGTGTCACGATAATCCATTATCGGGACACATGTGCGTTAGGAAAACATACGCTAGGGTAATTGAGAAATATTATTGGCCGAAAATGAAGGCAGAGATAGCTAGATATATTAAAGGTTGTCAGGTTTGCCTGAGGGTGAAACCTGACAACAATAAGCCAGCTGGTTGTATGGTAGAGAGGACAAAGAAGTTAGAACCTTGGGAAATGATCTGCGTAGATCTGGTGGGACCCTTGGTTAAGTCTAGTCGGGGATTTTGTTATATTTTAACGGTGCTTGACTACTTCACCAAATTCCCATTGTTGTTTCCGTTGCGAAATGCAACGGCAAAGAGTGTTTGCAAGGAGTTGGAAGATAATGTCTTCCTGCTCTTTGGAGTTCCGAGGTCCATTGTATGCTACAATGGGCCACAGTTTCGCAGCAAGGAGCTGCAGAGTTTATGCGCGTCGTATGGTGTGCAGATGCGGTACACTGCACACTATCATCCGCAGGCCAATCCGGCCGAGCGGATCAACCAAATAATTAAGACCACTTTGAGAGCATATATTTCAGAAAACCATCGGACATGGGATTCTCATCTCTCAAAGGTGGCGTGCTGCATTCGAACATCGCAGCATGAGGTTTTGGGAGCGTCTCCATACTTCGTGAATTTTGGACGAAATATGGCGGTTAGGGGTGATAGAGATTATAGACGAGTGGGAGACTCAGACCAACCGGACAGTAGTAGTGAGGACCGGGCCAAGTTAATGGCAGACTTGAGGGAAGACATACGGAAAAAGTTAGAAATGGCAAGTGCCAAGACAGCGAAAACGTACAATCTCAGACGTAGAGATGTGCAGTATTTACCGCACGAGTTAGTATGGAGACGTAATTTTGTTTTGTCCGATGCCTCAAACTATTTTGCAGCGAAGTTAGCTCCGAAATTTGTTGGACCGTTTAGGGTTAAAAAGAGGGTGTCTCCGTGGACATATGTTTTAGAAGACGAAGACGGACGAGAAAAGGGGACATGGCATGTGCAGGACCTTAGGCCGCACATCGTCTCAGGGTGATTTTCTCCGGTTAGATTCGAAAGTTGGCTGGTCTCAGGAGACCAAGCAACTTTCGCGGAGGTGGAGGTGGGGTTGTCGCGGTATAGATTCGCGGCACAGTTGTTGTTGTTTTGTTGTATTGTTTGTTTTGTTATGTTTTTTGTTTCCCTTTTGTTCGGGGCGACGGACGAACAAGATCGGAGGAAATCACACACGCACTGACCGCACTGAACGCACTGAACAATTTTATTAATTGTTACTAATTTTTATTTATTATTTGTTTTGCTTAAATTGAAAGCAAAACAAATTCGCCACTCGCGGGTGAAATGCGACCGGCGCGCGGAAGAAGAAAACTGAATATTTTGTTTGAGCTGTCAAAGTTCTCTTGCTTTCTTCTCCTTTCTTTCGCTTTTGCTTTCGTTAAGTTAGCTCAGTGAGCGGCGGCGATCCTATGAAGGTATTGCCAGCCTCGCCATTACAATAGTAAAATGTCAAAGCCTGGACTAAAGCTTTTGTACTCTTTGAACCTGTTTGAGGGAGGGGAATTTGAGAACATTTATGCTTTCGCCTATACGTACATGAGAGCCGGCAAAATGTATATTTCATTTTGGTGGGTGCAGGGGGGTATATGTAAATTTGCCAAACACACCTAGAAAAATCTGAAGAGATTTTTCGCATATAGGTATGGGTAAAGCCCCGACTGCGGACACTGGTTTCTGCGTAAGCCGTACTCTATGTATGTGGGAAGATAAATGGAAAGTGAGCGTCATAGGCGCTCATATATTCTAATTCTTTTAGTTCTTTTTGAGCAGGGAAGAAGGAGAGTGTTAAAGTTTTAGATTTTTTTTTTAATTTAATTGAATCTTAAATTATTTGTTTCCAAAATTTGGATAATTTTCTTTCCTTTTTTTAAATTGTATTTTTTTCAGTGGTGAAGTGGAGCTGTTGCCATCGTCGGACAGTTGCTGGAGGACAAGTGTTCCAAAGGGAGTATTTTTGCGCGCTGGTTTAGTTTTGCCAGCTAGTGTTTATTTTGCTTTATTTTATTTGTGGCAGTCGGCCATTTAGTGTTTTGAATTTGAGGAATTGAATAGAGTTGGACAGGTTGTGTTCGGTCGTGATTTGTTTTGGTGAAGTGTTTCCGTCCAAGTAGTTTGCTTGGAATTTGTTTGGCCGTTTCCCCCCCCCTCTTCCTTATTCCTTTTTTTGTTTGTGTTGTCCCGCATCAGAGCCAAGTTGTTGCTGGACATCGAATTTTGTCGAAGTCCAGCTGGTGAATAGATTCTGCAAGAATTGTGCGAGGGATTTCAGACAGGTTGGTCTGGTCCCGCAAATCAATTGCGTTTAAACAAATATATTTTTTGATATTTGGGTATTGGGTCGTTTTGTGTCAATTTTGAAAAGGGTTTGTGTTCGGTATTATTTTCTTTGTGTCAAAAAAAATTTCCGTTTCTTTTATATATATATATATAATATATATATATATATTGCGGCAGTTTCGGTGTAGGGTTTTAAAAGTTTAGTTATCAGGTTTTCGCGGGTTCGTGTTGTTCGTTCGGACGGGGATACCATACCGCGAGGGTGGTATCTCTTCTGCTAAGCTTCTTTGGTCGTCCACTGCGCGGTTTGTTTTCTGTACTACCAGTCCCATTGTAGTTACTAACTACGGTTTGAATAGTAGCTTTGCTTAAATTTAATAATTTAGCAATTTCCCCAAGAGATTTTTTTCATTTCGGTGTTTTATTACTAAATTTCGAACATCAATAGAAATTTCTTTCCGAGTAGCCATGTGCACAATTTTAAACTTTTAGTGCGGAGTCCAAATCACAACTGACACAATTTGTTTTGAATTGAAAACAAAGCAATGATGTAAAACAAAAAAAAAACGGTACTTTCCCGTTAGCATTCAATATTTCACAATAATATTGTCTTTTAATTGCACATCGTATGTAGACTTTTGTCATTGCTTTATTTTAGTTTTAAGTGAATATTTTTATAATTTTGTATAAAAGTAAAATTTTTTTTTGGATTTATTTATTAAATGGACTACCAAACAAAACTACATTTTTACTTTTTTTCAAAAAGATCCTGGACTCGTAGAATCGCGAAAATGTGGGTCGTATGTAGACTTTTGTCGGTCACTGTACATCATCGAATAAAATTTAATAAAAGTTCACATATTTCACAAATTTTTATAAAAAAAATTACATATGAAAACATAGAAAATATTTTTGCATCTAAATTACACAATAAAGTAAACAATAATTTTTTCAAATTAATGTTTTATTTTCCCGTGCATGGCACGGGCAAATTTACTAGTATAAAATAACCATCATGTCAAATACGAGGGGAGTCTCTGTCGCGCTGCCGATTCGAGCGGACGTGCACCGCACACATACCATTTATTACATCATTTTATTCCTATTTTATGTCATTTCACAGTCGATTAATAAATAAATAAACATGGAAATAATATACATAACAAGTCAGAAGTGCGATCTGAACGATCTAAGCAGGCATTGAATATATTTTGGAAAGTGAAATTGTTCGTAAGGAAAAGTAGGCCAAACGGCAGACGGCAATGCATATTTTTTTTTGTAAACCACAACGAAGACGGACCGCTACGAAGACGGACAAGAGAAAACCATCAACGATAAATATATGCAGGAGCGACGCTGGGAAGAACCTCTTAACGACAGTATGGCCATACGTGTAACGAAGGGTAAAAGAAGCGCAAAGAACGACAGAAGAATTCGACGACAAACGACAAAGCAATTCAACGAGAACGAAAAGCGAGCTGGCTACACTGCCGACGAGAGAATTCAACGAAAATCTCATGTGTGAGTGTACGATTAAAGACTCAAAGGAGGACCACACGGACACGAAGGAGAAGGGAAATAACCGACATTCTGATCGAGAAAAAGCAAGAAGACGGATGGGTTCGATTAGACGAAAATTCTAGAAACGCAATTCATTTTTGACACGAGCAAAAATTTGAATTCAATAAAATAACAAGGAAAGAAGGGAATCTCAGTGATTTTCATGCAAGAAATTAAAACGAATACTATTTACTTTTGGAGGAAGGGTAAAAATGCTGAAATTGAATTCGCTGAAGGTGGACGAGCTGAACCGGCTATTATGCAGCCAAAATTCCACGGTTGCCGGCAGTTGCAACCGTGGAATTGAACTGTTTGGATCAGATGAAGTTGATCAAGTGCAACGGGCGAAGTCGACGGCAACGCATCACGAAATTGTTCCTCACCGAGTACGGGTACACCAACGACAGGCCAGGCTGAGGCGCCACCATCACCAGCCAGTCCACCAGCACCAACGCACCATCACCTTCCACCAATGCCATCAGCATCGTTCCAGAGCCAAATGTCTAGTGTGCATGAAATCGTAGGACTTTAATCCGTTGAAGAATGTCGTAAGCGCTGAACAGTTCATTACGAGAATTGAACAGTTGCAGCAGTTGTACGAATGGAGCACCGAGGAGTTCTTTTCGCTGCTCAACACAAACTAAGAGGCGTTGCCAAAGAGTGGGCTGATGCGCAACCGGTTTTCCAAACGTGACCACAATTTGTCAGTGCCTTGAAAGCAGACTTTCCGTGTGCAGTCAACGCAGCGGAATTACATCGCGAAATGGCAGGAAGCGCAAACCGAACGAAACGTTGAAGGAGTACTATTACGCCATGTTGAACATTGGGCGCAGAGGGAACTTGGACGATGTATCCATTAATACGTATATAATTAATGGATTGAACGAGAACAGTCTATCGCTCACATTTATGGCCATGAATAATACAAGGTGCAACGAATTGCTGCGTTCTTTAGTAAATGTGACGCTTCTGCCAGCAGCGCCAAAATTTGTTGAAGATACGAAACCAGTTGAAGTCAACGAGCGTGCAGACGGCACCATGCGACGCAATGTGATATGCTGCAATTGCAACGAAATGTGCCACATTTCGATAAAATGCCAGCCGCCACGGAAACCACGATGCAGCAAATGCAAAAAAATCGGTCACGAAGCGAAGAATTGTCGGGGTGAGAAGTTACCGGTTGCTAAATTAAACGACACTCTACGGAAAAACGACGTGGTACCACTAATACTACAAGAAATTTGTGTCGATGGTATAGCCTATCACGCTTTTGTGGACACCGGTAGTGACTACTCACTAATTCGAACTACAGCAGTACCGCAATCAATGCAACGAACGCCTATTTGCAAACGCCTCAGAGGATTTGGTGGTTCTATCTTCGAAATGATACAAATTGAGTTGAAGTTGAACGAGCAATGTGTGAAAGCTAATTTACACATAATTCCTGACGACGTTATGCCATACGAAATACTCCTGGGCAGAGATGTGCTGTGCCGAGTAGATCGGCGAATGATAATCGACGCTGGAGTTTTGCATTTGCAGACAAAGCCGAACGGAAAATTTAATGTTAACCAAGATCTGGATTAAGATCAACAACGCAAAGTTCACTCGCTCGTCGAAGAATACCACGAATGTTTTGCTGAAGATATTTCATCATTGGGCAGGTGCAAAACCACGACTATGGAAATTAAATTGACTTCAAGCCACCCATTTGTTGGGAAACGATACCAGGTCCCATTCGCTCGACAGGAAAAGTTAACGTCAATCATAAACGCACTGCAAAGTGAACCTATCTTTTGGTGTGTAATTTTACACACAACACACATTTTTAAGTGCATATTTATTTAGATGAATAAAAAAAACACACATTCAAGATTTTGGCATGTTCTATTAACACGCATGCGTGTTTTTTTAAAGCACTTGCAGTGTTTATACACGCAAAATTGTGTGTAAAATGTGTCTACAAGTCACAAGTAGACACATTTTACACACAATTTTGCGTGTGGTTGGAACAATGCACTGCAAAGTGAACCTATCTTTTGGTGTGTAATTTTACACACAACACACATTTTAAAGTGAAAGTGAAAGTGAAAAAACACACATTCAAGATTTTGGCATGTTCTATTAACACGCATGCGTGTTTTTTTAAAGCACTTAGATTGTTTATACACGCAAAATTGTGTGTAAAATGTGTCTACAAGTCACAAGTAGACACATTTTACACACAATTTTGCGTGTATAAATACTGTAAGTGCTTTTAAAAAACACGCATGCGTGTTAATAGAACATGCAAAAATCTTGAATGTGTGTTTTTTTTATTTATCAAAATAAATATACACTTAAAAATGTGTGTTGTGTGTAAAATTACACATCAAAAGATAGGTTCACTTTGCAGTGTGGACATGACAGCTGGCTACTATCAAATACCGCTAGATGGAGATAGCTAGAAGTATACCGCGTTCTTAACGCACGAGGGACTATTCGAGCATAATGTAATGCCGTTTGGCTTAATAAACGCACCTATATATTTCCAAGAAATGGTCACGCACATGATATCGAAATTGAAAAATCGTGCACGGGTGATCAGCTACGTGGATGAGGTGAACATTTCGAGACGAACGGTGGATGAAGGTATAGAAGTACTTCGTGAATTTCTGGAAGCTGTCAAAGAATCAGGTCTGACCCTTAGACCGTCGAAATGCGCTTTTTTGGCTAGCGAGGTAAACTTTTTGGGCCATAAAGTCAGCTCGAATGGAATTCGTCCGGAAAATTTCAAAACAGAATGCGTCGAGAATTTTCCAAGGCCAACAAACGTCACCGAAGTAAGGCAATTTATCGGTTTAACTGGGTTTTGGAATTTTGTGAATAAATGTAGCTACGCAGCAACACCGTTAACAGCATTGCTGAAAAAGGGTACCGAGTTCCAGTGGAACGAGCAACAAGAGGAGGCCTTCTTAAAATTAAAAGCGGCTATTTCATGCGAACCAGTGCTTGGATGGTATAACCTTAAAAAGCTACACGAGGTGCATACAGACGCAAGCAGTGATGGATAATATTATATTACTCCAAACCGAGACGGAAGGCCTGAAGCCAATATTTTTCTACAGTCGACAAATCAGCGCAAAACAATATGCGAACCACAAATTGGAGGTGCTTCCAATCGTAGACACACTGGAGCGATTCCGAATGTTCCTGCTGGGTACGTTTTTCCGTATAATCACTGATTGCAACGCGATTGTCACCACGAAGGCAACTACTCCGCTACCGCCACGTATTTCAAGATGGTGGCTGAGATTGCAGGAGTTTGATTTCATTTGTGCACATCGACCTGGAACACAGATGCAACATGCGGACGCCATAAGTCGCGCACCCACTTTGCCACCGAGAGAGTCTATCACAGTAGCTGAGCGAATCTTCAAAGTATCAGATGACGACGACAACGATTCGATATTTTCAATGCAGTTGCAAGACGAGCAAATACGAGAAATTGTTTCGATCTTAAGAGGAGAGAAGTTCGAAAAGTCAGCGCAGGTAAAAGACGATTACAAATTACAATCAGGACGTCTATACCGGAAGGTGGAAGGTGAACTGAAATTGGTTATACCACGAGCTATCAGGTGGCGTATTACAAAATCATGCCATGATGATGTAGGGCACTTCGGTGGAGAGAAGACAGTAGAACGTATCCGAAAACATTTATGGTTCCGACAAATGAGGTGCTATGTCAAATCTTACGTCACAGCGTGTGTTGAATCCTGTCTGAATAAGGTGAAAGAGGAAAGACGGAGAGTCAAATGCACATGACTGAAATTCTACCCATTCCTTTCCGATCGGTACACATTGATCACTTGGGACCATTTCCAAGGAGTAAGCGTGGAAATGTGCACGTCATCGTATTGGTGTGCGCGTTCAGCAAATACGTCATAATGAAAGCAGTTAAAACAACAAAAACCACCCCTGTGGTAACCATGCTCCGTGAAGTGATGTCCATTTTTGGCCAGCCTTTGAAGATTACATCGGATCGTCGCACGGCATACACGTCGAAAGAATTTGGAGAGTTTGTAACGCGCTACGGAATCAAACATATTAAAACAGCCGTGCGAACACCTAGAGACAACGCACAGGTAGAACGTGCCAACAAAACTATTCTCGCATCGATGAAGTGTTTGACCAAGAAAACTGGAGATTGGGACAACGAACTGGCTAATATACAGTGGAGCATCGATTCCCAATGTAATGCTACTACAAAGGTCAGTACGAACGAGTTGGTGTTCAATTTTGATTTACGAGACGTCAGTGAAAACAGGTTAGTTCAAGCACTTCATGACGACGATACATCACATGACGTCAGCGATTTCGACGCCAAAGCAGAACAGGCGATGAAGAATATCGAAACTGAGAAGCAAAAGTGGAAGCAGCGATATGACGCCAAGCATCAACAACCCCATCCATATCGCGAGGGTCAACTTGTAGTTATTGATCATGTACCAACCGCAACGGGTGACACTCATAAGCTTGATCCAAAATACAAAGGTCCTTACGTTGTTACGAAAGTGTTGGACTTCGACAGGTATATAGTCGAGGATTTGCCCAACGAACTGGAAGGCGCTATTGTAACGTAATTTCGAGCGACAATATGAAGCCATGGTGTTTCTTGAGTCCAGATATCGATTTCGATGAAGACGACAAAGAATATTCATCGGACGCAGATTCGTCCTAAACAGCCGAAGTGTCAGGAGAGGCCGAGCTGTCAAATACGAGGGGAGTCTATGTCGCGCTGCCGAAGCGAGCGGACGTGCACTGCAAACATACCATTTATTAAATCATTTTATTCCTATTTTATGTCATTTCACAGTTGATTAATAAATAAATAAACATGGAAATAATATCGATACCTTACAGGCAAAACATCGTAACCAACAGATTTTCCGAAAATGGTTTTATTTCATTTTTGTCATCCTAATCTGCTCCGCCATGTATCTGCAAACCCAGTTTATAAAATTATTGCATTTATTCGTCAGAAATGCAAAAAAATCATTTTTATCGTAACTACAAATATGAAAATGTTGGTTACGATAAATTTTTGAAATTGATGAAAATGCTAAGTTTGACCCTAAAACCACTTGTTTTCTTACTTGTGCGAATTAATATAGTTCATGTACTCTTAAAGTACACTAGGAGGTGTATCTATAGATACTAGGGTGGGCCGGAAAACCAAAATTTTCGCGGATCAAAATGTAATAGTACGGAAATTATTCATCTAGCAGAATATTTAGGTCGGAAATATTGGGAATTTTTTACTTTTTTTTTTTGGGAGTTATTTCCTTTCAATTGTGAGTTATTTCATTGGGAGTTGTTTCATTTTTGATTTGGGAGTTATTCCATTTAAATTGGGAGTTATTCATTTTAATTGGGAGTTATTTCATTTTTATTGGGAGTTATTTCATTTTAATTGGGAGTTTTTTCATTTTAATTTTTTTTTATATTTTGCAAAATATTTGATATTTTGTACAGTATTAATAACTGTTTTTGATGCTGTAAATTGTAATATTCGTCAGCGAGCAATTGCAGAGCTTGATTTTGCATCAGTTCTTAATTGATTTTTGAAGTGACAACACCTAAGCAATAAATAATACAATGAGTGAAATTTTCGAAATAGTTGCTGGAAAGAGGAGAAACAGTAAACTGCTGTATTTAGTTGCTGATAAGCAATTATTTATTCTTAAATCCTCGGTTAAAAATACGCAATATTATATATGTTTTGAATCGAATTGCAAATCGCGAGTAATTGTTGTAAGCGGCAAGTGTACTAAAGCTTTACATTACATTGAACATAATCACCACAACAATAAAGAGGAGTTGTACAAGGAACTGCAAGTTATTAACACAATAAAAGACAGTGTTTTACAAATTGAAAATATCCAAGGAGGAGGAGGAGCCCTTGCTGGAATACGGAAAACATTGCAAAGTGCTTGAGGTAAGTATTAAAATAGTACATCCAGAAAACAAAAACTGTTGGGGCAGCAGAATTTTCGGCCAACCGAATGCTAGCGGTTGTCACAACATCTACTTTCAGATGTTGCAGCATCTACTATCTGTTGTCCCAACATCTATTGTCTGACGCAGCAACATCTATCTGATACTGCAAAAAGAATTTCAAAAATAATTCTAACGCGAGACAACAATTTACTTAAATTGTGCAAATGAAAAAAATATACAAAAAAAAGTATTACGAAAAAGAATGTGAGAAAAAGAAAGCAAATGTGTTTGATGTTGTCTTGTAAAACTAGAGAAATAATTTTATAATTTAATTTCATATATCAACACAAGACTTTTAATGCGAAATAATTCTCAATTCTTACACGAATTTGATGGGCAACATACTTTTTACTGCAAATACATATGGTGTTTTATATCCACAATTAAAGCGCTTTCATAAAACGCAATATTTAATTATTTCATTCAATTCGCAAAAGATTTTAAATGTTAACAAAATAGAAACTATTCCGCACAATTTGTTGAAGCATAAAACACTTCTTTTAGTTTGCAATTCATTATAGTTAAATCATAATTAGGTTTTAAAAACATTTTCTAAATGCGTAAAAGATGAACAAGATGGATGCATAATAGTGATGGACATAATTTGATGCATAATAGTGATGAGTAATATACTAAAGGGGATGCCACACCGGCGTCAACTGACAAAATTTTGTTCTTTGCCAAATTCAAATTTTTGTTGTTTGCCAAATTAAATTAAATTATTTTAATTTCTTAATAAAGAAATACGTAATGTAATTAAATGACGCTATTACAAATGAATGTTTTAATGAAATATTTTATGAATCAATTTAATACATATCGATCTTCATCGAAGAAAAAAAGAAAATTTTTGTACATATTGATTAAAATAATCTCTATGGCCCCGAAATTGTCCAAAAAACGTCCATTAACGAAATTCTCGCATACTATACATCGCATACGATAAATCGTAAGTGGACCACTTATAGCAACCCTTTTGTCAAATATTTTTGCGTGTGGCACGCACCAAAAAAAAAAATTCAAATAAATAGGGGTCAAAGGACGCCTGTGTGACATGGGATTAAGCCTTCAACTATTTTTCTGAATTAGTTTGCAGCCTTTGTAATGGCTGGTCAAATGTTTTTTTTTGTGAATTTTGATAAAAGAAACTTAGATTAAAAGGAAGAAATCAATAAATAAAAACACAAAAGTTAAAATAAAAATTGATTTGCAACACTGGTCTTTTGCTTCCTACATAGCATCACTGTTAGTTGTGACGATTCGGTTGTGGTAGCTTTTTTATTTGAAATGTTCTGTCAGCTGAAAAAAAGTGGCTGCTTCAGTCTACTATTCTGTTGTTATATCCGAATTGAACATTTTAGCGTTTCTTCTGGTATTACAAGCGAATTTGGGTCTCTCTCAAGCGAAAACTAGAGCTGCAGACGAATATTTGTTACCACAACCTCGCGCAAAGCGATTATTTTTTTGTGTGTAGGAAAGTGGAAAATATTTTATTTTTTGTTTTTATTATTATTGTTGAAAGTGGTTGTATGCGCCGCAGGGATAAAATTTAACAAAAATTTTAACAAAACGATTACTTTCCTTAAAGAGAAAAATTGTCATAAAATTACCATTTCGAAATTCCAAGGGTTTTATGATAATTTTTCTTATTACAAAACATGTAATAAAAAAAAAGTTTTTTTTCTATCAAATGTGTTTCCTTTTAGTAACCATATTCCTCAAATGTGTCTCTTTTTATAACTTCTACATGAGCTAGAGAGCTGAAATTTGGAACACTGATAGATCTCCGGTGACAATGCATTCTATGCAATGCATATTTAAACATGGCATAACTTCCAATTCCTTCAATCTACAATGATGAAATTTGGTAGGTGGGTTCTTATTGACAAAATGAAGTTTTATACCCTTTGGAAAGGGGGGTGTGGGGGCAAAGGGGAGCGGGATGGAGCCAATTTAAAGTCCTAACTTTCGTATTTTGTATGCTACAAGGCTGAAATTAATTTCAGCAAAATTAAGGGTTTTTGGCGACTTCAAAATCTGCCAAAAACCCTTAATTTTGCTGAAAACAATTTAAAGGAAATTTATTTTCTGCTTTTTAGTCGGTTAAAGGGTTATATTTTAAAAAACTTGTTTTTTACTATTTTTTTATTAGTAATCAAGAAGCCTCAAAAAATATTGATTTTGGGAAGATTCAAAGAAATTTGCAGTATTTGACGAAAACCGTATTTCTCATTTCTCCCAAGACCCCAACTGAAACAATAGAAGCCTTCAAATCGGATTCTACTTT
Organism: Heteromyza rotundicornis; assembly: GCA_951394025.1. Lineage (NCBI taxonomy): Eukaryota > Metazoa > Arthropoda > Insecta > Diptera > Heleomyzidae > Heteromyza > Heteromyza rotundicornis. The sequence goes on from OX596010.1 coordinate 42,139,097, forward strand.
TAAAAGTTTTGGACTTTCTCTTCATACCGGAGCGGATCAATTACAATTTTTCAATATTTGCCACACAGAAAAGGACTTTTCCTATTGCGTCTTCAGTTCACAGAAAATTGTTTCGTTTGCAACCAACGTTTGAGTAACGAAAAAAAAAAATGTCAGCTCAGCCAGGATTCGAACGCGGGACGTCAGGTTTATAAGTAACGCACATACACGCTGTGCCACTGAGCTACTTTCGTTTTAGTCGATAAAAACAAAGCTTATATCGAATTCGTTTAAACGTTTATTAGAAATTAGTTTTTAATTTGCAACAATTTAAAAACGTTTCCAATAAAAGTAAAATGCAATACTTTTATTGGAAACGTTTTTAAATTGTTGCAAATTTATTTATTATTTGATTATTTGACTTGATTTGAAGCATATGTTTTTTGTTTGTAGTTTCGTTTAAGTTTGTATTCAAAAGTAGTATATTTGCAGCAAACGTTCTCCAAACATAATAATTCTTTGAGTGTACTTATCGATGGCACATTTTCTATTGTACCGCTTGGATCCTTCAAGAAACTCGTAATAATCCACATCGAGTATTTTGAGAAGGTGAAATGAATATTTTTTTTTAGTCCGTTTCCAATTATTTTAAGATTTACAATTGGTTTTTCTTTTCCTGTTCGTCCTTATGAATAGGAAATTGGAGAAAGCATATGAGCATTTATTTAATTATATAAACACAAGTATTTTACAATTCAACGGAGCTGTATTTATTACTGATTACGAAGCTGGATTGAGAAAGGCAATAAGGATAACATTTCCTGGGTCAAAAATGATTGATTGCTGGTTTCATTTTTGCCAGGCTGTGAAACGACGCATTTCAATAAAAAACCATTCTTTAGCTGCATTTGTAAGATCAAACAAGACAGCATCCCGTGTATATCACAAACTGTTGGCTCTTCCGCTATTACCAAGTGCACAAATTTTTGCAAGTTTCCAGTCTATAAAAACCGAAATAGAACAATTTGACCATCGTATGCAATTTGAGTCGTTTTTGAAATATTTCGAAAATCAATGGTTGATAAATGGGTGAAAATAAGTGAAACGGATAACTTTTAAATTTTTCATCTCGGATTTTTAAGTTAATGTTGTTTTCCGATAGAGGTACGAATACAGTTGTGCCCCACAAAATATTTTCGAAAAATTCCGTCTATTTCGCGAATAATCACGATTTGAATATTTACATATTGACTTTTTAATAAATTTATATCTCGGAAACGAATAGAGATACTTAAGAAATGACGGTAAAAGATTAGACTTGTTGGATAAATTGGTTTTGCTGTTAAAAAAATTTGGTGCGGTCAAGATTTAAGCAATTTTTTAAAACAATGTCAAATTCGACCACGTTCTAGTTCTCACCCAAAAAATTAAAAAAAAAAAAAATTAGTAACCTCTTGAATGAAAAAAGTTCTGCCAAATTATGTGGTCACACATAGCACATGATCGTCCCGATCATGTGCAAAAGTTGATATTTGTCGAACGGTGTTATACAACATTTTGGACGATTTCATGAAAATTAAAGTTGGAATTTGATGATTTCAAATTTGTATGAACAAGATGGGTTGCATTTTTGATGCATTTTTTGATTTGAAATCGAATCAAAAAATGACTTCTAGTTTAATACAAAAATTAATTTTTTAGATTTGAGAATGGAACTCTTGCAAGACGGGCAAATATAGTCGTGTCAATACTTTTAATAATTTTCGGATCAAAAGACTAATAAATTCCTATACTAAATTTTTGTTATAATCGTAGTATATAAGAATTTTCGCAATTTTTGAATGCAACATGGTGAAAAATACATGAAACTCGTCATCATTTGACAACAAACACCCCCCCCCCCTTCGGGGGGCAGTAAACACCCACTTTAAATATATGCCACTTATAATTCAAAGTCAGAAAAAAATTTAAAAAAAAAATGAATTTAAAAATTTTTAGAATATGCTATTTAGACATATACATATATATAATACTTCTATATTGCTAATACAATAAAAATTCAATCGCTCGCATTACAGTACATATATATACCCTGTCGATAATTGAACCCATTTATTTCTAACTATAAACTAGTTTTTTAATAGTCAGTACACACTATAAAGTCACTTATTCCTTTGTTACGAACTCACTATTTTAACATGGGGATGTCCTAGGCGGTAGTCAGTTGAGTTTAAACTTCAGAAAAATTTTATTCGAATTTATTTTTCTCTCATCTCTCTCTCATTTCTATAAATTACTTTTCCAAACTTTTTATATAAAAATTTCAACTGCATTTTCCGTGGCTCGAACCAACGACCTTTGCAATGTGAAGCCGACGCCTACACTCCAGGCTATACAAGCAGTATTTTTCAGATATCGAAAAGCAAATTTTTACTACGTTTGAATTGAAAAGAAATAAAGCACAACACAGAAATTCTATTATCAAACTGACTATCTCTGCACGACTTTTCAATAACTTGAAAATTAGTTGTTATAGACTTAGAATTAAGTTAGCTATTTTTGTAAACCAGTTGGTAGAATTCCGACAGGGTAGTTATCTGAGCAAGAAACTCTTGGTGTGTTGCTAATATTGTGTATAGTCGGGTTCAAGCTCCGTGCAACTTAAATCAATTAAGCTCCGACTATTTACAACAACAAATTGTTTTGTAAAAATTTGTTGTTCTAAAAATTCGCAGCTTAATTGATTTAAGTTGCACTGAGCTTGAACCCGACTATACACAATATAAAAAATTTTTTCAAATCCGCTCCTGGAATCAGTTGACAATTGTTGACACATACCAGGGACGTAACCCCCCGAAATCTATGATGAAATAGAAAAATGTATGAAATTGTTATGAAATTTAACAGAATTTAAGAGAAACTTCCGTATCTCCTTGATATTTTAGCTTATTAAAAACTTTCGGGTACCAAAAACTGTAAAAATTGGAATTCTAACATTCGATATCACGGTTTACATTTACATCAAAGTGATGTAAATTACACCTTGTGAAAGTTTATAGTTATCCGAAATTTTCTGTAAATCAAATGAAAGTGTTTTTAAATTGAAATCAGGGACGTACCCAAGAATGGGAGTGGAGTTTGGAAGGCTTTAGGGTGCCGAGCCCTCCTAAAATATATGAACACAATACGTCGATATTCATAAACTCCCATTCGGGTTTTTTTCAAAATAATTTTTTTTTTAATGAAAAATTGAAAGATTTAAAAAAAAAAAAGAAATCTGTAGAGGTAAAAAAAGAATTTTATGAAAACCCCCCCAGAAATTTGTTCCTGGTTACGTCCCTGACACATACAAATGAAAAGTAAACAAAAATACTAATACATATAAAACCCTGCGCATGCGCATGCGCACAATTTTCATTTGTATTCAAACGACTGAATTGAATTCTGAGTTCAAGCTCATTTCGCAGATAGCTTTCTAGCAATATAGAAATATTAAATATATTTATTTAGACATAGCCACACCATATGTAGGTGCAAAAAAAAGCAAAATAAGTGTCACCCTAACATATAAGTATAATTAAACTAAATTTTTTACAAACTTGGTCTTGATCCCAATTTGTTGTCGCAGTTTGAGGTAGTGGTTGTGGAATTCCAGGTCCACCCGGTAGTATTTGAGGAGGAGCTGCTACTTCTGTAGATTCAAATAATCGAAGTACTGAACGATCACGTATTTCTCGTAAATGCGACCGCACATCCTCTAACTCGTAAAACATATCCTTATTTGCGTCATGGATATAAATTTTTACATTTGGTCCCTCTAAGTACGCCATAGTAAGCTGGCGTGGAAATGAACGCACAAAAAGAGCACGAACAGTGTCAATAGAAGTTATTTCGTTGGGAAGCAATGCTCGTTTGGTCTCTGAGCGATATTGTAGAAATACTAATCCTGAAAAATTATCATTAAAACCGAGTATATCTCTTGACTTTTATTTACCTAGTGGTCGCTCTAATGTTTTCGATGGAGTCCGAACAACAGGTAGCGATGAACGTTGCTTGCCGCCACGCCGAAACCCTGTACTAGCAGTTTCCACCTCTGACATAATACCTGGATCTTCATCAAATAATGGCCCTTGATTTATTGGGGCATATCCACGCGTTGGTTGGTTCTAAAGTAATAATTGTAAGCTGTTATATACTCAGGTTGTGTAGCTAAAATCTTAAGATATCCTTGATATAGAAAATGTTAAACATTTGTATTGCTATACAATTGAAGGCTTGCATGTCGTTTGTAATTTGTCCTATCTCTTCCCAAAAAAATATGAAAAATAAAACAATGTTGGTCTAAGTCTAGTAACACTAAAAGTTTTATTTTCTTCTCAGCAAAAAATTAGAAATGGTAACTGTAATCCCACCTGATATTAATCACCCAAAAAAGTTTCAAAGACACACCTGGTGGCTGCCGTAATCCCACCTGGCATGATTTAACTTGGGCTAATTCGCTCAAAAAAGACTAATCGTATATTTATATTATTCTAAAGTAAAAATCGAAGACTTCGAAGCTTCAAAGCTTTTTAACCTTCCAAGCTTCGATTTGTTCGAAGCACGTTGTGTACGAAAAACTTCGTGTTAACTTCGAAGCTTCGTCTAAAAAAACTTCGAAGCTTCGAAGTCTTCTTCTTTATTGTCTGTTTGTTCCAGCAGCCCGCCAACTGCTACATCGATTCCCTTGGAACTTGCAGGATACATTGTGTAGATACTAGTAGGAACAATAGTACATATAAGGTCGGGGTTGGACAAAAAGCGTAGCACCTCCCATGCAATCAAAAATTTAAAAATTAAGCATCTCGGTAAAAATTTTACCTGTTTTGACGAAATTTGACGTAGAGTTGGTAAAAATATGAATGTTCGAAGGCATACTTGAAATATGCTCGTAATTGGTCAAGAGCGTGATATCTCTCATACAACCAACACTTAGGTAAGGTTAGGTTAAGGTGTCTGCCGGAACACTGACGCACTTAGACCAAATAAGGTCCATTGTGATACCACATGCTTCTTGCTGCAATTATCATGGGCAAGTATATGATAATTGCAGGGACCTACCGAAATTTGCCGGATCCGAAAGGCGGATGGAAAATTGAAGCATTCCTTTTCAAGTTATACTCTCGTAAGTTTTGCCAATGTTTACGAGAGGTAGCGGTCTTTACAGAAAAACATGTCACACACACATTTCTGTGACCTGCCCCGGGTGGGGATTGAACCTCATCCCGTCCGATCGCGACACACCAGAAGGCAACCACTTAACCAAATGCACCACAGCCGCCACAACCAAAACCAGTTTTAAGTAAAAAACCATTATAATTCATTATAATTCACTGGAAGTTTTATTTTTAATTTTATAGGTAGATACGTATTAAGTAAATATATTTATACCCTGCACACTTGGACACCAAGGGTATATTGTTTTTGTCACACCGTTTGTAACGCCCATAAGGAGGCGTGTCCGGTATGGAAAAGTATATATATTCTTTATCAGCATCACCTCCTGAGTCGATTAGTCCATGTCCGTCTGTCCGTCATTTCGCACGATAACTGTCGTAGCTTTTGAGCTATCGACCCCAAATTTTGGCATTCCTCTTATTTTGGTGAATGATTGGACGGTATTGCAAATGGGCCTACCTCCCATACAAAATGGCCGCTAAATTTGTATTTTTTTCGTTTATCTTGAGAAATACTGAACCGATTTGGATGCGGTTTTTTGCATTGGGTTGGAAATAGGGCCGGAAACGAAATGGGAATGAAACCGGAACGCAATGTAATTGGACCGGAACAAAATGGAATTGGAACAACATTTTTAAATGGATCAGGAAACTAAAATTATTGATAACTAGTAAGAGAATTATCTTCGGTCTGACCGAAGCTATAATACCCTGCACATGCGAGTACGATACATTCTGAGACCATATGTTAGTAATTTTATCGAAAGTCGGTATTTTATTGATATTTTATAGATAGTTTTTCGATTTATTATCGATAATTTTTAGATAATTTATCAATTTCTATCGATAATTTATCGATTTTTTATCGATAATTTATTGATTTTTGATCGATAATTTTTTGATATTTTATCGATAATTTTTCGATTTTTTATCGATAATTTTTCGATTTTTTACCGATAATTTTTCTATAATTTATCAATAATTTTTCGATTTTTTATCGATAATTTTTCGATAATTTATCAATAATTTTTCGATATTTTATCGATAGTTTTTCGATATTTATCGATAATTTTTAGAGACCGACCGAAATCGCTTTTTTTAATTTCGGCCAAAACCGAAATGGCCGAAATTTTCTTCTTTTGGCCGAATTTAATTTTTTTAATTTCGGCCGAAACCGAAAAAATAATAGAAAAAATTTTGAATTTAAATGTAATAAAGTAGTACATAATTAAGCGCATAAGTAGATTGAAATCGATAATTTTAAGTTCAGATCATGAATTAGATGAATTTAGAAGCAATGAATTTGAAGGGGCAGGGTTCTCACCTTTTGCTACGACGAGAGTAGTAGATATTCGATTTTAGGGGAGTATATTTGAAGAAAGGAGAGTAGATTTAATTTTTTTTACGTAGAGTAGTAGAAATTCTGTCAGGGTAGTAGATTTAGATATGCGTTTCTGCGTAGAGTACTACAAATTCTACGAGAGTAGTAGAAATTTCTGCCGGGGAAGCAGATTTGTTGAAAGAGTAGTAGTTTTGCATTGTATGAAACTCACATAATATTTTGAGGAGTAGATTTCTTACAATAGTAGTAGAACATATCTTGAGGGAAGTCGAAAAATCTACTACCGTAGTAAAAGAGTAGAAATTTAAAAATCATCGCGAGAGTAGTAGATCTACTCTAAAGTTTTCCATTTTTCCTTTTTCAATACAATTTGGGGTCATGTCTTCTTTGTCGCTTCTGATTCCTCGAAACTATGATCAATTCTTAAATTTGTGTTACATACCGATTTTATCCACTTGGTTGTTCCTTGTGTATTTTTCATTATTATTTTCGTATCCAGCGTGTCAAAATACATAAGAATTTGTCTATCATGTATATTTAACACACAAAAAGTTCAGTTTTGTCGATCAGCGTAATCTTTGTTATTTATTTGTTACATTTTTCTATCAAACCGAAATTTTCGGCGGAAATATAGGAATTTGGGCCGACAACAAAATTTGGCCGAAAGCGATATTTTATTTTTCGGCCGAATCCGAAACACGGCCGAAACAGCTTTTATTGGCCGAAAAGCCGAAAAACCGAAACCGAATTTCGGTCGGTCTCTAATAATTTTCCAATATTTATCGATAATTTTAGTTTCCTGACCCATTTAAAAATTTTGTTCCGATTCCATTTTTTTCCGGTCCAATTCCATTTCGTTCCGGTTTTATTCCCATTTCGTTCCCGACCTCATTCCCAACCCAATGCAGAAAACCGCATCCAAATCGGTTAAGTATTTCTCAAGATAAACGAAAATAATATAAAATTGGAGGCCATTTTGTATGGGAGGTAGGCGTGGCTCTTATCCGATGTTGCGAAATGACAGACAGACGGACAGACGGATGGACTCAGGACTCGGGAGGTGATGCTGATCAAGAATATATATACTTTTCCATACCGGACACACCTCCTTATGGGCGTTACAAACGGTGTGACAAAAACATATACCCTTGGACACTAGTGTGCAGGGTATAAATATTGGAAAATTATCGATAAATATTTGAAAATTATCGAAAAACTATCGAAAAATTATAGATAAATTATCGAAAAACTATCAATAAAATACCGATTTTCGATAGAATTACTAACATATTGTCTCAGAATGTATCGTACTCGCATGTGCAGGGTATTATAGCTTGGGTCAGACCGAAAATCATTCTCTTACTAGTTTTTAATAATTTTATTGGTCTGTTTCATCGCTGTCATCATAAAAGACTTCACCATCATCTTCATCCAAATCGTTCCCTAGTATTGAACATCCAGTGCTTCCTTAGGCAAACTCTGCACTTTTTTCTTAGGTAATTTCCTTACGTTGGATATTACTGGATCAGAACTAATCTAAAACATGTTGAAACATGTTCATTGCTTTTTTGCCTGCTTCATTTTGTTGAAAAATGTTCCCTATGAACTTGATTATACCCTACTTATTTTCACTTCAAGAATTATTTGTACAAAAAATGGATACATGAAACATAAGATATAGAAAACACTGTGTTCTGTATCTTACACTAGTTTACAAATAATTAATCGTAGTTTATAACATTGTGCAATTTATATTTTTTAAACTAATTTGGGGTCGCTGAACCCGAAAATCACAATTATTTTTTTTCCTTGGTGCCTTTCGTGAAATATTGTCAATTTTCAAAATTTTGGGTTGTGGCTCTACTTACTTTTGAATATTTCAAGAACGATAATTTCGATTGAAGGCAGCTTTTTACCAAAAATATGCATCCAACGAATATAAGGTGATAAAGATCGGATTAAAATTGACTGAGTTATCGGTGCAAAAAGTTGGATTTTATTACAATTGTTAACCATTTTTCAGATCGAAGTCAAATAAAATGATTTTTTGCAGGCAGAAGTAATTGCAAAAAAAATTGTTTTATTTTTTCATTCAATAGGACATTTATTGTGTAACTTCCAATCTGTATCACCTTATATTTGTTGGATGGGTTTTTTTATTTATTTATTTTTACAATAGTAAAAAGCTACCTTCAATCAAAATTATCGTTCTTGAAATATTCTAAAGTAAGTAGCCCAAATTTCGAAAATTGGCAAAATTTCGCGAAAGGCCCCAAAGAAAAAAAATAATTGTGATTTTCGAGTTCAGCGAACCCAAATTAGTTTAGAAAATATAGTTTTCACAATGTTATATAAAAATTTTGTTAAACCACAAATTAAACCATTTCGGGTAGTTTAAATATGCGCATATTGTTAGCCCACTAAAAAAGATTGTCCCTTCGAATAGGTGTAAGTTTTTGCCAAGCTGGAATGCGAAAGCTTTAAATACAACAACAACAACTGTGACAATATTTTTGGTTGTTTCTTTTTTATGTATTTTTGCATTTGTGAGCCTAAGCCGGGTGGTGCCTCAGGGTGGAATTTTTTGCAGAATATTACATATATTTGAAGGGTTTAAAAAATTGAATAAAAAACTAGAGAGTGAACTATCTTCGACTATGCCGAAGCTGAAATACCCCCACACTAGATCACCCATGTGCTATATGGGAATTGCAAAAGTTCGCTCCCCGCGCATTTTCGGAAAGGTGGGGGCTCAAAAAAAACATCTGCAAAAAAAACTGGACTTCGGTAGTAGAAAAAAGCCTGGACTTATGTCTTAATAATTTACCCAAAAATAGTATATAGCTTTATCTATCTGTAACTTTTCAAATAGGACATTTAGGCGATAGGATAGCTTTATCTATCTGTAACTTTTAAAATAGGAGATTTAGGCGATAGGACTATACAACAATTTTTTTGCAGAATGAGAGGATAAACATTTTCCCCATAAACACTCTTAGCCTACGTGGAACCAGAGTTTAGTAGTGATAAGCACTACATTTTACCTCCATCCAAATATGAAATCAATTTTAAAAAACTAGAAGTATCTCGAACATAAAAAAATGTTGTCTCAAGACCCAATTTTGAGCCATTTATAGGTGGATTCGGAGATTCAGATCACGTTCAAAATCCGTTTGTAAAAATGTTCAAATATAATCCACCAAAAGAAAAAATTTTACCTCAAGACTCCATTTTGGTCTATTTATATGCAGGCTTGGAAGCTCGGACCATGTTAAATATCCATTTCCAAACATTTCCAGTCGAATACAGCAATGAAAAAGACAAAACATGTACCCAAAGTTTAGAGTCGATTTATCCAAAACTGCGACCGCGGACGCACAGACGGCCAGATGGACGGACAGACAGACGGACGGACAGACAGACGGACATCGCTAAATCGACTCAAGAGGTGATGCTGATCAAGAATATATATACTTTTCCATACCAGACACGTCTATGAGCGTTACGTTGTGTCAAAGTTAGTATACCCTGCCACAGTGAATACAAATATATTAAACTAGCTGGCCCTGCGAACTTCGTATCGACCCAAATTCAGATACTGAATGTTGCTTTGCTTTTGATTTTGGGTCTAAAATGGATTATTTCGCGCATTCGCGATCAATAACAGATCACATTGCACAACTTGCATTCGATCTCGATTACATTTTCTTCACTGCTTTAGATTCCGGTGTCTCGCCACTGAGCAAAGTTTTCAACTGTTTTGGATGCGGTCACAAAGGCGTTAATTTAACTTTGCCTGGCATGCACAGGTGTTTCCGATGCGAATTTCAAAGTGTGGCAATGGACGCACACAACATCTAATTGCCCAATATCGAGGCATTGATGACCTTCTTTTTCGTGCAGTACGCAATTGTGCCATACAAACATTCATTGGATTCTGCACGCTCCGTAGGTCTTCGAGTCGCATGAGATTTGGTAGCTGACCGTGTATTACGATTATGTGGGCCGATATTGGCTCTGCGGTTTTGCGGCATAATGTTAATCAATTTAATTGTATACTGTAAGGGAAGTGTTGAAAACTTTGAACCCAAATAATGAAATAAATATGTAGTGGTTTACAAATAAGCTGAATCGACTGAAATAGTTGCACTTCTGCAATGTGCAATGGGAAACGAATAAGGTAAAGTTGAATGTATAACCGGAAAGAATGCATTCTTTGTGAGCCAACTTGACTTGAAAGATAAGATAAGCGGCCCAGAAGTATGCAAACAATTTGCTGTTTGGCTAAGATAAATAGCAAAAATTACCAAAAGATGTGAATATGCCCGGATAATATTGAAAAGTGTATTAAATAGTTGCGCCTGTACAATACACTATCGGGAACGAATTGGATGAAGTAGAATGTGAAACATTACTTATTGTGCAAATGTTGTCTGGGAATAAAACTCACCGAAGTTAGGAAAATCACAGAATTTATTTAATTTAATGTTAGGAAAAGCTGAAAATGTAATAAAATCTCTCCACCTGTGCAATGCCGTTCAGTCACAGAAAACAAATGAAATCTATGCTAACTGAAAGGTAAATTATGGTAAACCCAGAAAGTATGCAATGGTGTGCGGCAGTACTTGAGAATTAATAACGATGATCCTGGAAGTATGCAAGCCTTTTGCTTAGAAATATATGAAGGTGAATTTTCCGGGTTTTCTTTACCGACATAGAATCATGCACTATGGGGAATGTACAGTAGACCGTATCACCTTATAGGGGGAAAAAAAGTTAACCGCACACCATCTAATTTAAAGCAAATTTGGAAGGAGATCCCGAAAAAATTTTGTTTTTTTTTTTTATCGTAGAGGTCGACATATTTCTTCATTATGTCACCATTTATGATCCGATTTTAAAGTATAATATATCAAAATTTGTCTCGAGGAGACCTATAATAATGTCTCAGAGGTCCTTGCTCTTAAGTACACCCTTCTAGTACTTACCCACCAGATCTCAGTTAGTACCACCCTAATGTACCATTCCAATTGCAGAAAATTAAAGCTTTCGAAAAATCATTAAACTCTTGCAAAGGAAGTACACTGCACGAAGTAATGATAAGACCAAGATCAAAATGTTGATAATCTTTTATTGCATTACTGATACAGGGCATATTTATTGCCAAATATTAAGTTGTACTAACAATTAATTAAATTACCTTAAAGAAGACTAAATTCATGCACTCAAATATTTTTGATAAATAAATAAAAATCATTTCATACGAACAAATGATAAGACCAACCTATAAAAATTTCAGAAATATTATAAATATTATTTTTGTTTAATTGTTAGTAGTTAGTATATGAACCCTTTTTAATTATAGCATGTCGAAGACGCCGTGGCATTGAGTTAATTAAAGACTTAATACAATTTTCTTCAATTTTGTTCCATTCAGCAGTAATGGCACTTTTAAGGCATTTTACATTGTCAAATTGTCTCCCATTCTTGAAAATCCACTTGGATAATATTGCCCACATGTTCCCAATGGGGTTTAGACCGGGCCTGCAAGCAGGCCAGCCCAGAACAAGTATGTTCCGCGTACTCAAGAACCGTTTTGTTGCCTTGGATGAATGAATTACAGCATTATCTCCACTCGCCTGCAGCCGCTTCATCACCCAAACTCAACAGAACTTCATCAAGTAGCTCTATGTACATAGGGCTGTCCATTTTGGTCGAAAAAAAACCCATCGGGGTCTTTTCAACTACCCACACCCCCATATGTTGTGGGATCCCACACCGCCAAAGTTACGCTTATCGTGCCAATATTAACATTCGCTGAAAAGTGACAGTTTTGGGAAGAAGAGTGGTCCAAAATTATTTTTTTCTTATAAACAAAAATTTAATTTGGATGGTCCTGATGGTTTTCAAATGTACTGGCACGATAAGCGGCAAAATAAGAAATAAAAAAGAATGGCTCGTAACTTTGGCGGTGGATCCCATATGGTGTGGATTGTTGGAAAGGCAGCGATTTGTTTTTGTTGGACCTAAATGGACAGCCTATATAGAGCTTCTTGATGAAGTTCTTTTGAGTTTGGGTGATGAAGCGGCTGCAGGCGAGTGGAGATAATGCTGCAATTCATTCATCCAAGGCAACAAAACGGTTCTTGAGTACGCGGAACATACATGTTTTGGGCTGGCCCGCTTGCAGCCCCGGTCTAAACCCCATTGGGAACATGTGGGCGATATTATCCAAGTAGATTTTCAAGAATGGGAGACAATTTGACAATGTAAAATGCCTTAAAAGTGAAATTACTGCTGAATGGAACAAAATTGAAGAAAATTGTATTAAGTCTTTAATTAACTCAATGCCACTGCGTCTTCAACATGCTATAATTAAAAAGGGTTCATATACTAACTACTAACAATTAAACAAAAATAATATTTATAATATTTCCGAAATTTTTATAGTTTGGTCTTATTATTTGTTCGTATGAAATGATTTTTAATTATTTATCAAAAATATTTGAGTGCATGAATTTAGTCTTCTTTAAGGTAATTTAATTAATTGTTAGTACAACTTAATATTTGGCAATAAATATGCCCTGTATCAGTAATGCAATAAAAGATTTTTAACATTTTGATCTTGGTCTTATCATTACTTCGTGCAGTGTATACCGATTATTCCTTTAGAACTATTTAAAACAAATATAATTAATATTTTTACCGATCATATCGTCACCATTTATTATCCCATTTTAAAGTATTAATAACTGAGCTTTATTTGGTTAATTTGAGTTCTTATATACAACATTTGGTAATAGGCACAACAATAAAAGGCAATGGCGAAATATGCTGAGTTGCATAATTTCACCAAAAGTAGAAAGTGCAAAAAGTATTAGATTTTTAAATTAATGTTATATTTGAGTTTTGAGTAATTTTTTGGGGAAAATTGTTGATAATTTGCTTTCTTTTTATACCCTGCACACTAGTGTCCAAGGGTATATTGTTTTTGTCACACCGATTGTAACGCCCATAAGGAGGCGTGTCCAGTACGGAAAAGTATATATATTCTTGATCAGCATCATCTCCTGAGTCGATTAGGCCATGTCCGTCTGTCTGTCATTTCGCACGATAATTGTCGTAGCTTTAGAGCTATCGACCCCAAATTTTGGGATTCCTCTTATTTTGGCGAATGACTGTCGGTATTGAAAATGGGCAACATCGGATAAGAACCACGCCTACCTCCCATACAAAATGGCCGAAAAATTTGTATTATTTTCGTTTATCTTGAGAAATACTTCACCGATCGCCTCCAAATTTTGTGATTCCTCTTATTTTGGCGAATGATTGGACGGTATTGAAAATGGGCAACATCGGATATGAACCACGCCTACCTCTCATACAAAACGGCCACAAAATTTGTATTATTTTCTTTTATCTTGAGAAATAGTGAACCGATTTGGATGCGATTTTTTGCATTGGGTTGAAAATGAGGTCGGGGACGAAATGGGAAAGAAAGTGGAACAAAATGGAATTGGACCGGAACAAAATGGAATTGGAACAAAAAAAATGGATCAGGAAACTAAAATAAATTATGTATAAAAAATCGAAAAATTATCGATAAATTGTCGAAAATTTATCGATAAATTATCGATATAAAATCGATAAATTATCGATAACAAATCGATAAGTTATAGAAAAATTATCGTTAAAAAATCGAAAAATTATCGATAAAAACTCGAAAAATTATCAATACAAAATCGATAAATTATCGAAAAATTATCGATAAAAAATCGATGAATTATGAATAAAAAATCGATAAATTATCGATAGCAAATCAATAAATTATCGAAAAATTATCGTTAAAAAATCGAAAAATTAAAATAGATAAATTATCGAAAAATTATCGATAAAAAAATCATAAAATATCGAAAAATCTATATATATAAAAGAGACGTGTATGTTTGTCACCAGTAGACGCGAAAACTACAGCACCGATTCTCACCATAATTTATATATGTGTTCTATGGGTCGTGAGTAGTGACATAGGATAGGTTTTGACACGCCCACTCTTACCGCCCACAAGTTAGTAAAAACTGCTATATCTCAGGCGTTTTTGATCACAAGAAAATTATCGATATAAAATCGATAAATTATCGATATAAAATCGATAAATTATCGATATAAAATCGATAAATTATCGATATAAAATCGATAAATTATCGATAACAAATCGATAAATTATAGAAAAATTATCGTTAAAAATATTAAAAATTGCTGTAACTGGCCTCTCATTTAATGTTTTCCAACCAAATTTAGCAAATGGTTTTATGGTTTCAACTCTAAGCTAAATGCTACATATCGGCGTAATAAGACAAAGGGGCGTGGCACCGCCCATACAAACCAATATCTAAAATTGCTGTAACTGGCCTCTCATTTAATGTTTCCCAACAAAATTTGGCAACTGGTTTCACGTTTTCAACTCTAAGCTAAATGCAACATATAGGCGTAATTGGACAAAGGGGCGTGGCACCGCCCATACAATTCAATACTTCAAAGTGCCATTCTTGGGCTCCCATTGAATATTCTTAAACGGGAAATGGTTATATGCCTTCCATGCAACATATTGGAATTGGACAGCGGGGTGTGGCACTTCCCATACAATTCAATATTTAAAAAAATGTTATACTTGGGCTCCCAATGAACATTTTTCAATGGGACATGGTTATATGCTTTCAATTCTAAGTTCAATGTTACATAAGGTCGGGATTGGACAGCGGGGCGTGGCACTTTCCTTACAATTCAATATTTCAAAATGCTACACTTGGGCTTCCAATAAAAATATTTGATAATTGTTTTCAATCATTTATTATGACCAAAGACAAAAACAACTTTTTTAGGGCCAGCAAAGCGAACCTGGCCCTGCTAGTTATGAATAAAATATACATAAAATATCGAAAAACTATCAATAAAATACCGATTTTCGATAAAATTACTAACATATGGTCTCAGAATGTATCGTACCCGCATGTGCAGGATATTATAGCTTCGGTCAGACCGAAGATAATTGTCTTACTAGTTTTTGCTTGTTTTTTCTCTGGTGTCGGCAAGGGATACGGTATAGCAGTATCGTTTCGTCAGGGTTCCCGACTCGCCCGTCGTGATTGAGTTAGCGGGGCAATTAGGGATTTTTAACGTTGAGTTTTGTTTTATTAAATTTTATAAAGTCTTAGCTAAATAAGGCGCAATGATACAGGGGCATTTTTTAGCGTATTCCGCTTTCAAAACTTAAATTTGTATTGAATTTGAAAGTTCCACTTTCTATTGATTTTTTTCGTTTTAATTCCTGAAACTACCTCTGTGTTTATTGCTTTTATAAGAAGCATTAAATCTGAGTACCTAATTGTGCATGAATTTATTAATTTCGAGTTACATTAAAGTTAGAATTACCTTTTTATTTTTTTGTGCTCGAGTGCCCATCTTTAAGAAAATGATAAAATTAGGAAGAAATGTGGGAATTAAATAGCTAATATCTTGAAAAATAAAAATATTTACCTCCAAATCACAAGATCTTTGCTGTGAACCATAAGCCAAGATTTCTCCTCCTAATGTGTGACGACGTGGTTCATCTCTACGCATTCCGCGGCGACGTTCTTCACCTATAATAAAAAGTTTTAAAAAAATGTTTAGTTGTTGAAAACTGTAGTCAGATACAGTTTGACCGTTTGGCGACTAAAGTGGCCATTTGGATATCTTTTTGACTGCAAAATCCCTTAAAACGATTTTTTTTTAAATTTTTTTCCTTTTTTGAAATTTTTTATTTAATTTAAAAAATGTTTAATAGTGGTGCTTTTAGCACTTAATTCAATTGAGAAAGAAGAGCCTGAGGATTTGATTTCTTCACCCGAACTTGTTGACAAGTATCAGATCATTATAACAAAAAAGTAAAATTATTTTATAACTCGTACCGAGATTTGTATTGGTATTTACTTAGGGTTACCAGACGTACTCATTTAAAGAGTACAGTACTCTTTTTTAGGCCCTCCTCTTTTTTACTCTCACTTTTTTCCCAAAAGTACTAGTACTTAATAGTAAGTACTAAGTACTAAGTTAGAATTAAAATAAAAAACTTCAAATATTATATTATGTTTATTAGCTTGAAGCTGCTTTCGTCACATTGCATTCAAAAAGTTACACTAATTCTTAAATGCTAGGATTAAAACAAAAAGTTTAGTATGAAACCTATCACTTTTTAACCGCAATATTAAAAACAATTTATCGAAAACAATTCAAATATGTATCTAAATTTTTCAATTTCTTGAAGAAGAATCGGAACATTCGCACCCAGACTCTAAATTTTGTGTTATACCTTTTATCAGTTTAATTTGTTTGTCAGCTAGACCCTTTGGAGTTTCAAATTTAAATTCATTAACGCCTAAAGAAACCTAAGTAGTAAATTTTAATATTGAATCAGCGTATACGTTGGTACTTGGCGAGTTTTACAAAATTTTAAATGGATTTTTTTAGTACTTATGCCCAATAAACTTTGAGCATAAATTATTGTATTTTGTTACTTATGCAAATACTAAAAACATTTCTTTTTTTATATTTTTGAAAAATTTTTTTTTTAATTTAATTTTAACAAAGGTTGGATTCTAAAATTTTTTTGAAGAATTTTTTTTAAATTTTGTTTTGCCTTATAAAAAATATATGGTGTAAAACCGAGGAGTTTGGGACCCCCTGCAACTCTGTACTCTTTTTTACTCAAGAGAATCTGGTAACCCTATATTTACTAGACATCTGTAACATCTGTTTCAAGCTGTTCAAAACATTAATTTCATTTTCAAATATTAACTGTCGTGTCCTGTATGCTTACAAAACAAATTAATGTCTTATCATGAGACAGCGAGTGTAAGTGAGCACAAGACAAAATTCTCACAAAATATTACTCACAAAAGCAAGTACACTAAAATATAGTGTGCTTGACAGTGAGTACTCCAAGCATTTTTCAATGCGAACTTTTGTCTGCTTGCTTTGTGTGTTTTACTCCTAAATGGGACAATTTCAGGGAGATTCATGCCAGGTGGGATTAGGCCAGTTTATGAGTGCGCCCTTGGACATTTTTTGGATAAATAATGCGAGGTGGGATCAGGCCAGCTTCTGAGTGCGTCATTGGACTTTTATGGGTGAATTATGTCAGGTGTGATCAGGCCAGCTTCTTAGTGTGTCCTTGGGCTTTTTTTGGGTAAATCACGTCACTTGGGAGTTGGTATAACCTTAAGTGACGTTTTTTTCACCCAAAAAAGTTCCAAAAACCCTTAATTTTAAGTAGAAAGCTGAAGTAGTCGTTGCATATCAATTTTACGCACCTAAAGTTATCATTAATAAAAAAGAGTAAAAAACAAGTTTTTTAAAATATAGCCCTTTAACCGACTAAAAAGAAGAAAATAAATTTCCTTTAAATAAGTTTCAGCAATTTCGATTTAAAATTAAGTGCTTTTTTTGGCTACTTTCTTCCTAATACCATTGCATTTTGAAGTCGCCAAAAACCCTTAATTTTAAATCGAAATTGCTGAAATTAATTTAAAGGAAATTTATTTTCTGCTTTTTAGTCGGTTATAGGGTTATATTTTAAAAAACTTGTTTTTTACTCTTTTTTATTTTCTTCTTTTTTTTTAATAAAAAAAAATTTTTTCACCCTCAATTTCTCCCCCTTTTTGAATCTTTTACCCGAATACAAACCTAAGTACAAAATTTCAGACCTGTAGCATAAAAAATACGAAAGTTAAAACTTCGGTGTACCAAATTTCAGCTCTCTAGCTTATGTGGAAGAGTATGAAAATGCTCGCCGCAGATTTGAGGATATATATATAGCCCACCCAAAGCAAGTTAATATAAGGGTTATAAAAAGAAGTAGTGGTTTCAGTAAACGTTATAATAATTTATATATTTATTCCAATATGGCTCGGTCGATTGGCGATCTTTCCTCTTTGCTGGTTTTTCTAATACTTGAATATTTACTTTGGCGCCTTCGGTGAAGCCGAAGTCGCTGCTTATTGAGTTTGACAAGTGACTCAAACGCCACCCCCAAAATCTGAAGTTAGAAGAGGAAAACCAATTTTGGTCGGTGTTACCCTATTTTTAAAGATAACTTTATAAGCGTGAGCTCGATATACACAAGATATATGGCGAAAAACAGAGAAGTTATTACTGAAAACATCGCTCAGGCACCATTTTTTGAAATTTATTTTAACGGTTTTTTTCGATTTAAGAATTTTTTTCATAAAACACTATACTAATTTTTTTACAAAAAATAAAAATACATCAAATTTCATTAAAAATAGGGTAACACCGACAAAAATTGGTTTTTCTCTTCTAACAGATTTTGGGGGTGTAATCAATATTCCTGGTATGCAGTTGTTATTTTTTTGGACATACCTACAACGTGTAATATGTGGCGCCCCAAGTTCTAGGCTTTTTTTTTGTAACACAGTAAAACACGGTATGGGCTCCGTAATGGTTTGGGGTGCTATGTCGGCTGCAGGTCCTGGAAACCTTCACATAATCGAAGGTATTATGTACCAGTTAGTGTACATTAGCATATTGAAGTCAAACCTGAAGGAAAGTGTGCGAAAACTAGGAATTGAGAATACATTCGCATTTTACCAGGACAACGACCCTAAGAACAAAACGTATAAAGTGCGAAGTTGGCTCCTTTATAATTGTCCACACGTTTTGGAAACGCCTCCACAGTCTCCGGACCTAAACGTCATTGAGCACGCATGGAATTACTTCGAAGAAAAATTAAAAAATCACACCATTTCGACTCGTGATCAGCTCAAATCCGCCCTAATTGAGGAGTGGAACAATATGGAGCCATCTTATTGCAAAAACCTGGTGGAATCAATGCCTCGACGACTGCAGGCAGTTATTCAACAAAAAGGGCTGCCCACAAAATATTATTTTAATTATAACTTTCATTTATCTATAATATTTTCATATGAAATGTGTTCTGTTCCATTATTACTTTGATGTTCAATTTTGATGTTAGGTTACAAAAACTTTTTTTTTTAAATGTAGTTAATGGATTTCTTTAATTTTTTGCTTGTTTTATATTCTATAGACCTGGAGCCTTTTAAATAAAAAAAATAGTTTTTGCTACAACAACATCTTAGTTAATTTTTTTTAATTTTAGTACTATTGCAACTTTTGTTCCATTATTACTTTGAGCCACTGTATGTATAGGCGAAAGCATAAATGTCGACAGATTCCCCTCCCAAAACAGGTTTAGAGTACAAAAAGCTTTAGTCTAGTTTTTTTTTCATATTATGTCTTCGTCCCGTAAGTATAGTTTCGCGCATTGCCTTCCCCAACATCGGATCGTAAAAGCTCATCGACAAACTTCTAAAACGAAGTCGTAACAAAAGGGAATAAGAGATCTTGACAGCTGTTGTCAATTCTCCGCCCGGCTGCATTCCACCCGCGAGTGTCAAATTTGGTTTAATTAAACCAAAATAATATAAATAAAAAAGAACAATATAATAAAAAAGAACAATGTAATAAAAAGTGTCGTGCGCGCTTTCGGTTTGTGTTTTTCCCTTCGGTTTTGTTCAGCCGCTGCCCCGAACAAAGGGAAAACACAAAACAAGAACAAAAAAACAACAATAACAACAAACAAAATTCTGTCGCGAATTTATGCCGCGACACTTTTTATAAAGGTCTCAACAAAAAATTCCAAAAAAATGTCCAATTACCAAAAATATGCGTTTTGATGAGAAAAAACGAAAAGCTAGTGGTTCCCCAATTTTCCCCCCAAAAAGTTTTAAAAAAAACCTTTTTCGGGCTCCAAAAAAAATTATTTAAAAAAATATATATAAAAATATACTTTAACCCATTCACGACGAGTGTTACCATATGGTAACGCTGATAGCGTTCCACGGTATATTCAGTTAAAAAAAAATTTGATCTGTTTTTTATTTTAATAAAGCATGCTTAGATCTTTCTTTTGATATATAACTCTAAGCAATCGCACCTCATTAGCGACCGTGGCGGGTGATTAAAAAGTGTGAAATAACAACGAAATGGCGCTACCTTTCCGCTAAGAATATTTTTCAGTGTTACAAAAAGTTATATATTACGGATGTTTGTTTTCTATCATTTGAGGAGAATATCAAAGTATAATAAAACGTATTTCAAAAAATCTTTTATTACTTCAGTGTTACTTTTTTATCACTTTGCATTTTGCTCGTCACAACCCTAGTAAATTTAAATTTGTACTAAGAAAAAATTTTTTTTAGCTTTTTTCATATAAAATTTTATATATTTTATCTCCAAAATTGGTTTTAAAGTAAGATTGTGTACTTGTTATACTTATGGAAAATTAACATAGCCTCTTGAGTGGATTTTGCCATATCCTTATGTCTGCCTGTCATTCAGTATGTTCAGTATGTATATCTATATATATCCTCAAATCTGCGGCGAGCTTTTTGATACACTTCCAGGTAAACTAGAGAGCTGAAATTTGGTACACAGATAGAACTCGGTTGACAATGCATTCTATTAAATTGGGGTCCATCAGATGCGTAGGGGGCCATCGGGGGACTCAAACTCCTTTTTCTTAAACATGCTATAACTTCCAATTCCTTCAAGCTACAATGATGAAATTTGGTAGGTGAGTTCTTATTGCCAAAATTAAATTTTGTACCCTTTGGAAAGGGGGTATGGGGGCAAAGGAGCGGGATGGAGCCAATTTAAAGTTCAAACTTTCGGATTTTGTAGGCTACAAGGCTGAAATTTTTTACTTAGGTTCGCATTCGGGAAAAAGAGTAAAAAAAGGGGAAAAAAGGGGGGGAAAAGGGGGAAAAGTACCCAAAAAGCCTTAATTTTAAATCGAAATTGCTGAAAATAATTTAAAGGCATTTTTTTTTGCTTTTTAGTCGGTTAGAGGGT
The DNA here is from genome assembly GCA_951394025.1 of Heteromyza rotundicornis. Classification (NCBI taxonomy): domain Eukaryota; kingdom Metazoa; phylum Arthropoda; class Insecta; order Diptera; family Heleomyzidae; genus Heteromyza; species Heteromyza rotundicornis. The sequence goes on from OX596010.1 coordinate 42,160,565, forward strand.
TTTATTTTAAAAAACTTGTTTTTTACTCGACCATTTTTTGATTAGAGGTGTTAATGCGGTTTCCATCTATCGTTTAAGCCCAAAATCTTAAAGATCGGACAGTTCCCGCGGGTGTTGTAGCATTTTTATCTTGTGGCAGAGTTGTTCTCAAAAAGATGCAAATTACACTCTTGATACTTATCCAAACTAATGC
>OX596010.1:42160957-42327778 GCA_951394025.1 Heteromyza rotundicornis
GGGGGGAAAGATGTTATAGAAATGGAAAGTGAGCGCCATATATGCGTTCATATGGACAAGATTCTTTACTTCTTTTTAGGCAGGGAAAAGAGTGCGAACAGTTTAGTGGACTGGCGTTTTCTTTTTAATTTTAAATTTGAATTTTCGAGTAGAGTTTTTAAAAAAAGGATTGTTTTTTTAATTTTTGAATTTGATTTCTAAATTGTGTTTTTGTGGTTGCTGAGGACCTTGTCGGATGGTGGAGCTGAGGCAGGAGATATTTTCGAAGGGAGTATTTTGCCGCGCTGGTGTTATTTCCACCAGCGGGTGGCAATAGTGTTTTTGGTGTTTTTATATGTGGCAGTCGGCCATTTAGTTTATTCGAGATGTGTAAAGGAAGGAAAAAAAATATTAATAGAGTTTGTCAAGTTGCGGCAAGTCTGTTATGGCAAGTCAGCCATTGGTGTTTCGAGATTTTAATATTGGAATTGGTCTCCGTCGGTTTTGTGGTCCTGGTTTCCCCTTTCCCATCCAATTTCTATTGTGGCGTCCCGCACCTGAGCCAAGTTGTTGCTGGACATCGATTTTTTTTTTCGAAGTCCAGCTGGTGAATTGATTCTGTAAAGAATCGTGCATGGGATTTCAGGCAGGTCAGTCTGGTCCCGTGAACCAAGTGCATATAAAAGCATGATTTTTGTCATTAGTATTTTTTTTTCTAAAATACTCTCGTTTGACAGATTTCCGTTTTAAGTGTCAGTGAGTTTTCGTTTCCATTTCGCGTTCGGTTATTTGCGATTTCCATATACGTGTATATTTCAGAGTAGGATTTGGAAAGTTCAGTTATCGGGTGTTCGCGTATTCGTGTGTTTCGTTCGGTCGGGGATACCATTCCGCGAGGGTCGGCTTAAATCCCACGCTTCGCGACTGTGCTATTCGGGCAAATAGGGAATTTAATTATCGCGTGGGAATTTTTGGATATTAGTTTTTTTTAAAGTTAAGTTAAAAATAGCGCGATAAAAGCCCAAAATAAGGTTTTTTTTTGCTTCAAAAAACATACTAATCCTGGGCTTCCTTAGTCAACACTATGCATTGCATTGAGCTCTTTTATTCTAACTTCAATATTGTTCATGTATTTTTTTAAGTTCAGAACCTTTTATTTGATACATGTACTTAATGTTACCTATTGACAACAATAATAGTTATTTTATTGCTATTACTTTTCTATGAATGTGGAGTTGGCATGTCAATCCCGCCTCTTTGATAGTCCCGAAAATCCCGGGATTCGCACTTACCAATCCCGCAATTTTCGGGACAAATTTTATGAGCAATTTTTTCAAAAATATGGCGTCTATAATGTCAAAAAACTATTCAATTAAATTCTATTGATTTAAAAAAAAATTTACAAATTCAGGAACTTTTCCTATCATGAATAATTCCTTTGTGAATAGCTTAGTTTTAGCAAGGACCATAATTTTAATCCAAAAAATGTTGATAACCATTCAGGAAAATAAACAAGCTGTTCAAAAAGTTATTGAAGGAAAATGTCAGATTTTTCACACCTCTGATACTCCGAATCAGAGGTGTGAAAAATTCAATTTCAAAAAAATCCAATAAAAACCTTAAATGTTGTTAGATTATTTGCACAAATTTCAAAAATATTATAGTATGGGTATATTAGAAGCTATTCAATTCGATCTAATATAACATTTTTATACTAATTTTTGGTTGAATTGAAGAAATGTAATTCCCGGGACCAATCCCGGGATCCCGGGATTGCATTTTTAAATCCCGAAAATCCCGGGATCGGCAAAGGTCTCGAAAATTGACACCCCAAATGTGGAGTGCTGGCAGCGTAAAATTTTGTGGACCTTTCGAAAAAAATTTTCGAAAAAATACAGTTTTATGTTTAAAATTAATATTTAAAAAAAAGTATCTGTGTCGGTAATACTCTATTAGAAACTCCGTTTTGCACGCTACGCAATTTAATTGCGTCAGAGAAACATTTAACCGAGTAAACTTTTATTTGCGTCAATGAAACAATTAACCGAGTACAGCATAATTGATTTTTTCGGTTAATTGCAACAAAAGTTGCGCATTTTTGTCAACTCAATTAAGCGGAAATAACTGTACATATTTCAAGTGACAATTAACCGGAATTTTTTATAGCAGAATTACAAAGCATTATTTATTATGCTACTCAATTAAGATAGTATTGCAATAAAGCGGAACTCAACAAAGCGGCTAAATCCCTGTATATCTAATATTGGACTTTATCATTCAACATTTTTTGACTCAATTAAGCGGAAAAATCAATTAAGCGGGGCACAATCAAGCGGAAACAACTATATATACAATGTTAATTATTTGTAAAAATTTTAAGATCCTTTATATTTGTAATAATTTTAATATACTTGTTTAGTGATTTTAATAGTATGGCTGTATACAAAGAATTATTAAATGATATGACAACTGAAAACAAATATTTTATTTATTCGGAAATTTGGATTCAAATCGTGAGCACTGATCACAGTTCATTATCCACTCTATAATATATGAGTATTTTAGTCTTAAATCGTGATTACAAACGAATAATTTATACTCTCCTGTTCACCAAGTAATTTGCAATAGTGTGATTAGAAAATAAAATTTTTTAAAATTTTTAATTTTTTATCACTTACGAAAAGCTTTAATAATTTTGCTTTATATATGGTTTTCAGTGCATGTTTTAAAAATTCAATTCTGCACAAAGCTCTATTTCAAAAAACAAAAGAAGATAAATTAAACTTTCTAATCACGTTTTTGGTCAATTTCCAAAACTTTTTAAATTTTGGACATGGAAAATTTCACCTTTCAAACAATACCAAACTCTTGAAAATCGGATCAAAAATAGATAAGCTACGGCCATCAGAGTGGCCAAAAGTAGCAATATTTTAGTCCCTTATTCAAAATTCCTTTAAAAAAAGTTGATGTGATAGAAACATTTTGTAAACGCAGAAAGTCGTTTTTTTGAAGTGTCAAACCAACTATATAGGTGGGAATGCCTGTACATTTTTGATGTAGCACAGTGTTATTATTACGAATGCTTCATTTATTCTTACCTAAGCCTAAAATTATGAAATATTAATCATAATTTATGATTTTTGTTAGCTGTGTAATAGAAATTCCTGATATGCAGCTATAATTTTTTTAGACAGACCTACAACGTGAAATAGGTGGCGCCCCAAGTTCTGTGCGACTGTAACGCAGTGTAATTTACTTTTGTACTTGTATATTCCCAGCAAACAACTTGACTCTTTTGAGGCTCTGTTTTCGCTCAGAAAGGCTCTTATAGGAGCCGTTTATGGCGTTTTTCCCTTCTTGTAGGGGTACGATGAAATATATGAGATAAGACTCTAATTTGAGTCCAAACTGACTCTAAAATGTGTCTTAAAAGGGGATGTGACGGAACTCCGCATCCGCCTCCGCGGTGCATCCGCAAAGACACCCGCATCTGCAAATCCGCATGTATGCGGATCTTTTCAACTTATACACGGAGGAAATGATTGCTGAAATCATTAGTTATAGGAATCAATTAAGGAAAAATTAGTCACGATATTAATCCATTAATAAGTAGTCATTAATCAAGAGCTCCTAGTCACAAATACTGTAAAAAGGGAAAATCATAGTTTGTGATTTGTGTTCCACTTAAACATAGTTTATGGTATTTCCTACTAACATAATCAATGATTAAGTGGAATAAATACAGCAAAAAAATCATAAATTATGATTAATATTTCATAATTTTAGGCTTAGGTAAGAATAAATGATGCATTCGTAATAATAACCCTGTGCTACATCAAAAAAGGACAGGCATTCCCACCTATATAGTTGGTTTTACACTTCAAAATAATGATTTTCTGCGTTTACAAAATGTTTCTATCACATCAGCTTTTTTTTAAAGGAATTTTGAATAAGGGACTAAAAATTTGCTACTTTTGGCCACTCTGATGGCCGTAGCTTATCTATTTTTGATCCGATTTTCAAGAGTTTGGTATTGTTTGAAAGGAGACATTTTTTCCAGGTCCAAAATTTTGAGATAGAGCTTTGTGCAGAATTGAATTTTTAAAACATGCACTAAAAACCATATATAAAGCAAGATTATTTAAGTTTTTCGTAAGTAATAGAAAATTTAAAAAAAATTTTATTTTCTAATCACACTATGGCAAACTAGTAAATTTGCCCGTGCCATGCACGGGAAAAAAACACAATAATTTGAAAAAATTAAATGTTTACTAAATATATTTTAGATATTTTCTATGTTTTTAAAATTTAAATTTAATTTTTTTTATAGAAATTTGTGAAAAATGTAATTTTTTATTAAATTTTGTAAAGAATAGAATGAAATTTTGTTTGATGATGTAATTGTGTAAAGTTGAACTGTTACATTAAAAAAGAATTAAAAAAGAAAGATTAAAAAAAGAATATCAAGCAATGTATTAAAAAAAAAATACGACCGGTGGCGGGCTTGAACCCAAGACTGCCGCAGACAAAGCGGCAGCTCTACCCAACTGACCACAGCCAGCTATAAAATAATTTCAGCTAATGGCGGTTAGATAAACCAAGCCGTATGGTGAACTCCATAATTTATATATACATATGAAAATCATTTGTGAAATATGAGAACTTTTATTAAATTTTGTAAAGAATAGAAAGAAATTTTGTTTGATGATGTAATTGTGTAAGGTTAAACTGTTACATTAAAAAAGAAAAAAGAATATCAAGCAATGGATTAAAAAAAAAATACGACCGGTGGCGGGCTTGAACCTATGACTGCCTCAGTCATAGGCCGAAGCTCTAACCAACAGACCACAGCCAGCTATAAAATAATTTCAGCTAATGGCGATATAGTTCATCAAGCTGTATGGTGAATGTTTTGATTTACCATTGTCGCCTTTAAGGAAATAATACTACCAAAAGGCTAGCGTTGCCACCTAACAATGTTTTCACCTGTTACGGCTGCAAAGCGTTTTAATCATTGGTTTTTTTAATTTTTTATTTTCGTATTATGTATTTTGGCGTACTAAAACCGAATCTGAATCTTTTATTGTAGCAAGAATCTGCTTTCCGAGATATTAAATTTTTTAAGTTTTGATTTCCCCTTTTACAATTTCTTGAGTGACTTCTAAGAACGGTGTTAATTATGTAGTATTTTTTTTCGGGAATTTTAATTTATAAATGATTCACATTTTTATATGTTTTTATGAAATTTCTCACCTCAAACAAATATATTTTCGCATTTGCAAGAGTAAGTTTCGCTGCGGCTGCGGTACTTCGCGTTTATGTGTGCGGACCTTAATGTTGTACTGGGAATATATGCAGTGTATAGGAAAGTGTAATATGAAAGTGTAATATGAAAATCTAATACACCACCGTAATAGGTGAAAATAGTGATATTTTCTTAAAAGTGGCAGCTTTAGGTCGAAGCTATTTTTGTTTATATAAGTTAACGAAGAAGCTCGTATTCAAGTGCTGCTTGCTCCCCCATCATGTATGCTGACCTACGCTGCTGTGTAAATCGAACGCTATCAAATGTTGCTATCAACGCACATCGTGGTCAATATCACCACGCTATCAGCTCATGCTATGTGGTGAGAGCAATTGCAAGTTCGTTCTCGTATCGTTTTATGCGGACATCAGAATAGCAACAACGTTGGAGCCCACACTAAACTTTAAACTCTCCCGCTATAATGTTAGCATTGCACATCGTGGTCAGCATCATCACGATATCAACGCGTGCTCTGCCGTGAAAGCAATTGCATCAGCCGCTCCACAACAATAGCTTAGCAACGACAAGTGATCTACGAAAAGTACAAACAATTGAACCACCGCAATATGCGTACACTGGATTGTCAGCAACATCAACTAACTCCAAAGTCGATGGTTGAAGCATGTGTCGATATGATGAGAAGAACATTAGAAGAATAGGTTCAATAAAGGCGAGTCGTTTCGCAATACAATCTTGAAAACAACCCGACTTCTTAATTTCTATCAAAGATGATTTTTTGTGTGTGTATAAACATGAAAGCGTTTTGCATGCGGCTTGATGAAGTTAATCGATATTAGGTAAAGGTATTGTATGAGCATTAGTGGCTCTGGTGAGAAGGCGCTTAGTTCGCTACTTCATCTTACTTACAATCGCTGCGTTGTGGGTTCGATACCTCACCAGGGCGGCTAACATTTATAAGATAAAATATATGTGTGAATATATTTGTAAGTGGCTCTGTTCCTTCTCACAACCGCAGCGTCGTGTGGACAAACCAGCAGAATAGCTCACATAAAATAAAAGACGGTTAACAACTTAAAAAAATTTTGTAAGTGAAGTTGTAAATTTTGAATCGGTTAGTGTTAGGGACAGACATACATACAGAAAGATAGACAGAAAGATAGACAGAAAGACAGACAGAAAGACAGACAGACAGACCTGGACATATATCTATATTAATTACTTAGTCAACAGGTGAGTATAAATTATTCGTTTGTAATCACGATTTAAGACTAAAATACTCATATATTATAGAGTGGATAATGAACTGTGATCAGTGCTCACGATTTGAATCCAAATTTCCGAATAAATAAAATATTTGTTTTCAGTTGTCATATCATTTAATAATTCTTTGTATACAGCCATACTATTAAAATCACTAAATAAGTATATTAAAATTATTACAAATATAAAGGATCTTAAAATTTTTACAAATAATTAACATTGTATATATAGTTGTTTCCGCTTGATTGTGCCCCGCTTAATTGATTTTTCCGCTTAATTGAGTCAAAAAATGTTGAATGATAAAGTCTAATATTAGATATACAGGGATTTAGACGCTTTATTGAGTTCCGCTTTATTGCAATACTATCTTAATTGAGTAGCATAATAAATAATGCTTTGTAATTCTGCTATAAAAAATTTCGGTTAATTGTCACTTGAAATATGTACAGTTATTTCCGCTTAATTGAGTCGACAAAAATGCGCAACTTTTGTTCCAATTAACCGAAAAAATCAATAATGCGTTACTCGGTTAATTGTTTCATTGACGCAAATTAAAGTTTACTCGGTTAAATGTTTCTCTGACGCAATTAAAATAAATACGCTAAATTGCGTAGCGTGCAAAACGGAGTTTCTACTAGAGTAGTACCGACACAGATATATTTTTTTAAATATTAATTATAAATAAAAAACTGTATTTTTTCGAAAGGTCCACAAAATTTTACGCTGCCAACACTCCACATTTGGGGTGTTAATTTTCGAGACCTTTGCCAATCCCGGGATTTTCGGGATTTAAAAATACAATCCCGGGATCCCGGGATTGGTCCCGGGAATTGCATTTTTTCAATTTAACCCAAAACTAGTATAAAAATGTTATATTAAATCGAATTGGATAGCTTCTAATATACCCATACTATAAAATTTTTGAAATTGTGCAAATAATCTAACAATATTTAAGGTTTTTATTGGATTTTTTTTAAATTGAATTTTTCACACCTCTGATTCGGAATATTAGAAGAAAGTTTGAATAACTTTAAAATATGTAAAATAAAATACTGATTGGAATCGATTTGGTCTTTGGAATCTTGGGTTTCCGGTCAGAATAAGATCATTTTGAAAATGTGTCGTTTGATCCACATTTCTCGACCAACTCTTGATCTTAATATTTTGTCGAACATTTTAATATACGGAACTGGAACTTGTATTGCATGTCCCGAACGAAGTTCGATGTATCTTTTTGATTCGATTTCCATTTAAACAAAGTGGAAATGAGTGCTTTATAGTCTACTAATTTGCAAACAGTTTGGAACTATTTTTTGCTTAAATTTGTTGATGTAATGAAACTAGTCCTAAATTTGCTTCATGCATTGATAGAAGTATCTGAAATGCGTATTTTTTTATATAACTCATCTAGTTTATGTCCGAGTCTATCAATCAACCTTTAGCCCATTTTATTTAATTTTTTTCATTAACCCATTCACGACGAGTGTTACCATATGGTAGAGCCCGACCGATAAGCATTTTCAGGCCGAAGCCTAAGCCGATGCCAAAGGTCAATTGGCAGCCTATTAGTTCGGCCGACGCCGAAGGCCTATACCGAAGCCGATACTTTAATAAAAACCCTTTAAAAACTTGTTTTTTCGTGTATTTTCATTCAAATTCGAGTGTATAAATACACATTTAGTTTTTTAAGGAACTATAATTTTATTTAAGCAAATAATAAAAGTAACCAAAAGAATTCACAAACAAATTTCGGCCTCCTAGGTCAAAACTAACAGGAGCCTCGGATTATCCCATATATCCCGTGTAAGAAAAATTAGATTTTTTTAAAATCATTTTTAAAAATTGGAGTAAAGCATAAAATAATGGAAATTTAGTCGAAATGGTAGAGAATTCTTCAAAGAATAAATCCATCTAAGTAGCTTTTTTTAAGGACTCCCCAAATCCGTCAGGTGATTGGCAAAGGATGTTCTAGTTGATGGTAAATACCACCTGTGAAGCTTTGAACTTTAAATGTAAAATTTTACCAAAATCGGTCCCGGATTTGAGCACCAGAAATACTTTTCATATATGTTGGAGCAGCAATTTGGGCTACATTTGTAAAAGGTAGAATCCTTCCCTGAGCCTCCTACCCCTATATTTGAAATTTCATACAGTTTACCAGGACTCCTTTTAACATTGACATCGGGGCGAGTATTAAGCTTCCAAATCTATATTTAAAATTCAGTAATCCACCCAGAAAATGTCCAAGGATGCACTTTGTGGCAGCTGTAACCCCGTGCCACGCAATTTGAGGCGAGATTCACTCAATATTCGATGATTACTAAGTTAAATTTTAATCATATTTTTTGTTTTGTGGGCCTCTTATGTCCCATTGGAAATTCCATCAATTACACAATTTTTAGAAAATCGTATCGTAAAAAATTAATTTTGGTTTTCAGTGTTGCAAAAACAAGAAAAAAAATTGAAAAGCTTCGGCTAAAACTTCGGCCATTTTTTGTAAAAACCGAAGCCGAAGCCGAATGTGCATTTTTGGCCGATAACGGCCGAAGCCGATGCCAAAGTCGAGTGAATATTTACATAAAAAGTGACAATTTTAATAAAATCCCACAAAAAAAATAGTAGTACTTAAGAGGGACATCAGCAACCCTTGTAACAAAAAAGCTTTTATATATTTTGGACATTTCCGTACTTACACATTTTCTCTTTTGGTTTTGTACGCTGCGCCAGCGTTTTTTTGATTTTGTAATAAAAAGTGAAAAATAAAGTAAATTAATTAATTAAAGTAGAGTAAAATCAGTAAAATCAGTGAAAAAACAACTAAGGAAAACACCACACATAAAGGCAAACACCAGTGAAACACAACAAAGGAAAAGCAACAGGTGCACAACAGGAGAAAACAACAACAACACAAAGATTGGGATTTTGGAAAACTGGACAATATTCACGGCACTTAAAGGAGGATTGGCCACATCCCCATCAAAATACTTCATGAAAATTCGATGAGGTTTTTCCAATTGTATTTACGCATTTAGCCGCTTTTGAGAATTTTGTAAATTAAAGTTATTTTTACATTCTGTTTTACATTCGTGGTCTTAGAGTTGCCAAGTATCATAAAATATTTCCAAAATTAAAGTTTTTGGTTTTTATATTTGTTTTATAATCAAGATTTTGAAAAAGAAAACAATTATTGTTCTTTTGTTGGTGACGACACAAAATTTTCGCGGATTTTGAAATTTTTTATGTTTTTGAAATTTTTTTGTTAAATTTTCCGCTTGTAGTTTTTTTTTCCTAATTTAAACATTTTGGTTGTTGGGAATATTTTGGAAACGTTCGCGCTAATTTTTGTACTCTTTCGGTTTTGATTTTTCTCTGGAATTTTGATTTTGCCATTTAATTTGGAAAGATTTTGTTGATATGTCTGAGTTAGCACGTTTTATTCAAGCGGCCGATGATCTTTTGGAGTTTGAAGAGGAGTATAGCCTTGCCGATAACCACACAATTTATAAGTTGGACGTTCAGAGGGAGGAATTAAAGGAACTTTGGGGTAATGTAAAAACACTTTATCGTGAGTGTTTGCATTCTGTAACCGTAGCAGGGGGAGAGCAGGGAAATGCGGTGGCATAGGAAAAATATCGGGAAGTTTATAATGCATATGTGACTTGTGCTGCGATGTTGGGAGAACAAACTTCTGTTTTGAATGCAATTTCTCAACCATCAGGTAGCTCTACTATGAACATTAATGACCCATTTTCTGGTGCCGGTGGAAATAGCCATCGTTTTCGAGTTCCACCATGTGACACTCAACTTTTTTATGGTGACTATGTCTCATGGCCCTCTTTTCGTGACATGTTCACAGCGATTTATATTTCTAATAGTGGTCTGTCTAATGTGGAAAAACTTGGTTATTTGAATCAAAAAACTCGTGGTAAAGCCAAAGAAAAAGTTGCTAAGTCTCCGATAACGAATGAGGGTTTTGCTCACGCGTGGCAAAACCTATCAGACCGGTATGAAAATAAAAGAATTTTAGTCAACTCACAATTAAAAGTTTTGTTCAACCTTCCGGCAGTTTTGGTGGAATCTGGTACCGCTATTAAGAAATTACAGCGAGATATAAACAATTGTTTAGCAGCTTTAGACATGTACAAAGTGGATATGACTAATCGGGATGCGATTTTAATCTACCTTTGCTCCACCAGATTGCCGGAAGTGACATTATCGTTATGGGAGCAATCAATTCAAAGTAAAACGGAACTTCCTGAGTGGACAGATTTGGACTCTTTTTTGACCAGTCGTTTTAGAACTCTTGAAACAGTTTCAGATCTTCGTGGTGCATCGTCCTCTTTTAAGGCCACTTCGAAGAAACCAATTTTAGCATCAACCTCGAATACGACTGGTAGAAGGGTGAATACTTTTCAAACTAATGTTGTGAATTCTAATTGTCGTTTTTGTTCTTCACCTGAACATAACATTAAATCTTGTCCTCGGTTTGTAGAATTAAATATTTCGGATCGATTCTCAAAAGTGAAGAAGTTTAATTTGTGCATAAATTGTTTAGCATATTCGCATGCAGTAAATGACTGCAAAAGTAGATTTAGCTGTGCGACATGTAAAAAACGTCACCATACACTGTTGCATCGGGAGCAATCGGGTATATCAGCTGTTAGCTCCAATCCCTCCTCTAGTGTCGAACCCGGAAGCTCACCCCCCACTTCCTCTTCTAATATCGTTTCACGATCGCACACTGTACAAATACAGTCCATTCCTTCGGTAACTGAAGCAGAAAATTTGCAAGTTGGTTTTTCTACTTCAGCTAAAAATGTGCTTTTGGGAACAGCGATAGTCAATATTTGTCATTTAGGCTCAGTGTATACAGCCAGAGCGTTAATAGATTCTGGGTCTGAAGGTACGTTCATTTCGGAGCGACTTCAAAAAATTCTTAAATTGCCAGTTAGTAGTGTACATGCACAAGTTTCTGGCCTCAACAATGCCATTTCAGCACGCATTCAAAAAATGTGCAATTTTGTTTTGAGTTCACCTCAGTTGAAGATAGAAGCTTCTGCCTTGATTTTGCCTCAGCTTACAGGAAATCTGCCCACTCACTCAATGGACCTCACACTAGATCAAAGCATACTTGGTATGAAACTGGCTGATCAAAATTTTATGAAGAGTGACCAGGTCGATGTCTTGATAGGTGGTGATATCTATCCGGCATTAGTTCTTGACGGTATCCGGCGCAATATTCTAGGTTCTTTGATAGCGCAAGAAACTATTTTCGGATGGATTCTGACTGGACCACTCTCGGACAAGGACAATCAAGTTTCTAGCTTCACCACATGCGTGTCGCATTTTAATTCTGTTGCGTTGGATAAGCAGATAGCTCGTTTCTGGGAGTTAGAAGAACTCCCGAAGAAGAATTTCCAAACTGAATTTTGTGAAGACAACTTTAAGAGAACGACGAAGCGGAATTCTTGTGGTCGGTACATAGTGACACTGCCTTTTAAGCCCCAGTTTAATAACGATATTTGTTTAGGTCACTCACGGAATGTAGCTCAAAAGCAATTTACTCGAAATGAGTCTTCTTTGTATAAGAAGCCAGATTTTAAATCGCAATATGATCAAGTTTTAATGGAATATTTAGAACTTGGTCATATGAGAAAAATATTGCCCCCTGCATTTGAGCACTCCCCTCATCATATTTATTTGCCCCATCATGCTGTGATTAAGCCTGAGAGCACTTCCACTAAAGTTAGAGTCGTTTTCAATGCGTCTGGTCGCACTTCTAATGGAGTTAGCTTGAACGATGTTCTCTACCCTGGACCGGTTTTACAAGCCGATTTAATGCTTTTGGTCGTTAAATGGCGTTTTTTCAAATTCGTTTTTAATGGTGACATCGAAAAGATGTATCGACAAATTTTGGTTGACCCTAAGCACACTCCTTAGTTTATCGAAATTCCTCTAAAGAAGAGGTTTGCGACTACGAGTTGAACACAGTCACCTTTGGTGTAAACTGTGCTCCTTACCTGGCAATTCGAACTCTTTGGCAGTTAGCAGCCCTTAGCGGCAGATGTTTTGCGCAACATGATGTATGTTGACGACGCACTGGCAGGAGCGCATGAGATTTCAGCGACAATTCTTGCTAGAGATGAGCTGATAGTCGCATTGAATTCGGCAGGTTTTGCGATGAGAAAATGGACTTCAAATTGTGAGGATATTCTAGCTGGTCTACCTTCTGATCATCTGATGAACGAAGATTTTTTGAAAATTGAGGACTCAAGCAATGTCAAAACTTTGGGAATTCGGTGGAATGCAAAGTCCGACATTTTTTACTTCACCACCACTCCATTTGAAATTCAAAAGTCTTTTACTAAGAGGGAAGTTTTATCGATAATTGCTAGACTTTTTGACCCTGCTGGTTGGTTGGCGCCTATTACAATTACGGCAAAAATGTTGATGCAGCATATCTGGTTAGAAAAGATTGACTGGGATGATAATTTGTCAAATGAAAGTTTGCATAAATGGCAAAATTTTCTGCGGAAGTATGACTGTTTTTTTTTTTTTTTTTTTTTTACGACGAATTCCAGCGGTCCCACTAACCCGCCCAACCGACCGAGGGGCACATCCGCATGACGCACGGATTTGGTGACAGAACAGCCGTAATCCGGATTACGCTGTGTAACCGATCGCGGGGAAACATATTTGGAAATTCGTTTCAGCTACAGATTAAAATCATCAGCTGATAAAACGCATATTAATAAAACGCGAATTAGGTTATGAATGCAAGAGAGAATTCTTCCAAACATAACATAATATAAGATTAACGTGATAATAAACAATAGAAATAAAAGAAAATATTATGAAGCATCAGAATTTATGCGACGAATATGGATTTGATCAAATATAATTTTTGTCTACTTTACGATATTAGACTTAACAAAAATACAAAGACAAAACAATCCAAACAGTTAATTTACGCGACAAAGATTACAAATATTAATTTTAGTATTTTATTTTTTTATACGAAATATATAAAATCAAATACAAATAGAAGTTAAGTAAACAGTAACGGAACGAATGTGAATTCAGCTAAAAATTTTGTTTTATTTGTATACAATATATAGTAAAAAACAAAATTCTGCTGAAATAAAAATAAACACTTTCAAAAAATCGACAATGCCGATCTTTGTGGAGTTTGGCAACCCTGTCATTTCGTTAGACCCTAAGCGGTCCAAAAACTCAAAGAGCAACAAAAGCCTAAGTGTGATCAAGTGCATTTAAAAAAAAAGTTTTAGTTTTATTAAGTGAATCTGACAGGTCAAAGACAGAATACAGGCTATTAAAATCGCTACAAATACAACGAAAAGGTTCATTCTGCGCGTAATTAGAGCGGCACATACTTAATATCAAAGGAATGAAAGATCTGGAACGACGGGTTGGGATATTAAAATCAATTTCTTGAAGCAAAAATGCAGAATTCAGAGAGCAATTTATCAATTTAATCAAAAATGTTACAATAAGCATCGTTCTTCTATTTTTTAGAGTAGGGATGTCCAAGAGTTTTAAACGATTTTCGTATGGAGGTAGGTTCTGATTCGGATTCCAGCGAAGGTTTCTTAAAGCAAATAATAAAAATTGTTTTTGAACCGATTCAATTCTATCAGAGTGACAGTTGTATTGTGGATTCCACAAGACTGATGCATATTCCAAAATTGGTCTTACAAGTGATATGTAAAGACTTTTGATAACGAATGGGTCATTAAATTCTTTTGACCATCTTTTAATGAAACCTAGAACACCCCTCGCCTTATTCACACATAAGTCAATATGTAGATGAAAGCGAAGTTTTTGATCCATAGTAACACCCAGGTCCACAAAAGTAAAAACCTTTTCTAGATTAGAGTTATTTATATGATACAGCGATGAAAGTTGGTGTCTTCTAGCTAATGTCATAAATTTACATTTTTTCAGGTTCAGTTCCATTAAGTTATTATCACACCAGATAGCTATACTGGTCAGATCTGATTGTAACAACTTATGTTGATCTAAGATGTCATAGGATAGAATCAATTTAACGTCATCAGCATACAACAGTACATTCGAATGTTTAATGACAGAAGGAAGGTCATTTATAAAAAGATTAAACAGAATAGAACCTAAGTGACTTCCTTGAGGAACTCCAGAGGTGACATCTATAGTTTTTGATGTTGATGATTCGAATAACACCTGTTGCTTCCGATTTGTCAGATACGATTCTACCCATTTTAAAAGAAGATCTGGGAATCCGTATCTTTTAAGCTTTTCAATCAACAAATAATGATTAACTTTATCAAAAGCATATGGAGCATGTATCTATATCCGGGTAAAAGATGCTGCTTCTGGTGTAACCTCGCATTTATTGTTTTCAAAGTCCAGAGTAGCTCCAGTTAAGACTGTCTCATTGCCTCGTGAGCGCATCACATTGACCAGGCCTTTTGCCAACACTGGAGTTGATTTTGCAGGACCGTTTGATATTAAAAATTACACTTATCACCAAAGGGTATGTCTGTCTTTTCGTGTGCTTTTCTACTAAAGCCATTCATCTGGAAGGCGCTAGTGACCTTTCGACTCCCACTTTTCTGTCCGCTTTTTCGCGTTTTGTAGCTCGGCGAGGGTGTCCAGCACAAATGTTTTCCGATAATGGTACCAATTTCGTAGGTGCCTCAAAGATTTTGAAGCAAGATTTAAAAAATTTTTTGAAATTATCTAAAGAAAACTTGACCAATAATTACGCTCATCACGATATTTCTTGGCATTTTAATCCAGCAGGATCCCCTCATATGGGGGGATTATGGGAGGCTGGAGTTAAAAGTTTTAAATTTCATTTTCGAAGAATTGCTGGTGGAATGAAATATACCTTTGAGGAATTCTCTACACTTTTAAACCGAGTAGAAGCTTGTTTAAATTCACGCCCGTTGAGTCCACTTTCGGAAAATCCTAATGAGGTTTGTTCTCTGACTCCGGGTCATTTCTTGATTGGAAGTCCTTTATTGTCTCAAGTGGAGCCGGAAATCATGGACAATCCTTTGACAATCGTAAATCGATGGCGTAAGGTACAAGCCATGTATCAAACTTTTTGTCAGCGATGGAAGACGGAGTATTTAAATGAGCTCCACAAGAGACATAAATGGAAATGTCCCCAGCAAGACATCAAAGTTGATGATATGGTAGTAGTACGGGAGGCTGGGCAGAATAATAAAAATTTATCAGGGAGAAGACAAGAGAGTTCGTGTGGCAGATATTCGAACTGAGCGTGGCACTATAACTCGATCAGTTGTGAAACTTGTGGTTTTGCCAACATGCTAAAAGCCACACAGTATATATTTGTTCTTTTGTAATGTTTTTTGTTGTTTTTTCCAGCCACATATTTTTGTTTTTTTTCTATTAAAGTTTATTTCAGAATGGTAAAGGCAAAGCGATACAGCGAAAGTCAGCGTAAAGACGTCACGGCAAAAATGTGCTGCCGTTTATGTAAGGGAGACCACCCACTGCGTTTCTGCAAAAAGTTTTTAGCGATGACATACGAGGCGCGCTTGAGAGCCGTTTTGCTTCACCGTCATTGCTCGAGGTGCTTGGGCCACAACCTAGGTAGAACTGCCAAAGCAAGGGCACATGTCGTATATGTCACGACGACCACCACACGTTGCTGCATGACCTCAACAAACAGCCACGTCATCGGAGTCATCAAGATCGATCGGTTCGTTTTCGATCAAATAGAAGAGAACAGTCGCTGGTGCGTCGTGGTTACCACCGGGAGGTGTCTGTGATAGAGTCATTGGGACCTCGTTCGTCTCGACGACCCACTCATCGCGAATCGTCAGAGGGACCTCGTCCGTCCCGACATTCGCATCATCAAAAGTCGTCAAGGGGACCTAGTCCGTCCCGACGTATAACAAATCGAGCCTATGTGGGACCTCGTTCGTCCTGGCATTCGAAGCAGCGCGACTGGTCAATGGGACCCAGTCCGTCCCGCCGATCTGATCGTCAAATCACGTCAAAGGGACCTAGTTCGTCTCGACGCGAGCTAGAAGAGCGACCAACTGGAAGATGTCAGGAATTGTCTGGCTTCAGGAGCAGTTATCGCTCGCATGCAGAAGCGCCAATGCTTTGCCTTCAACGTATCATCACGCTGCTGCCCACGGCGATTGTGAAAATCGTAGCCAATGGAAGATTTTTTAAAGAACGCGCACTGGTGGACTCATGTGCAGACACGTCGCTTATAGCGGAAGAGCTAGTTCGACGGATCGGGCTGCGGACAATCAAAGTTGGCACAGAGGAGTTCTGCCCACTGTCACTTAGGGCTAGGTTCGAGCTTAATGTGACAGTCGAAACCAATGCTCGAGTTGTGCCTGGATTGGTGAGAACGACTCCGTTGCAGTCGATCGATGCCGGTATCCGGGAACAGTTCGCTGGAATTAGGCTCGCAGATCCGAAGTTTTATGAGTCTGCACCGGTTCATTTAGTGCTGGGGGTAGATGTTTACCCGAAAGTGATGTTGAAGGGCGTCATAGTCAGCAATTTTGGACAGCCCATGGCGCAGAGCACCATATTCGGCCATATTTTATCCGGGTCGTGCACTGCATAGAGGTCAGGTATAACCACTCTGTTTTTTACTAATTGTTCTTCTCTTTTTTTTTTTTCTCAAGGAAATAATTTTCTAGTTTGTAAGTTTATATTTTGAATTTTTTAAATTTAAGTACACATTGAAGTATTTGCCATTGATTGTTAAGGTTTTGGCTTTAATTTGTTTGCATTTAAAATACAGTTTTCATGATTTGTAATGAATATATTTTGATTGCAGTGATGCTGCAAAGGGGGCGGAAATGTTTATGCCAACCCTGATAGGTTAAGTTGGCATATAGAGGGCGCTAGGCCTGTTAAGTTTTTAGAACTTTCCCCTGAATTGGCGATTTGAACTGGTTTCAATCGTTGGTGTCGGGCTTTTGCCTCTTACTTGTAATTTGAAAGCCGAGCAGGTAACATTTTAATAAGGAATAAAGCTACGATTTTCGATACTGCCAACCATTTTCTTTTCTTTTTGTATTTTGGATTTCTGGAAATTTCTACAGCCCACCAGCCCCATTTGAAAGCAGATATTTTTGGACGAATTCTATCGTGAATTTCGTTGAACACTTTTCGAAGTCTACCCCAGCTCATCACAATTAAAAAAATATTTGAACAAATATCACTAATCTGTTTTTTGATTTTAATAAAGCATGCTTAGATCTTTCTTTTAATATATAACTCTAAGTAATCGCACCTCATTAGCGACCGTGGCGGATGATTAAAAAGTAGTATTTTCAAAAAGTGTGAAATAACAACGAAATGGCGCTACCTTTCCGCTAAGAATATTTTTCATTGTTACAAAAAGTTATATATTACGGATGTTTGTTTTCTATCATTTGAGGAGAATATCAAAGTATAATAAAACGTATTTAAAAAAAATCTTTTATTACTTCGGTGTTACTTTTTTATAACTTTGCATTTTGCTGTTACCATATGGGCACGCTCGTCACAACCCTAGTAAATTTAAATTTGTACTAAGAAATATTTTTTTTTAGCTTTTTTCATATAAAATTCTATATATTTTATCTACAAATTGGTCTTAAAGTAAGATTGTGTACTTGTTATAGTTATGAATAATTAACATAGCCTCTTGAGTGGATTTTGCCATATCCCTATGTCTGCCTGTCATTCAGTATGTTCATCCTTCTGATTGGTAAGAAGGTTGAAGGAGCTAGAAGCAAGCCAGGCGGTCTAAACTTTGGACTTAACTCCTGCATGTCCTAGAAGGAGTTGGTATTGAAAATCGTCTTTAGTAACAAATGTACCCAATTTCATGGAAATTGTGGTAGGAAAATTCTCCATAAGATCTATTGTCCGCTTTGCAAAAGCTATATGAGCAATACTCCGATCACGACATGACATCATGATGCATACAAAATTAGCGCCTAAGATGGCTAGGTCATGCCGAGCTGAAAAAAATACTACATCTAAAAAATGGAGCACATAGTGCTGTGAGTACCGTCGGTGGAATGAGCGGAAGATGGCGACCAGGTATCAGATGGAAAGGGGTACGGCATATATAGGTTCACATCTACCGGCTGAAACTTACTCACTTGTTTTTTTTGGCAAATTTACATTACGATGAAGACATTTTGGCGACCTCAATTTTCCTCGATTTATCCGGCTGGACAAGATGATTAGGAGGAAGATGAAGGAGGTCTTCATCTGCCGTTGGTCTTCATCGAACACATCTATGTCAAATGATGACGAGGACCTTTCCAATTTCAGTCCATATAAGAAAATCCTAGTTAAAAACTGACCTACTTTTCTAACTTTTTTCCTGGGGGCTATAAAATTTTTTTTTTTATACAAAAATATGTGTTTTTTAAAATCAAACTACTTTGCTGAAGAAACTTTTCCAATCAAAAATAATCCTGAATTTATATAAATTTAAAAAAAAAATTTTTTTGAAAACAATTGGTCGATTCTATTTTTTTTTTGACAAAATAAATCTTTACAAATTGCCAAACTTTCAAAAATTACAAAAAAATAGTTATAAACAATAATATATTAAATTAGGTAATTTTGCTAGGGTTGTGACGAGCGTTACCATATGGTAACGGGCAGGGGTGGGCAAATAGCAAGAGGTCCAAAAAAAAAAATTGGAAAGTTGTTTATTGTTGTCATTTCTAGGTAATCCTGAAAAAATCTTGAACAAATTCCTATTATTTCGCTCTTGTCATTAACGGGTTAACGGCAAAATTTATCAATTATGTACCTCCACAGTTTTTTGCACATGAGACCTTGTGATCTTTCAAAAGGGCCATCAATGACGTTGTTACCACACCTGTGAGCAGCGCTATTGCTTTTGAAAGATTGGCCTGATAACGAAATACACCCTTAAAGGTTTTTTTTCTCTTCTTTGTTTTGGTTTTTTTTTTCTTCTTCCTTTCCCGCCTTACACTTCTTTCACTTTTTCTTATCTCTTTTTGATTCCTTTCGAGACTATTCCATTCGGTGCACTTCACTATATAATTCCTTTTTTTTTTGCTTTGCGTTTTCTACCGCCTACTTTCACTTACAACTAAATTTTACTTCCAAAAAAAAATAAAGATAAGAAAATATAAACTACAATTTATATCAACCGAATTAATTTCACCGATCGCGAGCGACTCCACGTTTCACTAACTTTTCTTTAATTTTTTCCCTTCTAGGTAAAAGCTTTTGCTTATGCAGCCGCCCTGCTCTAGCTCACACCCTTGCTCGGACTTAAGTGGAGCCGATCTTTGTTGGAGACTTGCTCTCCGATGGAGACTTGCTTCTGCGCTCACGTCCTATTCTTTGAACTTTCAATTCCCTATTCGCCTTGCTTGTTTTCCTAATTGCCTCCGCTGGTCGATACAAGTACATATGATCAACGACCCTACTTCGATATCGCTATGTTCAACAACCTTGTGATCGCCGCGGCTTCTAGTTATTCCACTACGTCTTATTCGTTGCTGCAACCGTCCACCTTGCAATTTGAGACCAGCTGTGCCATTTGAAAACAGCTGTGCCTTGTAAATATTTTGCTCAAATTAAGACTTCCAATATTTTTCGATTTTGGACAGGGCCAAACTATGACACCTTTATCAATACTAAGAGAAAATCAGATGGTTTCCCGTCCACACTAAAACTTTCTGATATATCCTCAGTCGACCCAAAATCAATTGCAAACATGTTTGCTAAATTCTTTAGCCAGTCATTCGCCTGCCATAATTCAGTACGTGATACTGATTATTTTTCTTATATGTCCACATGTTCTCAAACTTCAATGTATTCGGCTAACTAATAGAAAACTTAAGAATTAATACTCCCCTGGCCCTGATGGCCTTCCACCAATTGTCTTGAAGAAATGTGCCGATGCCCTGGCAGCTCCCCTCACCGCTCTCTTTCAGTCTTCTGTCAACCAGGGAGTTTTCGCCACAATGTGGAAGAATTCTTACATTACCCCTCTTCACAAGAAAGGATGCAAGAATTACATTCTAAATTATCGACCTATAAATAAACTCTCTTGTATTCCTAAATTATTCGAAAGCATTGTTTATGAAACTATGTTCTTCCATTGCAAAACTATTGTCTCCCTTGCTCAGCACGGATTTCTGAAAGGAAGATCGACCACCACAAACCTAACAGAATTCGTTTCTAGAACTCTTCGTGCTAAAGAAGACGGTAAAGAATTCGATGTAAATGCTACCGATTTCAGCAAGGCTTTCGATACCATTTCGCATGAAATTATCTATCTTAAACTTAAAGCTTATGGTTTCCAACCCAGTTTTATCATGTGGATCAAATCTTATGTCGAAGAACGAAAATATATGGTTACTTTCAGATCTTCTATATCCGATCCCTTTATCGCCACATATCCGTCCTGACAATAACTTCAACTTGGTGTACGAAAAATTTCCTAATGCTTAACCCATTAATGACGAGAGCGAAATTTTCGGAATTTTTTCAAGTTTTTTTCAGGATCACCTAGAAATGGCCTAAGAAACGAATTTCTAACTTTTTTTTTTTGGACCACTTACCGTTTGCCCAGCTCTGGCCGTTACCATATGGTAACACTCGTCACAACCCTAGCAAAATTACCTAATTTAAGATATTATTGTTTATAACTACTTTTTTTTAAATTCTTGAAAGTTTGGCAATGTTTTAAGATTTATTTTGTAAAAAAAATTTTTATCGACCAATTTTTTTAAATCTAAAAGTTATAAAAAAAAAAAAATGTTGTTAAAAAAAATTCTATAAATTCAGGAGCATTTCTGATCACAAAAGTTTCTTCAGCAAAGTAATTTGTTTTTAAAAAACGCACATTTTTGCAAAAAATTTGTTTAGGCCCCCAGGAAAAAAGTTAGAAAAGTAGGTCAGTTTTCAACTAGGATTTTCTTGATAAGTGTCCTGGTAGTCATCATAGAATGGGGTCCAATAGACCTTTTCAATAGTAATCAAGTTGATATTCTTAAAATTTTGGTAGTCGTTCAAAATTACTACAAAAGGCTGGCCTAATTATCTGTCCGCCACTGTATATAATATGTATCTCCACCTACACCAAAATACTGCTTAGGTTTTCAATAACATAAGAAATTGGAAAGGTCCTCGTCATCATTTGACATACACAATTTACATGGCTGTAAAAGAGGTGTACGATGAAGACCATAGGAAGTACCTCCTTCATCTTCCTCCTAATAATCTTGTCCAGCCGGATAAAATTATGCTCGTCTAAATGTCTTCATCGTAATGTAAATTTGTTAAAAAACAATTGAGTAAGTTTTAGCCGGTCGAAGTAAGCCTATATATACCATACACCCTTCCATCTGAGACCTGGTCGCCATCTTCCGCTCATTCCACCGACGGTACTCACATGTGCTCCATTTAGTAGTACTTTTTTACGTTCATCAGCCCGGCATGACCTAGCCATCTTAGACGTGGATTTTCTATGCGTCATGATGTCATGTCATGATCGGGGTATTGCTCATATAGCTTTTGCGGCACTCACCATCGACGCAAAGAGGACAATTTTCCTTACGGAGAATTTTCCCGTGAAATTGGGTAACATTTGTTACAAAACTCGACTTTCACTTGTATGGAAGGTAGTTGTGGCAGTTGATCGATTTCGCCCATTTGCATTTCCAAAGGATAATTTCAATGTTTGGACCGCCGAGCTTTCATTTAGCTCCTTCAATAGCCCATACCAATCAAAATAACGGACAGACATACGGATATGGCTAAATCAACCTAAGAGGTGCTGCTAATTTTTCATAAGCATACCAAGTACATAACCACACTTTAAAGACAATTTATTGATAAAATATATTTAACTATTAGTCATGTCATGATCGGGGTATTGCTCATATAGCTTTTGCGGCACTCACCATCGACGCAAAGCGGACAATATATCTTACGGAGAATTTTCCTACCACAATTCCCGTGAAATTGGGTAACATTTGTTACAAAACTCGACTTTCACTTGTATGGAAGGTAGTCGTGGCAGTTGATCGATTTCGCCCATTTGCATTACCAACTCCTTCTAGGACCTCCAAAGGATAAATTCAATGTTTGGACCGCCTAGCTGTCATTTAGCTCCTTCAATAGCCCATACCAATCAAAATAACGGACAGACATACGGATATGGCTAAATCAACCTAAGAGGTGCTGCTAATTTTTCATAAGCATACCAAGTACATAACCACACTTTAAAGACAATTTATTGATAAAATATATTTAACTTTATATGAAAGAAGCTAAAAAAAAAATATTTCAAATCAATATATAGATAAAATTTACTTCATTTTAAAAAAAATGCTCAAATTTGTACGCAAATATATATAAACACGTACAAAAAATTATTTTAAATCTGAATATTAAAAAAAAAATTTTTAATAATTATATTAAGTATACAAACACACTTTCAAATCAATATACAAATAAAATATATTACATTTTACATAAAAAAAGCTCATACAAACATCTTCAGTAAGAAAATTTAAATTTGCTAGGGTTGTGACGAGCGTGCCCATATGGTAACAGCGAAATTCAAAATGATAAAAAGGTAACACAGAAGTTATAAATAATTTTATTTTATACGTTTTCTAATACTTTGATATTCTACCCAAATGCCAAAAAAAAATATTCAAAATATATAACTTTTTATGGCAATGAAAAATATTCTTACTGGAAAGGTCGTGACTTTTCGCTGTTTTTGCCCACTTTTTAAAAACACTACTTTTCAATTATCCGCCACGATCGCTACTGACGAGCGATTGCTTAGAGTTATATATCAAAAGAAAGATCAAAGTATGCTTTATAAACATCAAAAAACGGATTAGTGATATTCGTTCAAATATTTTTTTAATTGCACATACCGTAGAGCGCTATCAGCGTTACCATATGGGCACGCTCGTCATGAATGGGTTAATGTCACTAAGTGTCCAACTATAACATATTCCCGTAAACGTCTTCCCCCACCTCCCTACTTTACAACGAGTACCACTAGTGACAGAATTGCGCGACTTGGGAGTTATCTGTGACAGAGAACTTGGGTTTTGTTAAGCATTGGTCCAAGGAATTCACTAATCCGTATGTTACGAAATCACTTTACTTTACCTTTGTAAGACCAATACTTGAATACGCTAGCTAAGTTTGGTCTCCTTTTAGACCTACTCACTCCATGAGAATTGAGGCAATACAGCGCAGATTCATTCGTTTTGCCCTACGCGGTCTTCCCTGGGATGACCGTTTCCACTTGCCTCTTATGTTGATTGCTTAAAATTAATAAATTTACCAACCCTGGAAAATCGTCGACAAACTGCCGATATACTCTTTATCCATCAATACTAACCCTCGTAACCTTAGATCTGTACCTTTATTTAATATTACCTTCCACCGCGCTGATTATGGCTATTGTTCGTGTGGGTGAGTTTCAGGAAATCATGAAAAATAATGAAATGAAAGATACACGGGTGGGTTTTTTAGTATAACGTTATAAATGAGTATTTATTATCTATAAAATATGTTTATACAAAAGTGGGTGGGTTACGTTTTCCTTTTTTATATAGCTGGGTGGTTTCTTCCTTCTATAGCTGTTGCTCTCGGGTAGAATCTCAAGATGATTGGTGCCAAAAACGATTTTTCTTCTTGCTGGTGGAAAAAGGTCGATTGCAGCGCCAATTCATCAGCTGCGGTGATTGGAGGCGAATTCATTTATTAAAAGTTTTACATTGGGCATGAACATTCATTTATTGTTGTTTTTAATTTTATTTTTTATTTTGAGTTTAAATAAACTGGTGGGGCTCAAAGTCCGCATGGACCAGACAACGTCCAGCCGAATGCAGAACTCTGAGCTACTGCCAGTCCGCCTTCGTAAACGCCTGACTTTAAAATCTTTGGGTAGACATCGACACCCAACTCCAACAGAATCCTGGCGTTAGATGTGCACTTTGGGTCAGCTAGACACATGTGGCTGAAGCGATTAAGCACAGCCTCGTCGTGGTCGTCTTCATACGGTAGTCGAGGCACGTCTAATGATACTACAGCGCGTACTTCACACTTGAAGTGCTCATCCTGACAAGAACCAATTGTTAGCTGACATATCTTGACATCATCAAGCTGGCTTGTCTCCAACTTCCACCGGTCCACAATTTCCTGTGCAACGATGCTCAATGCTCGGGTAGGGTTTATAAGCGCTCTGAGCACCTGCCAGTCACCATTGCGCCGTACTTTCACGGATGCTGTCGGGATCAAAATTTGTCTCAAAATTAGCGATGGCACTGAAGTGAGTCGGCGGATGCCAAAATCCTTGTTATTGGGTCGGCTGTTGCCAAAATCGATGGGGGTGTGTCGGCTTTCGTCAAAATCTTTGTGGGTGGGTCGGCTTTTGCCAAAATCGATGGGGGTGGATCGGCTTTTGCCAAAATCGTCTCGTTCCGGTGAGCCAACTCGTGGGTGACCATGCAGGCTGGTATGATGTTTCGCGTTACAAATAGCGCACGAATCCCTGCTGGTGCATTGTTTAACTCGGTGCGACCGTGCCAGACAGTTGAGGCAGTAATGATGCCTCCGCACAACGTCGTACTTCTCCGTTAGGTTCATCTCCCGGAACCTGTAGCATTTCGCTAGACGGTGGTCCTTTTGGCATATGCCGCCTGCCACGTGTCGTGTCGTGTTTGGGGGTTTGGGTTGGTTGGAGTTGGTGTGCCTGGCGCTCTGGCTGTTGTTGTTGTTTTGGCGTTTGACACCACTAGTGTTGGTACGCGCACCTCGAGCACCGATCCTCTTGTTTTTTCGTCTGGCGCTGGCGTTGGCGTTTTGGGTACGTGGGGCCATGGCAACTGTAAATGTGGGTGGGTTTTGTTGAAATGTGCCATGGCAACTAACGGGTATTAATGGGTTGGCAAAACTACTACTTTCGTAATGGGTCTAGTGGTAGTACCTTTTGCCGTGCGTATGTCCACGACTTGGGTTCTAGAGTCGGAACCAATATACGCCTTCACTACTCGTCCTAAATTCCAGTCATTTGGGTGTGTGTTTTCGTGTCGAATGACAACGAGATCATTTACTTCGATATCTTTCTGCGGGTTTTGCCATTTATAGCGCTTGTGCAGTTCTTTCAGATATTCATCTTTCCACCTAATACAGAAATGCTGATGTAATATCTTCAGCTTTTGCCACCGATTTGTAGTAGAAAGGGTCGCATTACTTAAATCTGGCTCTGCTGGGGTTAACAACGGGGTACCAATTAGAAAATGTCCTGGGGTCAATGGCAACAAATCAGTGTGATTGTCACTAGATGAGCTTAAGTGTCTGGAGTTAAGGCAGCTTTCTATCCTAGCAAGTAATGTCGAAAGCTCTTCAAGCTTGAATCTTTGACTTGCCGTAACTTTCTTCATATGGATTTTAAAACTCTTTACAGCAGCTTCCCATAGTCCACCCATATGTGGAGCTCCGGGGGGAATAAAATGCCAGGTAATATTCTGATGGCTGTGGGTATTCCAACGAAGTTTTTACAGTTGTCGGAGTAAAGAGCGACAGGGCACCCGCGCCTTGAAAAAAACCGGGAGAAAGCTGCTAGAAACGCTTGGGTTGACAAATCACTGACTGGCTCAAGGTGTATTGCCTTCGTTGCGAAGCAAACGAAAACGCACACATAGCCCTTTGTGATCAAACAGGCACGTCCTGTGTAATTTTTGACTTCTACAGGTCCTGCGAAATCAAGACCTGTTTTGGTGAATGGGCGGGACAGGGTAGTACGTTCGGGTGGTAACGCAGCCATAAGTTGGCTTTGTTGCTTCTTTTTATGCAACACACATACCTTGCAGTTGTGAATTGTCGTTTTGATGAGGGTCCTGAGTTTGGGTATCCAAAACTCTGCTCGTATTAGTCGTAGAACGACTATTGTAGCATAGCAAAATCTGGTGACGCTCGTTGTATGTGAGAGCCGGGGACTTAACAAGTCGACCATTGGCTCGCAATAAACCTTCGCTGTCTATAAATGAGTTGAGGGTCAATAGCGCGCTTTTCGTGGGAATTTGTGATTCTTGTCCGTCAAAGCCGTGTACTCGTATTTATAGTACATTTGTTGACTTAGCAAAATCAACATATCTCGTACCATTTTTATCTCGTCGGCCTCTATTACTACGGTCGGGTGGGTGTGTTGTGATCGACGGCATGCTTTGACAAAACGAAATGCGTATGCCAAAACTCGTAAGGCTCGTGGTAGTGATGAAAATCGCTCTAAAATGTCCTCCTGAGTCGTTGTAGCAAATGATTTCGTTGGTTTCAAATCTACTTTCGTGTGGGTCTTGGGCTATAGGCCATTGCTCCTTGGACATTTTAAGCCAATTTGGACCGTGTCACCAAAGGGTATTATGCGGAAGGTCGCGTGCAGGACAACCGCGACTGGCGATATCAGCAGGGTTATCGTGCGAGTCAACGTGGTACCAATTGTTAGTACCGACTTTTTCCACAATTGTAGAAACACGATTGGCAACAAATGTGGTCCAGGAGTAGGGTGGTTATCTAAGTTTCTGCAACCAGCAAAGTAGTGGTTACATCATCGTTGTAAGTGATGCGTACATACAGCACGGCCGCGTACGCTTTCTCCGAAGCATCCTTCGACCTTCGCGTCCGGTGTAAAATGAGTCCATCTTGGAATCTCAACTTGATTGATTGAGGGGTAGCCTTCAATGAACTCTTGCCATTTGTATTGGGTAAGGGGTTTTAGGATCTCATCCCATTTGCTTTTGTCAAGCCAGACTTTTTGCATCATTATTTTTGCAGCTACAACAATGGGTGCAAGCCAACCTGCTGGGTCAAACAACTTGGCAATGCATGATAAAAGCTCACGCTTCGTGTAAGCCACCTTTTTCTCAATGAGTGGTACCAAGAAAAAGAAGACGTCGGTTTTAGCATTCCACCGAACGCCGAGAGTCTTGGCATGACATTGACCTTCCTCAAAGAGGCTGATTAAATCGGTCGAAAGTAAATGCTCTTCGGGTAAATCTTGCAAAATATGTGGATAGTTTGAGATCCATTTTCGCAGCGAGAATCCAGCGGATTCCAGAGCAGCCACAAGCTGATTTCGGGCATTTACTGCTGTAGCGATTTGATGGGCCGCCGCAAGAACATCATCAACATACATATTATTACGTAACATATATGAAGCATGAGGGTGGGTCGATTAAACATCTGGTGCCAATTGCTGAAGAGTCCGAATGGCGAGATACGGGGCGCAATTCACTCCGAAAGTGACTGTTTGCAATTCATAATCACTGATGGGGTCATCTACTGAACTTCTAAAGATGATTCGTTGAATGCTTTGGGTCAATGCTAATTTGACGATACATTTTCTGTATGTCAGCATTAAATACGTATTTAAACAGCCGCCATTTCAATATTTGCAGCACTAAGTCTTGTTGTAGAATGGGTCCTATGTGTAAAACGTCATTGAGACTTTTGCCATTAGCAGTAGGGTTTGAGGCATTGAAGACAACTCGCAATTTAGTTGTAACGCGTTCGGGTTTAATAATGGCATGATGAGGCAGATAGTAATGGTTGGGTCGGTCAGATTTATAGGGTAAATGCTGAACTTTCTTCATATGACCAAGTTGCAAATATTCTTCAATTGCCTGGTCATATTCTGCCTTGACATCGGGTCTGCGCAGTAAGGACTTTTCGTTTCGCAAAAATTGTGCCATCGCAATATGTCTTGAAGTTCCAAGATCAATACTTTTGGGGTCTTTGAAGGGTAGTGTCACAACATAGCGGCCTGAAGGATCACGTCGTAAAGTTTTCTTGAAATTATCCTCACAAGCTGTATCCGCTGTTGATAGTGGAGTAAATCTTGGTACTTCTTCTACTTCCCAAAAACGAGTCAACAAATGATCAAGTGTCACAGAGTTGAACAATGAAACAACATTGGAGCGTCTTGACTCGGGAAGAGGTCCTGACAATATCCAACCAAACTCTGTTTCCTGAGCTATTAGTGAGTTCAGGATATTGCGCTGAATCCCACTACGGATAATTTGAGGGTAAATATCACAGCCGATAATTATATCGACGGGTCGGGTCTTGTAGAACTGCTCATACGCCATTTGAAGGCCGGCCAAGTTACTACATAAATCGTGATCGATTGGATATGTTGGCAAGTCACATGTTAGGGTTTGTAGTACCAGAGCTTGGGTCTGAACTTCAAAATTGGGGTTTATACAAGATCTTAGGTTTAAAAGACACGATTGACTTGGAGCGGCTGAAACTGTTTGGTTTAAACCAGATACCATGGCGCCGCAAGGTTGTATTTTTAAGCCAATGCGCTTCCTCATGTGATCAGTGACATAAGTTGCCTCTGATCCCGAATCAATTAGAGCGCGCGCCAGGCATGAGACTCCAATATGCTCGATGTTAACAACTGCAGTTCCCAGCAAAATCTTACTACATCTGGGCATATATTGTCTTTCAAATCCTTCAATATGGGTGGGTGTAGGGTCATTAGTGGACTGTATTGTGTTTGAGAACGCCTGTCGCGTTGAAACAGATGCAGATTTACTTGTACTAGGGGTCACTTCTGGGTCAGTACTAACATCAGGTTTTTTTTTTTTATAACGACGAATCCCAGCGGTCCCACTAACCCGCCCAACCGACCGAGGGGCACATCCGCATGACGCACGGATTTGGTGACCGAACAGCCGTAATCCGGATTACGCTGTGTAACCGATCGCGGGTAAACATATTTGGAAATTTCAGCTACAGATTAAAATCATCAGCTGATAAAACGCATATTAATAAAACGCGAATTAGGTTATGAATGCAAGAGAGAATTCTTCCAAACATAACATAATATAAGATTAACTTGATAATAAACAATAGAATTAAAAGAAAACATTATGAAGCATCAGAATTCATGCGACGAATATGAATTTGATCAAATATAATTTTTGTCTACTTTACGATATTAGACTTAACAAAAATACAAAGACAAAACAATCCAAACAGTTAATTTACGCGACAAAGATTACAAATATTAATTTTAGTATTTTATTTTTTTATACGAAATATAAAAAATCAAATACAAATAGAACAGTTAAGTAAACAGTGACGGAACGAATGTGAATTCAGCTAAAAATTTTGTTTTATTTGTATACAATATACAGTAAAAAACAAAATTCTGCTGAAATATAAATATAAAATACAACAAAAATTCAACACTTTCAAAAAATCGACAATGCCGATCTTTGTGGAGTTTGGCAACCCTGTCATTTCGTTAGACCCTAAGCGGTCCAAAAACTCAAAGAGCAACAAAGGCTTAAGTGTGATCAAGTGCATTTAAAATAAAAGTTTTAGTTTTATTAAGTGAATCTGACAGGTCAAAGACAGAATACAGGCTATTAAAATCGCTATAAATACAACGAAAAGGTTCATTCTGCGCGTAATTAGAGCGGCACATACTTAATATCAAAGGAATGAAAGATCTGAAACGACGGGTTGGGATATTAAAATCAATTTCTTGAAGCAAAAATGCAGAATTCAGAGAGCCATTTATCAATTTAATCAAAAATGTTACATTAAGCATCGTTCTTCTATTTTTTAGAGTAGGGATGTCCAAGAGTTTTAAACGATTTTCGTATGGAGGTAGGTTCTGATTCGGATTCCAGCGAATGTTTCTTAAAGCAAATAATAAAAATTGTTTTTGAACCGATTCAATTCTATCAGAGTGGCAGTTGTATTGTGGATTCCACAAGACTGATGCATATTCCAAAATTGGTCTTACAAGTGATATGTAAAGACTTTTGGTAACGAATGGGTCATTAAATTATTTTGACCATCTTTTAATGAAACCTAGAACACCCCTCGCCTTATTCACACATAAGTCAATATGTAGATGAAAGCGAAGTTTTGGATCCATAGTAACACCCAGGTCCACAAAAGTAAAAACCTTTTCTAGATTACAGTTATTTATATGATACAGCGATGAGAGTTGGTGTCTTCTAGCTAATATCATAAATTTACATTTTTTCAGGTTCAGTTCCATTAAGTTATTATCACACCAGATAGCTATACTGGTCAGATCTGATTGTAACAACTTATGTTGATCTAAGATGTCATAGGATAGAATCAATTTAACGTCATCAGCATACAACAGTACATTCGAATGTTTAATGACAGAAGGAAGGTCATTTATAAAAAGATTAAACAGAATAGGACCTAAGTGACTTCCTTGAGGAACTCCAGAGGTGACATCTATAGTTTTTGATGTTGATGATTCGAATAACACCTGTTGCTTCCGATTTGTCAGATACGATTCTACCCATTTTAAAAGAAGATCTGGGAATCCGTATCTTTTAAGATTTTCAATCAACAAATAATGATTAACTTTATCAAAAGCTTTACTAAAATCAGTATATATGACATCTGTTTGAAGATTCTTTGAAAATCCCTTTATTGTTAATGAAGAAAATTCCAATAAATTTGTAGATGTTGATCTACCTCTCAGAAAACCATGCTGTGAAGGAGATATTAAAGTTGTGACCGAGTGAACCAATTGCTTTGTGACAACTTGTTCAAATAACTTTGGTATTGTGCTAAGTTTAGCAATACCTCTATAGTTAGATACGAATGATTTGGTTCCACTTTTATAAAGAGGAATAATGTATGACTCTTTCCATGAATTCGGAAAATAACCTCTTTCAATAGAGGCATTAAATATATTTGTGGAATGTATAAATTTTCTGCACAAACTTTCAAAATACAGCTAGGAATATTATCTGGACCAGTACTATATGAATATTTCAACGATTTTAGGTGTTGTAAGACATCATCAGATTCTATAACAGGATTGAGAATGGAATTATAAGTGGGGATGTTATATGGATACGATGTGTTGCATAAGTATTATCAGAATATGTCGTTTTGAAGAAGTCAGCAAACATATTGGAAATCTCAGTAGGATTGTTGGACTCACGATCATTCCATTTCATTGTAATTGGAAAACCAGTGTTTTTCCTTTTTAAATTTACAAAGTTATAAAAAGTTTTAGAATCGTATTTCATTTTGGATTTCAAATCGTTCAAATATTCGTCATAGCATTTTTTATTAAGTACTTGATATTTATGTCTCAGAAGCGAATATTTTGAATAATCTTGAAGGTTTAAAGTTCTTTTATATGTTTTAAATGCCCGAGTTTTCGAAGTTTTTAGTTTCCTCAATTCTTTTGTAAACCATACAGCACCAAGTTCATTCGAATTCTTTTTAATGTTCTTTGGAACACATATCTCGAAGATTTTCCTGAGCGTACAATTGAAAATTGATACCCAGTCGTCAACATCTTCAAAGTTCATGTCCCAACTAGTTTCAGATAAGAGTTGGTTCATTTTAACAAAATTTGTATTCTTGAAGCAAAAAAATGACTTCAACGGTGTAGAAACTGGTTCTAAGTTGTTTTGAACAAATTCGAAAGATAATTCAAGTGTTGGGTGATGGTTGTCTTCTGGACATGCAAAAGCATCACAGCGTTGCACTGAAAACTTCGAAGAGTCATCGACATAAATTTGATCCAAAATTCTACTATTCTTATTTTCAATCCCGTTTACTTGTTGTAAACTCATATCTGAAAATGAATCCAGAAAGTCATTTAAACAGTCACGAGAAGAATACGGAAGAAACTGGTTTGAATCGCCACAAAAATTCCAAGATATATTCGGTAAATTAAAGTCTCCAAAAACAACAATGGAATCGGCAGGTTTAACATTTGAGTAAACCAATGATATAAGCGACACATGTCTTAGATAAACGGTAATATCGGAATTCGGTGGGATATACGAGCAAGTAACGAAAATATCGATACTAAAAACTCGAATTCGTACTCAAATAAATTCCAAGTCAGAGACATCTGAAAGTATGATTTCCTCAGATGAAAAAAGGGTTTTTTACTGCAATGAGGACTCCACCACCAGTCCTGCATTTACGATCCCTCCGAAAAATTTGATACCCAGCACACAGAATTTCTGAATCAAAAATATTTGCTTTAAGCCAAGTTTCGGTAAATACCAAGACATTATGACTACAATCGAAACTTTTAATATAAATATCGTTCAACTTTGTATTTAGCACTCGAACATTTTGGTACAGAAGACAAGCAACATTATTCGGGATTTTATTTAGTTTTTTTGATTAGAATTTAATTTTCTTTGAGGAAGTTGAACTGGATTTACTAGATTTGATTTTTCTTTATAAACAAATTCACGAACTAAAGTTTTATCCGGCCAAAAATTTTTATTAACAATCTCATCAAACAATTCTGCAGGAACAGATAATTTGAAAGATGAAATGTTTCTAGCGTATGAAAAGTTGAATTTAAAAGCATTTATATTATTACCGGTTTTATTGAGTTTAGAATCAATATAAAATACAATATCTTCAGTTAATGTGTCTGGTGCAAATCTGGACACGAAAATAGATTTTTTAGGTTGCACAACAAGCCTTTTTGGGGTTCTCGTTTCTTGTACTTCCCGCAAACAATCCTTTGGAGAAATAATATTTATGGAAGGACAAACATTTTTATCAATATTTGAGATTCCATTCATATTTTTCTCAGGAGCGTCATCTACCCTCGTTTCCAAAACCGCAGGATCATGAGAATAAAATGTAACTGGTGAAGCAAACATATCGGAAAAGGATGGAGTTGTCGGAGTTGAAATTGGCTTTGGGGTAGGTGGTAAAAGCCCAACAGAAGTATTTTGTCTCGGAGCTGTTTCATCCAAACATTTATACTTCTGAAAGTTAATTTCGTACTCCTTCAGTTTAGACTGGGCAGCTGCTAAGTCCTTTGATACATCATTAAATCCCTTTCGGGCTTGACGTACCAATTTACAGATGTCCAGCTCTGTATCGCGGCAATCTTCGCAGGACCAACGAAGACCTTTTTTACCCTCGATCAGATCGACTACTCTACCAGTAAGGGATGCACATTTGACGTGATAAAAGCTATCACATAGCCAACATCAGACAATGCGTTCATTATCGACTTTAATGGCACACTTACGGAAAGAGCAAGTCATATTTAAATGCAAAATTTATAAAATAAAATAAAATACAAAAAGTGTAAAAAAGTGTAAATTGTAACGAGACAAAATGTTGACTGGGAAAAGGCACTTTCAAATTATATTAAAACAAGTGCCTGAAAGTATGCTCTGAAAATATGATCAGTCTGAGAATGTGGAATCTATATAGAGCTGGTGACACAAGAAATGTCAAAGTGGACAGTATAAGCAAAAACAAAAAAAATTTGCAATTTTTGTTGTTGTGATACTTAGCTGACAGGAATTCACGGAAATATAGCACAAAACTTTGTTATTTGCACAAAACTTATTGCACTTAGCCAGAATTTAATTTATTTAATTTATTTAAAAGGTTTTCAAAATAATTAACTCGGTATAACTATTCAAATCGCAGCAAAAAATTCACTTATGAACAAGTTGAACAGGGTTGCCAAAACTCTTATTGGCAAAATGAAATTTTATACCATTTGGAAAGGGGGGTGTGGTGGCAAATTTAAAGATGGAGCCAATTTAAAGTTCTAACTTTAAATTTTGACTTCAAAATCTGCAATGATATTAGGAAGAAAGTAGCCAAAAACCCGTAATTTTAAATCGAAATTGCGGAAATTAATTTAAAGGAAATTTATTTTCTGCTTTTTAGTCTGAAAATGAATATCAGGGTAATTCCGTGTCAAATCGAAACGATTTTTGAAAAAAGTACCCTCGAACAATTTGGCGTTATTGTTTTACGATATAAGGAAGAAATACCATTTTAAAAATATACTTATGAAAATTTTTTTTTAAATTTCTTAATATTTTCAACTCAAATACACCTCCTTTTACAGTATTTGCCATGTAATTGCAAAGCCTTTTTTATTCTGAACAAAAAATATTCTTGCAATCGTTGCTCCATCTGTTATCTATCTACCTTAAAATTTCTATAAGATCGGAGAGATAGAGTGAAAACACCTTGTCGATTTGATATGGAATTACCCAGCTTAAATTTTTTGAAATAATCTTAAAAATTTAACTATTAGAAAAGTTTATATGAACTGTTTTGTGTGACCACAAAATATCTGTTTTAAATCATTTTACATTAAAAACTGGTTATCCCAGTGCACGTAGCCGTACGTCCTATTCTCATACTGGCGCTCTCGTTCGGTCGCGGTGTTCCGAATTGAAGCTTGATATGAAAAAATGTATTGGGCAAGGATATGATGGAGCAGCTAATATGGCTGGCTATTTAAGCCGTGTTCAAACAAGAATCTGAAAACAATACCCGACAGCGAGATACGTTCACTGCGCCAGCTACTGTTTGAATCTTGCTCTATCAAATGCGATGTCAGTTACTGCTGCTAGAAACTGCATTGGCATCATAAAAGACGTATCTAACTTGTTTCGAAATCATCCAAATGTAAATAAAACTCTTCAAGATGCTATATCCAAACATGCACCAGAAAGCAAAAAGAAAAACTTCTGCGTCACTGCGATACTAGATTTATTGAAAATCATAACAGTGTGTTAACTTTTGTTGAACTCTTTGAATGCATTTACATTAGCTTAGAAGAAATTACAGAGAAGATGTGGTCAATTTCTTCAACAGCCTCTGTGCTGTTGGCAGCTGTTGGAAAGTCAAATTTTCTTGTCAGCCTTCTTAAAAATGCAAACCTGTAGTATGACTATTTCTTTACATTATTGCGTCAACACTTTTTTAAAAATATTTTTTTTAAACAGTTAAATTTAAATTTCTGAAGTGATGTTTTCGGTACAAAATTTCTCGCGTCAATAGGGTGCAATAAAAAACGGAAATTGTTGCTATTCTACAAACCGAAAAAAAAAATGTTTATACAGAAATACTTCTAATAAACCAAAGAAAAAAATGGCATTAACTTTTTTTTTGTAAGTTGTACTGAGGCTGGTCCACGTAGTCTTAAAGTGAGATGATGTACGAATAATTTTTTTCCTATTTAAACACTTGTTTTCCACATTTTTGCTCGTCGATTCAACGTGGTCGGCTTCTGATATAACGCTCAACTGATCAAAGGGACGCAAACCATGCTTCTTGGTGTAGAGATATATTTAAGAGTTGAGCCTCGCATGCAAAGAGCACTCGTTTCATAACAAGACTTGTTAATGCTAAATGTTTTACACTTAGCAAAAACCAAATTTTTTAGCCTTGACTAAATTAAAAAAAAATTTTTTTGATTGCACTTTTTTAGATTTTAAAAAAAAATTTTTTTTAAAAAAAAGGAGAAAATAAAAACAGAGTAAAAAAAAATTTTTTTTAAATATAACCCTTTAACCGACTCAAAAGCAGAAAATAAATTTCCTTTAAATTAATTTCCGCAATTTCGATTTAAAATTAAGGGTTTTTGACGACTTACAAATTTGGAATGATATTAGGAACATTCCCCTTTTTTTTTAAAAAAAAATTTTTTTTTCGGTATATTTCTTTCTTATTTATATTTTGCCCGTATAGTTTTTCTTCTTCAATTTTTACATTTTAAAAATTTTTTTGGATTTAAAAAAAAAAAATTATTCCCCCCTTCAGCCCTGTAGCTTTAAAAATACGAAAGTTAAAATTGGCTCCATTCCGCTCCCCTTTGCCCCCACACCCCCCTTTCCAAAGGGTATAAAAAATCATTTTGTCAATAAGAACCCACCTAACGAATTTCATCATTGCAGCTTGAAGGAATCAAAAGTTATGCCATGTTTAAAAAAAAAAGGTTTGAGTCTCCCCACGGCCCCCTACGCCTCTGATGGAAAATTTAATAGAATGCATTGTCACCGGAGTTCTATCAGTGTTCCAAATTTCAGCTCTCTAGCTCATGTGGAAGTGTATGAAAAAGCTCGCCGCAGATTTGAGGATATATATATATATAGTCCGCCCAAAGCAAGTTAATATAAGGGTTATAAAAAATGGCAATCATTTGCAATACTTACGGTTAAAAACATGTGGTAGAGCAACATATTCTGCACAAAGGCTAACCAGTTTCATCTGCTTCTGCTGAACAAAACTCAATAAATCCTAAACCCTTATAAATTTATTGTGAGGTTCGGGTTACTTACTTTGTTCGGATCGCTAATAAGAAGGCGTGAAAGTACACCGAGAGAAAAAAATAACAGTTTTGCTGTTAAAAACCATCTGACAGTCGAAAAATTGTTAAATTACCAGTTAAAACTGTCAAAATAAAAGCGAAAACGGATCATTGTAACAGCTTTCGGTGTCAATTAAACAGTTTTCCGACTGTCGGATGGTTTTTGTAACAGTTTTTTCTCTCGGTGTATATATATTCTTGATCAATATCGAAAACTGAACCTACTAGCTATATTGGTATGTCCGAATATCTGTCTGTCGGTCCATTTGTCCGTCTGTCCGTTCCATTTATTGGTAAGCACGATTGCAGGAGCTAGAATTAATCTAGGCGGTTCAAACTTTGGATTTATATTTTGTAGGTGCTAGAATGTGTATCACACCTACCTACCATATAATTGAAAAATCTAAAATCGCTAAAATAGTATAAAACTTGGTAGGGGGTTTCTGGGGTCGTTGATTTCGGATTTTATATGGAAATTTCTAAATTCAAAATGGCGGATTTTATTGCATTGCATTTATCGTTATTGCACCGAGAAAAAAGACAGCAGTGGAAATGACAGTAGAGCACTGTTATTCTATTTTTAACAGAATAACTGTTGTTTTAAAGTAATTTTGTTTGATTTAACAGTTTTACTGTTGAAATGAACCTATTTCAACTTCTCGAACTGTTAAAAAAAACTGTCAATCTTTTTTTCTATGGAATAAATACAAAATGTTGCAACCAACGAGATTTGAACCCAGGCGTCCCTGGGTACTAACATGGCCTTTTAGCTAACTAGCCCAAATGTCAACAGATTTAATAACCATCAAAATGATGTTATGAACCGCAGAGTTTGTAACAGTCAGTTTAACAGATAGGAGAACATAAATTCGTATATCAGTGGCTGTTAAAAGGTTACTGTTCTTTTAGTTCACACAGTGTTGCCAGGTTTATGGCAAGTTTGTCTCATTTTTGTTCAACTACAACTAAACGTTCCCTGGTTTTGACTTGTGTACGTATTTATTAAAGTTCTCTCACATCTTCATGAATTCCTTGCCCGTTTCTTCTTTTCAAGGACCCAAAATAACTATTTTTGGTCTAAAAATATTTTTTTTACGTTGCCGCATAACTGTTATTTTTCCCATTACCGATAACTGTTATGGTTTGAAAATATTTTTTTACGTTGCCGCATAACTATTGCTCGTAACTTTTATTTTTTCAAAATATTTTTAAAAGTTACGGCATAACTATTATTTTTTCCATTGCTCGTAACTTTTATTTTTCGAAAATATTTTTTAAAGTTACGGCAGAACTATTATGATTTGAAAATATTTTATTTACGTTGCTACAATATTTATTGTGCTGCTTCGGTGGTGGTGGTGACGGTGAAGCCTGGTTTTAGGGTGATTCATGTCATTTGGGATTAGAGTAACACCCAGGTGCGTCATTGGAACTTTTTTGGGTGATTCATGTCATTTGGGATTAGAGTAACACCCAGGTGTGTCATTATACTTTTTTGTGTGATTCATGTCATTTGGGATTAGAGTAACACCCAGGTGTGTCATTATACTTTTTTGGGTGATTCATGTCATTTGGGATTAGAGTAACACCCAGGTGTGTCATTGGAACTTTTTAGGGTGATTCATGTCATTTGGGATTGAGTAACACCCAGGTGCGTCATTGGAACTTTTTTGGGTGATTCATGTCATTTGGGATTAGAGTAACACCCAGGTGCGTCATTGGAACTTTTTTGGGTGATTCGTGTCATTTGGGATTAGAGTAACACCCAGGTGTGTCATTATACCTTTTTGGGTGATTCATGTCATTTGGGATTAGAGTAACACCCAGGTGTGTCATTGGAACTTTTTTGGGTGATTCATGCCATTTGGGATTGAGTAACACCCAGGTGCGTCATTGGAACTTTTTTGGGTGATTCATGTCATTTGGGATTAGAGTAACAACCAGGTGCGTCATTGGAACTTTTTTGGGTGATTCATGTCATTTGGGATTAGAGTAACACCCAGGTGTGTCATTATACTTTTTTGGGTGATTCATGTCATTTGGGATTAGAGTAACACCCAGGTGTGTCATTATACTTTTTTGGGTGATTCATGTCATTTGGGATTAGAGTAACACCCAGGTGTGCCATTATACTTTTTTGGGTGATTCATGTCATTTGGGATTAGAGTAACACCCAGGTGTGTCATTATACTTTTTTGGGTGATTCATGTCATTTGGGATTAGAGTAACACCCAGGTGTGTCATTGGAACTTTTTTGGGTGATTCATGTCATTTGGGATTGAGTAACACCCAGGTGCGTCATTGGAACTTTTTTGGGTGATTCATGTCATTTGGGACTAGAGTAACACCCAGGTGCGTCATTGGAACTTTTTTTGGGTGATTCATGTCATTTGGGATTAGAGTAACACCCAGGTGTGTCATTATACTTTTTTGGGTGATTCATGTCATTTGGGATTAGAGTAATACCCAGGTGTGTCATTGGAACTTTTTTTGGTAATTCATGTCATTTGGGATTAGAGTAACACCCAGGTTCGTTATTGGAACTTTTTTGGGTGATTCATGTCATTTGGGATTAGGTACTACTGGGCTACTATGTCATTTTCTGGTAGCGATACCAAATTTAGGTAGTAACCTTTTTATATGCTGCTTTTGAACAACTGATGTGAGCGACGTCAAGCGATATTTCAAATTACATTTCAGTCAGCTAAAAACTAAAAAAACAATTGGGCAAGGAATCGTTTCTTCGAAATATTGATCGTTTCGAAGTTTTATCTTCACGTTCCTGACTCATCTGACCAGGCAACTGGTCACCGAAGTCGAAGCTGAAGCTCAATATAAGGACAAAATGAAAAAAATATTAAAACATTTTTCCAAAACATTTCGCTCATTCCCTGCAATAAAGACACTACTCAAAAAATCATATTGTTGGGAAATCATAATCTAAAATTTGATCTTTGATTATTTTATATGAATTTCAGCAGTTGGAAAGTTTTTAAAAACGTTTAAAATACATTAAAAACTAAAGATATGACTTTTGTCTTTTGGCAGCATGTAGATTAATATCTGAGGATCCTAGTGACATTCACAACTCCAAACAACCGAATTTTGAGATGTGTCTCTATTGCAGGGAATGAGCGATTTACACACACACTGGGAACGCTCCATACGTTTGGTGTTGAAAAATATTCAAATCACCATAAAATGTGTTCCAATTAACATATGAACTTAAAATTTTTGTCACGTATACTAGCAAATATAACAAGCTGAATAAAAGGTGGGCGTGGTGGGTGGCTTTTTTCGCCCAGCTGATAATACAAATCCCAATAAATCAACTGCACAAGTGGTATATGAAATGTTATGTGCCCAAAATTTTTATATAATATGCGTTGAACAGGTCTGCGTCGTATATGTCGAGATTAATGTTTTAAGATGAAAGCAAACATTTTATTTTATTTTTTAAACGTAAATTTTGTAAAAGTTTTCAGTATTAATAATAAAACTATGAAGTCTACTTTTTGGCAGCAAAAATTTTGAGTTGGTGCAGAACGCAAGGATCCAAAATAACTATTATTAAAATTTTTTGAAACGAAAAAGTTGACCTGATTTAAGGAATATTTTTAAAAGTTTCTGCATAACTATTACATCGCAATTTATATTTTTCCCATTGCCGATAACTGTTATGGTTTGAAAATATTTTTTTACGTTGCCGCATAACTATTATGAGCGAGAAATATTTTTTCCATTGCTCGTAACTTTGATTTTTTGAAAATATTTTTAAAAGTTACGGCATAACAATTATGATTCGAAAATTTTTTACTTAGGTTCGCATTCGGGAAAAAGAGTAAAACAAGGTGAAAAAGGGGGGGAAAAGTACCCAAAAACCCTTAATTTTAAATCGAAATTGCTGAAAATAATTTAAAGTAACTTTTTTCTGCTTTTTAGTCGGTTAGAGGGTTATATTTTAAAAAACTTGTTTTTTACTCTTTTTTTATTTAATATTGCGCTCAGTGAAAAGTTATTAAGTCCCATATAAATGGAATTACCCACTTTCGCTCACCCACGTAAAATTTCTTGACCATTTTTTGATGAGACGTGTTAATGCGGTTTCCATCTATCGTTTAAGCCCAAAATCTTAAAGATCGGACAGTTCCCGCGGGTGTTGTAGCATTTTTATATTGTGCCAGAGTTATTCTCAAAAAGATGCAAATTACACTCTTGATACTTATCCAAACTAATGCGGTCTTTTGCGGTAGATAGTGCTAATCTTCCCCATCATTTTAAGCCTAAGACTGTTTGTATTCTTGGGTTTTTGGATTTTTACGTTCATTTTAATCTTTAAAAGCAATTATCTCATTTTGAGTTTTTTGGACTTAGTAACTTTTCACTGAACAACGACGATATATTACACTGCGTTGCAAAAAAAAAGCCTAGAACTTGGGGCGCCACATATTACAGGTTGTAGGTATGTCCAAAAAAATAACAACTGCATACCAGGAATATTGATTACACCCCCAAAATCTGTTAGAAGAGAAAAACCAATTTTTGTCGGTGTTACCCTATTTTTAATGAAATTTGATGTATTTTTAATTTTTGTAAAAAAATTAGTATAGTGTTTTATGAAAAAAATTCTTAAATCGAAAAAAACCGTTAAAATAAATTTCAAAAAATGGTGCCTGAGCGATGTTTTCAGTAATAACTTCTCTGTTTTTCGCCATATATCTTGTGCATATCGAGCTCACGTTTATAAAGTTATCTTCAAAAATAGGGTAACACCGACAAAAATTGGTTTTCCTCTTCTAACTTCAGATTTTGGGGGTGGCGTTTGAGTCACTTGTCAAACTCAATAAGCAGCGACTTCAAGCTACAATGATGAAATTTGGTAGGTGGGTATTTATTGACAAAATGTTATACCCTTTGGAAAGGGGGTGTGGGGGCAAAGGGGAGCGGGATGGAGCCAATTTAATGTTCTAACTTTCGTATTTTTTAAGCTACAGGGCAGAAATTTTGTACTTAGGTTCGCATTCGGGAAAAAAATTAAAAAAGGGGGAAAAAGAAGGAGGAAAAAAAAGAGGGAAAAAATTTAAAAAAAAATTTAAAAAAAAAAGAAAAAAAAGGGAAAATAAAAAAGAGTAAAAAACAAGGTTTTTAAAATATAACCCTTTAACCGACTAAAAAGCAGAAAATAAATTTCCTTTAAATTAATTTCCGCAATTTCGATTTAAAATTAAGGGTTTTTAACGACTTCAAAATCTGCAATGATATTTGGAAGAAAGTAGCCAAAAACCCTTAATTTTAAATCGAAATTGCGGAAATTAATTTAAAGGAAATGTATTTTCTGCTTTTTAGTCGGATAAAGGGTTAAATTTTTAAAAAACTTGTTTTTTACTCTTTTTTTATTTATCGGCTTCCACGAAAACACTACGAGAACCAGACCCAACTCAAACAGGAACACAAGGTTCCGAAATATTTATTGATCCTCATCGAACCGGATCTTCGGATGTTTTTAATTGGAAGCAACGACGACGACAAATTCGCTGCCAAGCATCTCATCATCATAATCAGCACTCTACATCAGCCCCCATCTCATCTCAACATCATCATTATCATCATCGGCACCATAATAATCGCGCTTATTAGGATTCAAAAGTAAGTTGCATTTACTCAAATAAATATTTGGTATAAATTATCAAGTGCATTAGAAAGTAAAGTAGAAAAAACGGACGGACATACATATATAAACGAAACCGAATCACTCAGTTTTATTTGTCTCCTCCGCCCCCACAAATTCTTCATCGTCATCAATTTCGTTGCGTTTAGCCTTTTCAAATATTTGGCAAACGAACGCAATTGCTCTACTTCGTTCCGCCGAATTTCATTCAGCTGAGGCCCCACTGCACCCAGAGAAAAAATCGTGTTAAATTAACCAATTTTTAACCAATTTTGTGGTTAATATTTTACAAACCGATTTTTCAGGTTGTTTTAACAAGATGCTATTGTTAAAAATGACACTCTCCTATATGTGTACGTGTACGTGTGAAGAGGTTTGTTGATGAACTGGGAAAACTGGTAAATATGCGTTCATTCAAATCATTGCCGGTAGCTCAGGGGTTAGGCAGTCGGCCTCATAAACGGAAGTACGGGGATCAAGTCCCCGTTCCGGAAAAAGTTTTTTTAATTAAATTTTTTTTATAAAATTGTAAACCACAGTTCCTCCTTATTTACCATTCTTTAACTTATTTTCAAATTAACATTACCATTTCGAATAGATACCTTTTCACACTGAACTGGATTTGAACGCTGGACCTTCGGATCTTGAGTTTATCACTTTACCCTCTGTGCTACTGCGCTTCATGTCGTCCAAAGACCAATCTGAATTTGAAATCTAAAAATTTCTATTTAAAAAAACTTTTTTCAACTCAGACGAGATTTGAACACGGGACCTAATGTTTATAAGTTCCGCATCTACACGCTGTGCCACTGAGCTTCTTTCGTTCAGGTCGACAAAACAAATTTGATTTGAAATTCAAAAATTTCTTCTGTTTATTGTCAAATTTTCCATTTGACAGAATAGTCGAATATATTTTTATTTTCGAAAAAAAATTTCTCATTTGTGTAAATGTGTGCGTTTTGCTTCGGAAATTTTTTCTCATTTCTGTGAATGTGTGCGTTTTACTTCGATTTTTGTCAATGTAGTTGTAGTTTTTTGGAATTGTTTTTGTTTTGCGTACAAATGTTTTTCATGTAAATATAACATGAATAGTGTTAATTAAAATACATGAAGATTTCTCTGGGTGTGGCAGATACACACCTTAGAAAGCATTGCTTTGATCAAACCATTTTTAGGTATCCTAGTGGTGCTCGTTCTTCCTTTCGCCAAATATTTCACTCCCCCGTCCCCACCAAATCTTCTTTAGCAATTAATTTAATTTCGCATAGTTTTCGGGAATTGAATTGTTCTCGCAAAATTGCTCTACTTCGTTCTACCCACGGTGGAGTAAACCAGGTGAGGCAAGTAGGAATAATGCTCTCACTTCAATTTCTGTCATCTCTATGATTTTCTTTGCCTTTGTTTTCAATGACGTTCTTCCCAATTCAAAAATCAGTGATCAGCGTTGCCTTAGTCAGCATATTACTAATTTTTCAGAACATTTCCAAACAAATATGCCGAAAACGGTAGCCTTGAATCATTTCAATTCATTTCAATTCCTCTTTCAATGACGTACGGCGGGGGAGAAAATCTGACGTCTGGCGGGGGAAAATGCTACTTGCCTCACCTGGTTTACTACACCGTGGTTCTACCGAACTACTCAAGCTGAGATCGAGTCTCAGCTTTCAGCATTCACACGCACATATACACCCATAGGAATCATTGCTTGTTCGAAGCATTTGAACCTTCCGTAGCGGGGTCTTCGTCTTCCTTGTTCCAATTCTGCCGATTGCAGTCGGAAGACAGAGAGAAACGAAATATTTTTTGGGTATTGTGAATAGTAAAAATACAGGCTCCAACAAAAAATATAAAAAAAAGAGAGCATAGTGAAATTTTGGAGCAGCAGAAGCTGCATAGAAGACATCAACAACAACTACATACAACAGAAGGCG
Organism: Heteromyza rotundicornis; assembly: GCA_951394025.1. NCBI lineage: Eukaryota > Metazoa > Arthropoda > Insecta > Diptera > Heleomyzidae > Heteromyza > Heteromyza rotundicornis. The sequence continues at coordinate 42,205,264 of OX596010.1, forward strand.
AAGGAAGAAATTTTGTTTGTAAGCAGAGATCAGCTGTAAGCAGAGAAATAGGAGTGCGCTACAGTCGGCCAATCTGACTGCAACATATACAAATTTTTAAAGTTTTGGTATTTCATTAATTTTGATCAGCCTAAAACAAATATTTAAGCATTTTTATATACAGTCCACAATTTCGACCATTACGAAAATTTGTATACATATCTATATAAAATAAAAATTTTTGAAATTAAATTGTAATTTAAATACAAAATTGTTCAAGGAACAAAAAATATAAAGTGGTTTCATTGTTTTCTAGGAGTTTTTCGCATATTTTGGTACATTTTACCAACATTTATAAAAATAAAAATTTAGCTACGATTTTCGATTTTCCCCTGTGTGACCTCTTTTTTCGAAATCGTTCACAATGAGCGCGCTACAAAACTTTGTATTGCTGGCGGAAGAGTTTTTGGAATTCGGAAGGGATTTCAACGACACCAGCGAGGATGAACCCACTATTTTCTCAATGGAATTGCAACGAGAAGAGTTTAAGGCCCAATGGCTGAAGCTGAAGGAGACGTAAAACGACGGTTTAAAGGCAGTTGGGGTAACTTGTGGAGACGACAAAATCGCGATTGATGTTGTCAAATCAAAATTTAAAAGTTGTTACAAGGCATACGTAGCCACTGCAGCACAAATGGGCGAATTCGTTCACAACCTCACGGCACATAACGCGCACAGTTCTCCTGCACAAAGTGCATCTTCGCAGCAATTTGATAATGAGGTGGGCCCAATGTCTGGCCACAATATCAAATTGCCCTCTTGCGATATAGAAGTGTTTCATGGTGATTATACTACTTGGCCTTCATTTCTTATGGGAGCAAAGCATAGATACAAAATCTGAAATTCCGAAATGGAAAGATTTAGATAATTTTCTAACGAATAGATTTCAAACGTTGGAAACTAGTTCAGATTTCAGATCAGCTTCTTCGACTTCAAGCAGATCTACGGAAAATAAGTCATTTTCTACACCTCAACGGAGGTTTCAATCTCACCATGTTTTAGTCAATGAAAATTGTAAATGCTGTGTCTCAGAAGAGCATCCCCTTGGAAATTGTCCTAAATTCTTAGGCATGAGCAATAATGCAAGGTTAGCAGTAGTGCACCGACACCATTTGTGTTTAAATTGTTTTGCACATACGCACCGTGTTAGGAAGTGTATAAGCAAAATTAGCTGTGCGACCTGTAAGAGGCGCCATAATTCACTTTTACATAGGGAAGTTTAGAATCCACCTGCTTCAAATAATCAGGTTGAATCTTCGCGGCCCCCTCAGTTTCCCAATTCAAACCAAAACTCTATTAACCCTTCCCCTATTACGACAGAAAGTGTTCTTTTAGGTACCGCCATGGTGACCATTTGTCATCTTGATATGGTGTATACAGCGCGAGCGCTTATCGACTCGGCCTCAGAATGCAGTTTTATATCGGCCAGATTACATCGTATATTGAAACTTCCCCATCAAAATGTCAACGCTAAAGTTTCCGGTTTGAACAAAGTTGTATCGGTACACCCTCAGAAAATGTGCAGCTTTGCCATAGGATCTCCAATAGATTCAAATTTAAGGATCGAGGCAAAGGGTCTCGTTCTACCCCAACTCACCGGAAACGTGCCAACACATTCAATTAAGGCATCGGATATTCAGGAATTGGCGATATACAGTTAGCCGATGCAAATTTCAACGAAAGTGCAGGAATAGATGTTCTAATTGGAGCAGAACTTTATCCAAAAATTCTTCGAGAAGGTGTTCGTCAACATGTATTGGGATCGCTTATCGCCCAACAAATTGTTTTTGGATGGATTTTTACTGGCCCAATGCCACAACGCTAAATCGGGAGTTGGACCTCGACCGTCGGACCTCAATCGAAATTTTTGCAGCACCTCGGGAGTCCGACCTAGACCGTCTGACCTCGAGAAATATTGCCATCACAATTCTTCGCGCATAAAGTATTATGCAATAACAAATCGCCACTCGGGAGTTCGACCTAGACCGTCGGACCTCGAGCAAAATCAACAGCATTCGGGAGTCCGACCTAGATCGTCTGACCTCGAAAGACATCGCAACAACTCGGGAGTCCGACCAAGATCGTCTGACCTCGAGAGAAATCGCAACAACTCGGGAGTCCGACCTAGATCGTCTGACCTCGAGAAAAATCATCATCGTTTGGGAGTTGGACCAAGACCATCGGTCCTCGACACAAATCGAGAACCAGGAGCACGATCGCGACCGGCGAGCAATAATGCAAATCATACGCACCGTACTAACGCTAATCGTCAAGGATCGGGAGTTCGACCACGACCGTCGGACCTCGATCAGTACCACGCATCTCGTCATGTCTGTCGCAGGAATGAACGTCGCCGGAAGCAGCGTCACCAGGATTATCGGCGTCTGGATTGTCGTCACAACGCATATCGTCGTGAGGAGCCACAACGCGGTGATCTCATAAAGGATGCGCGCTAAAATCTTTGGTACAATGACATTGCTGCACACTGTATTTGGGTGTGTGACTTCAAATAAGGTTTTTTACAGTATAGGACTGAATTGACCTTTTGACTGAATTTCCATTGTGGAATTGTTTGTTTTTTTTTATATGCACTTGTACCATGAGTAAATGCAGCGTACTGAGTAGGTTAACTATCTTTAAGTTAATTTGCAGTGATGCTGCAAGGCGGGCGGAATGTTTACGCCAAGACCCCACTGTTCTGTTGTATATATATTTAAGTTGAGATGTATATATATTTAAGTTTGAGATGTTGATGGCGTTTGAGTCACTTGTCAAACTCAATAAGCAGCGACTTCGGCTTCACCGAAGGCGCCAAAGTAAATATTCAAGTATTAGAAAAACCAGCAAAGAGGTAATCGACCGAGCCATATTGGAATGAATATATAAATTATTATAACGTTTACTGAAACCACTCCTTCTTTTTATTTATCGGTTTCCACGGAAAACACTACAATTAATCGGAAAATCAATTAAGCGGGGCACAATTAAGTTTCCGCTTAATTGTGCCCCACTGTATTATCTTTTAATCCAACTGATTCACCTTCTTTGCTGGCCCTAAAAAAGTTGTTTTTGCCTTTAATGTCACAATGAATTAATGAAAACATTTGTCACATATTTTTATTGGGAGCCCAAGTGTAGCATTTTGAAATATTGAATTGTATGAAAAGTTCCAAGCCCCGCTGTCCAATTCCGACCATACCCAGTAGTCAATTTCGCAAGGCCTCGCCGCTACAGGTATGACTGCACGCCTGTTATGGGAAGAAATTGGATATTCCATCATCGCTTCTAGTGGAGGCATGACAGTATGCCTGTGCTAGAAGGGCGATGGGATGGTGTCTAGGGATTTGCAACGCAAAGTGCTTAAATATTTTGAATATTCGTCGCTGGGCTTACAAAAAGAATTATGTGATTTTTTCGAATTTTTTTTTATTGGCCTACTAATGTATATATTTGTCCAGGTCTGTCTGTCCATAACGCTAACCAATTCAAAATTTACAGCTTCACTTAAAAAATTTTTTTAAGTTGTTAACTTTTTTTTTTTTAAATGTTAGCCATTCTGGTAGTTTTACGCTGCAGTCGTGAGAAGTAACCAGAGCCACTTACAATATATTCACACATATATATTTTTTATTATAAATGTTAGCCGCCCTGGTGAGGATTCGTACCCAGAACGCAGCGATTGTAAGTAAGAGGAAGTAGCGAACTAAACGCCTACTCACCCAGAGCCACTAGCGCTCATATCAGTACAACATTAAGGTCCGCACACACCAACGCGAAATACGGCAGCCTCCGCGAAACGTACTCAAAAATGTTTCTTGCAAATGCGATATTCGAATAAAAAATATTTGTTTAAGGTGAGAAATTTCATAAAAACAAATAAAAATGTGAATCGTTTATGAATTTAAATTCCCGAAAAGAAAATACTACAAAATGAACACCTTTCTCAGAAGTCACTCAAAAAATTGTAAAAGGGGAAATCAAAACTTAAAAAAAATTTATATCTCAGATTCAGATTCGGTTTTAGTACGTCAAAATACAAAATACGAAAATAAAAATTGAAAAAATCCAATGATCAAATCGCTTTGCAATAAAAATAATCAACAATCGGAAATAATGTTTAGCCGTAATACGAAAATAAAAATTGAAAAAATCCAATGATCAAATCGCTTTGCAATAAAAATAATCGACAATCGGAAATAATGTTTAGCCGTAACAGGTGATAACAATGTTAGGTGGCAACGCTAGCCTTGTGGCAGTATTATTTCCTTAAAGGTGGCATTGGTAAATCAAAGCTATATTTGTTACTTTTAGTGTGAATATACACATTCACCATACAACTTGCTGAACTATATCGCCATTAGCTGAAATCATTTTATAGCTGCCTGTGGTCTGTTGGCTAGAGCTTCTGCCTATAACTGCGGCAGTCGTAGGTTCAAGCCCGGCGACGGACGTAGTTTTTGTTTTTTTAATTAACTATATATATATTTTTTTTAATTCTTTAACAGTTCAACTTTACTCATTAGGCGACAATTACATCATCACATTTAGTAAACATTTAATTTTTTCAAATTATTGTATATTTTTCCCGTTCATGGCACGGGAAAATTTACTAGTTTAACTATATTAGCCATCGCCCACCTTCCCTCATCATTGGTTTTTTGATATCTCAATTGGTTCAGAAGTTACCAAATACAGCTATGTATTTTCAGTACTAAAAAGATTCTAAAAAAGAAGTTATGTATTCACTTGCACATAATGGTTTTTGATCAAAGCCGAAACTAGAACGCAAGCATTGATGTAATTGCCAAAATAAGATTGAAATAAGTAATACAGGGTTTGCTTTTATTTGATTTGAAAATCCAATAGAATTTTGACCATTTACAAAGGTACATTACAATAGGATACATTTATTATATCCTTTGTCTCATAATACATTTTTTTATTTCATTCTAATCATGGAAGTTTTGAATGAACTCACGGCAGTATTTTAAGGTATTAAATGGGCGTTATGATCTCCCAAAAACGGCCATTACGCTCAGTAAAACAAGTGAGTAAGTTTCAGTCGGTCAAAACCGACTTCCCCCTAACCTACTGGGCAATATTATATCCGCCATCTTGAATTTGGAAATTTCAACACCGAATTGGAAATCAGCGACCTCAAAAACCCCTATGTGCTGGAACTGTTTCAGCGGAATTAGGTTACATATTTTAGAAACCACAATTTTCACTTATATGGAAGATAGTTGTGGGAGTCGACCTATCACGCCCATTTTCAATACCAACTCCTTCGAGGGCCAAAAAAGGATATATCCAAAGTTTGGGCCCTCTAGATTTCTTCTAGCTCCTGGCCAGGCGTATAGTTCTAAGTCAACTCAGGAGGTGACGCTGGTCAAAAATATATAGTTTTCCATACCTATCACTCCTCCTTCTTGGTGTTACAAACTTCAGACCAATGTGAATATACCCCACCTCATGAGGTGTAGGGTATAAAAAGCGATATTCAAACCGATTTAATATGTGATACAATATATTCCCGATCAAAATGTATCCATTAATGGTTTTGAATAAAATAAAGTCCATTTGGTCAACTTATCATGTTGACCAATAAAACCGATCGTTAAACTTCCACTTCAATTATATGATTTTTAGTGCTAATGTAAGTATGCCCAAACCCAATTTGCATCTTTATATATCTAATAAGCCCATGAAAACGTTTCCGCGAAATTCCATTACTGGGTGGCTCAAAATGGGGTCTTGAGACCACATAATTTTATGTTCGAGGTACTTCTTCCTACTGTGTGGGGGTATTTCAGCTTCGGTATAGACGAAGATAGTCCACCTTCTAGTTTTTTTACTTATACTGAAGAAAATAGTAGAAAATGCAAACAAAATAAAAATCAACAACAGATCGCTTTTTTTCAAATGAAATCTTTTGATTTTTCAGAAAAAAAGTAGACTAAAAAAAATATATACCCCCACACAGTAGGAAGAAGTACCTCGAACATAAAATGATGTGGTCTCAAGACCCCATTTTGATCCACCTATAAACAGTTTTGGAACCCGGACCATGTCCAAAATACGTTTCTAAAAATTTCCAATCGAATGCAGCAATAAAAAAGACTTGAAAAATGTTGACCTTTTTTTCGGTGTATGGGAGCCACGCCCAGGGTTTGTCCGATTTGGCTGATCTTCGAACTTGATCTCAGTATTCACGAGAAAAACATGTACCCAAAGTTTCAAGTCGATAGTTCCAAAACTGCGACCGCTATCGTACGGACGGACGGACAGACAGACGGACATGGCTAAATTGACTCCGGCGGTGATGCTTATATACTTTTCCATACCGGACACTCCCCCTTATGGGCGTTACAAACGTTGTGTCAAAGTTAGTATACCCTGCCACATGAGTGTGGGGGTATAAAAATTTGGAAAAACACCCGAAGGACAGTTTATGAAAAAAGGATTTATTTTAAAATTGACGTATTGTGTTCATTTTAAAAACACTTTCATTTGATTCACGGAACATTTCGAATAACTGTAAACTTTCACAAGGTGTTTCACGGAAGTTTCTCTTAAATTCTGTTAAATTTCATAACAATTCCATACGTTTTTCTATTACTTCATAGATTTCGGGCGGGGGGGTTCGAACACCCCAATCCCCACCCCTGGTTACGTCCCTGGCCGAAATGAAATTAAATTTCTTTATATTATTGTATTGATAAATGAAAAATAAAATTGTTGGCATTATACTTAAATGATTTTTTTTAAAAAAGTGTTTTTTGTAAATGCCTAAAATTAAAATTTTTCCAAAAAATTTCATAGGGTAAAAATTATTTTAAAAAAATATGATCTTAAAATATTGAGGACAAAAAATTGAAAGCACCTCTTCTTCCTTATTTTTACCCTTAAAAATCCTTTTAAATATTTTTGAACTAAACTAAAACTAAATTGCGTAGAAAATCCATTGACACTATCTCCCTTCTAGCGCAGGCATACCGGCATGTCTCCACTAGAAGCGAGGATGGAATGTGCAATTTCTTCCCATAGCAGCCGTGCAGGCATGTCTCTAGCGGAGAGGAATTGCGAAATTGACTACTGGGGAGTAAACTTAAAAATGTGTTTTTTTTCAAAATTCAAATCTTTTTAGAATTCATTAACTAAATCAATCTAATTAAAAAAGTTTATTTCTAGATTAATTAAAAGAAAATCTCATGAATTTTCTAAAACATTCTAACTTCAAACAATCACATGTTTTTTTTTATTTTGAAAAATGTATTTATTTTTGGGTGCTAAACAGAATTTTTGTGTTTGTTGAAGGTTGCTTAATGCAAAATTTGTTTCTGGAATTTAGATACTTTTTCTGTATTTTTCTTTTGCATTAAAGATTTATTAAAGTTCATAAAATTCTGCATCCGCAAAAATAATTTCGTTCGGTAGAAAGTACGGTTTTTTTTATGTTTTATTTTTGCAAACCGATAGAAATGTCGCTTTCCAAAAATTTATAATAACATGTACTTAGAAAAGATTTAATTTTCATTTTTGTATAGCAACAATTTGTATAATTCTATCGATTCGTGAAAAATTATAAAATTACGAAGAGTTGCATTTTTCTGAGAATGTTACATTATTTTTCAAAATAAAACCATGTGAAAAAGATTCGATCTAAACAGTGATGTTACATTTAGTTAAAAATCCCTGCATGCCGGGATTTTTGCTCAAAATGTTATGCCGTAGGAAAAAAAAATACAAATTGACGAAATTAACCAAAGGTAAGAATTTTTTTAAGTGAGCTCAGCTTTTAACGTTTTTCCCAGTTTAAAACATAAATTTGTTTGTAAAAAAAAAGAAAACTTTCAAGATTAAAAAATGTTTAGTTTGTATGTGGGGGATTTTGAAAAAAAGCCATATGTAACATCACTGGCTCAAATTCCTCAGCCAAGGAATCAGCTGTGTCATAAAAGTGATTTTCTCGTTGCGGCTAATTCTAAAAACTTTATATGACAATGAAAAGAGGAACAAGTAAAAGTAATGTTTGCAGAAACCTTTTAAAAAAAAAAAGGGCTTCTAAATAAATTAAAATTTAATGTGGGTGACAGTACGAATGTTAGAAACGAAGTTTGTGAATATGAAGCCGAAATTTGTGCAAATGGCGTCGAAGTTTCTGAAAATGCAACCGAAGATCGCGAATCTATAAGAGACGCAGGATCCGCAGTTTGTGAAAATATGGAAATAGAACAAGGCCCAGCTGAAGAATATCAAAACTTGAAGACTAATTTGGTGCAGAGTTGTGAAGAATTTCACCCAACAAGAGCGAGTGTAGATTACCGGTTGGCGTGGCTTGGTGTGAGGACGTGTTTCGGTCGAGACAAGTTGAGTTCCAATTTATGTTGGCATAAGCCGTTCGCGTTCCAGAAGGATATTTTTATCGCATTCATGGCTTATTTTTTAAAAGGGTCTGGATTAGCATGTTTTGATTGTGTATCATTTCCTGCATCATAGTTTGCATGCCGTTCATAAACTGCGACATGTTTTGCATAAACATCTGTAGTGTTTGTTCAAGGCCAATGTTCTGTTAGTTATTCAACCCGCCCAGTTGAATAACTGGATGGTCTTGGGTATTGCCTTTGAGTACATTTGCGTATGAAAATTGTTGTTGTTGTGATGCGGCGTTAGCACCATTTCCTTGGGGTGGTGGGTATGATTTCATCTGCGCAAAATTGGCTGGAGTAGGGTTTGACCTCTTTGTAGCTGTTGCGCTTCGGTTCGGTAATAACCTTATTTTTAAGGGTTATGTAGACTGAACACCCTCTGTAGTTGGCAGTGTGATTTCCATCGCAGTTACTACAATGTCTAACATTTACGTCTTCTCTCGATTTTGGGCACAATTGGGTCTGGTGAAGGTCACCACAAATAACACAAACACTGGGAAGTGTACAATAATTTTTCGAATGACCAAATTCTTGGCAGTTTTGGCATTGTATTGGGCCTCGACGTTTATGCGGCTCCTCAACACTGACTCTACGGTGTAGTAAATATCGCAAATTGTATATAGGGTGAGTTTCACTTTTTTGCAGAGTCTTAGGGTCAAATTCCAGTTCAATGCGGAAAAGTGGTTGGGGTAATTTTTCCTTGTTTAGAATGTTAGACACAGATCTAACTTGGAATTTTAATGCAAATAATGCCTCTTTTACATCGCCACATTCGACAAACGAGTCTACACCTCTTAGAACAACCGATAGACCTTTGCTACTTTTGAGCTGGTATGTCTAATAGCTCTTTTTACACTTATCGAAATGATCCACAATTTTGCGAAAATCTGCCTCATTATAAATTTGTATTTTTGTTTCATGGATGGCGCCCTTGAGAATAGCCATCACATGAAATCTATTGGCACCTACAATTTGTGTTATCAGAGTCACAAGGGAATTCGAGTTTTTTTCTCTGAGATAAATTGGTGGCGGCTTTGACGTCTTGGGTTTAGGGTGTGAATTATCCTCTTCATATAATAGGGAGTATCTATTTTGCCCAAGATTTATGGGCTGTATACTCGGCTTTGTCTTTAAAACCTTAGGTGTATTCGTATTTTTGGGAGGGGTCGTTTTGCACTTTTGCAATGTAGGGTCTGGCTTTTGCAGGTAGCGGTGCATGCCAGTCTGCACTGCCGCACGTGGAGTGTTTTTCTCTGTAGTGTTTGCGCCAATTGCATTACTCGTATTTGCCGACTGAGGCTTATACAAAGGGTTTTTGTTCTCAAAGAACTTATTTGCAGGGTCTTTATTTTCAGTGAATATCTTAACAGGGTCTGGCCTAAGAGTATTAGTAGTAATTGTTCTTGCCAAATTTGTTTGTGATGCTAAAAACGCCGTCATATTAGCTGCCTGCTGGGTGTAGGGTGTTGGAGTTTGACACTGCTTGCTCCATGAGAGATGGCGATGCGGGAGAGTTAGCAAAGAGTACCTCTGCAGATCGATTGCTATAGTTGTTTCTGCACTATTCATGGCGGGGAGGGTAACAATGACAGGTTGCGATGCATTCGCACTGCTCGCACCTGTTGGTTGCATGGCAAAAGCTTTAATTTGTGAATTTGCCGTGTTTTCACTACCACTAGCTGATGCTGATTCAAGCTCTTGTTTTGAGCGGGATGTTGAATTCTCTGTAAGAGAATTCCTTGTTTTTTGGGGAGAATGATTCACCTTAATAATTTTTCAGACAAATATTTTTTATTTGTTTGCTTTATATGCAGTGGTTTTGATACGCCACTTGCACTTTTTTTCTTGAAATTGTTTTAGCGTCTATTTCGCGTAACTTTTGGATGGTTTTGTTATTGTTTCACAATGTTATTTATTATTTCTGCGGGACCGATTAAAACGCGTCCGTTCGATAAAATCTGCGTTGTGGAAAGCAGCGTAACATTCAATGGACATGGACTGTTGCATTTAGCTCGATCCGCTGAAGAAATGGGCATATTATCGAGCTTTTCCGAATACGAATTTGGAAATTGTATGCAAACTCTAAAACGAAGTATTGGGAAGCCATCCAAAATACTGGAACAGGTTCACAATCAATATGTTAAAGCCGATATTATGTTGAAACAAAAACCAACTGGATTTCACGTCAATGGTCGCGGAAGAGCTGTAAAATAATGGGATTTTCAGTGAAAAATTGTGGGTTTTTGAAAGGCGTATAATTCGCCGAATTGGATAACTTCTTTGAAGAACCACTGAAATCGATGGAGGATTATGTACAGCCACCTTACGGGATACACCTGAAGAAATGTTTGATATCAAACAAATTAGTTTTAAATTTATGTATTTGCCATACGATTGAAATTTTTTACACATACGTAGCGCCAGCAACGTTTATTTATAGCCCAATTATGGTTCACAACACAGCAGTTGTTTCTGTCTTCCACGTGTGAAATGCTATTATGGTAGACAGCAAAGCATATGAATGCAATAGACTGTTGTCATGCAACTCTGTTGTGTATTCTGTATACCTATTATGATCTACAACAGCTATGTCTGATTGTCTGACTAATCTGTCAAAATTTGAAGTTAGCTACATTGGTGTTGTGTAGTTGCCGGCGAAAACAAGAAAATGGCTCCAACAAAGTAAAAAAAAAAATATTTAACAAAATAAAAAGACGCGTTTTTCAATAATTATGTGATTATTCTTTGCAGGAAATTAGTTATATCCAACAAGGAGCAAATTCAGCGCCTGATCCGCAAAATGGAGTAGAATCCACCAACTGCATATAGTATATAAGTTATTTTTTTGTCATGAAGACTGATTTTTTTTAAATGTTGAATGTGATTAACTGGTACGAAGTGCCCCAAATAAAAACCAAAAAAAAACCCCAAAAAATCTTTTTGTATTTGAAGTAATTTTTTGGTTTATTTTCTATAAATTACGTGCAATAGAATTGCGAGTGCGCTCAGGGATTCTGATAGCTGCCATCGGCGAAGAAACGTAGGGCAGTGGCCAGCTTCAGAATTTTTTTTTCGGGTAATTCCAATGGATTGGAGCGGTCTCGAAGCTGTCTCCTAGTTCGTGCTACCGTTATATCATCTTCGTCCTCACTCGAATAAATTAAAAAAGAAATGTCCATTTTTGCTTTTCAAATTTTCCATATATTTATAAATAAAATATTTGTCAAATCTGTCTGCTGATAGCTGTCAAAAAGTAAAAAGTTCAACACGCGTTCCACAATCAAGTGGGACAACAAAGTATTGCTGTGTACCATAATAAAGCGCTTCTGCTTTGTATACTCGACTGTTGTGTTTACTTGATGGAAGACGCAGCACTTTTTTCTTGTGAACCATAATAGGGCTATTAAACTTCCATTTACAGGTTACATGTGCTTGTTTATTCTTGTCTAGACATCACATTGCAATCAAAATAGTTTAGCAAATGCTTTGAAATTCAAATTATGTCAGTTGTTCGTTTATTTTCGGCGGGTGTCAATGTTTTGTAAAGTGCAAATTTTCTGATTGGTAAAAACAGTTATATGGCGACACGCAAACGGTTAGAAACATAATAATTCAGAAAAAAAATTTGTTGAAAAAACTTTTGTAAAAAATGGTTAAAAAATATTTAAAGTTTTATTAAAAAATTTAAAAAAAATAGTTGAGTGGGTGTGGTCTTTCTTGCGCAGCTTGAAATTATGCTGTTACATATGTGTAACACTGGGCTGTTCTCAGTATTTTTCTGAGTTACACATATGTAACAGTGGGTCATTCTTAGTACTTTTTGTTTTAGGTAAGTTTAGATATAAATTTAAGTTGTTTCTCTTTAGATATGTATACTTGACAGTGGAGGAGGCCACTTTATACCTTGAAGAACTCGCCAGTGATGAGGAACACGATAATGTTGTGGAAAAATTGATAATAGAACCTCCTAGGGGCCATATTTTTGAATCCGATGAAGATTCTGGGGACGAAGACGGTGGTGGTTTTGCAACAAACTTGTCCAGAGCACAATTATCGCAACCGTGTGAGATGGTTGTTCGACAAGTAACCAATGAAGTTGAAGATTATGAGGAAAGCCAGATACTGCAGCAAGCTGTTGAAGACGTATTAAAAAATTCTTTAGATACAGATCTTATAGGATCAACAGCTGGAACGCCATCATTTGGATCGCCATTGATTGATGCAGCAATTACACAGCCTAAATTTCAGGTGCCACCGGAGGAACTTGAACAAACGACCGAACAAACAATACATAAACCAAATGACAATATACCTCTTGAAAAAACGCAGCCAAAAGCGCCTCGTGTTCAAACGTCGACACCAAGTACGTCTCAAGTCCTTCATAAGGAACCATTGACAAAACGTTCGAAACGAACGAATGTGAAGTGTACAAATTCGAAAACCACGAAGAAGCCTTCTGAACCAGATATACAATGGTTGGAAGATGATGATATTAAATATCAGCGATTGCAGTAATTTACATCCCCATCAACAGTTCGAGAAATTCCTGAATACTGTTTTGGAATATTTGATAAATTTTGAAATGTAACAAGGGTCAAACCCACGCCCGAATACTAACTATTTTTCCAAATATGGCAAAAACATAACACCATTATTTTGCATGTTAGGTGAATTTGAAGAAAGCATCAAAGATCTGGAGTACTCCATTTATTTTGATAACCTATTTACATCACCTGCGGCTTTGGTAGGGTTGAGACAGCGTTGTTACCATTGAACTGGAACTATTCGCGAAAATTTCATTCCAAAAACATGTCCTTTGCCCACCAAAGACAAACTGAAAAAGAGAGAACGTGGGCATATTGAAAGTACAAAAATGGAACCAACGGGAAAAAAATAAACAAATGGGTTGACATGCGGTGGTATTGTCCTTTCTAAAAAAGGAAGAACACAAAAAAATCATGGTTCCAGTATCGAATTCTGTATTACAATACATCCAGCATATGGGAGGAACCGACAGAATGGACCAAAACGTAAATGCATACAGAATTGGTGCGCGTGGTAAGAAATGGTGGTGTCCATTTTTACTTGGCTAATAGATGTTTCACTCCAAAATGCCTGGATCTTGCATCGTAAAGGAGGAAGCAATATGTCGCAATTAGAGTTCCGCAGAGCCATTACCATGCGATTGTTGAAACCAAAGACAAAAAGAGGCGTCGTTGCGCTGGACTGAACTGCAAAGCGCATCCCACTTCCATGTGCAAGAAATGTGACGTCGGGTTGTGCATCAAATGCTTCGAAAACTATCACTACATAACGAATTTCTATTTTTTCTTTCAAATATTCATGTATTTACTCTATCAATTTTCAACCTTACAGTTCAATATAAACAACATTTCTATACGTTACTCTCAAATAAACCATAATCGAGAAAAGTTGTTCTATCAAAAAGTACTGGGACTAGCCCACTGTTACATATATGTAACGGTTTCCACAGCCTAATCCATACCAGGTACCAAAAATGTTCTTCCTATTTTTAATTTCTATATCCCTATGACCTATGTCTGAAAATTTAAAACCCCTGGCACGTCTGGATCGCTGTGGGCATTAAAGGGTTAAAGCCATAAACAACATATTTCTCAGTACGTTTTGCACTTCACTAAATACACTTTTTTTTATTAGTAAAATATAATTTTTTATCTTACAGAGGCGGTTGCAGATAACGTTATTACAAAAAACGACTACGTGACCAAAATAAAAAAAGCCTTTTAAGTTTCAAAAAACAAAATTTATAAAAAAAAATGTTTACAAAAAAATGGAAAAGAAAACGATATTTATATGACACCCTCAGATTGAAAAAAACCTGAACAAAATGTGTTTGCGAAAAAGCCATGGAAAAAATTTAGCCGTGCAAAGTGAACGAGAAAGAATTTTGGTGCAAGAAAGCTTAGTATGAAAAACTGATGGAGCGGCCATCAGACTTTTACGCCAAAAAGCTTTTTATTAATTTTCTGTGAAAAATTTTTGTATGCAGATTTTTTTTCAAAAAGCGTTTTTCATAAAAATTTGGTACAAAACATTATTTGGAAGACATTTTGAGCTAAATATTTGTTTATAATTTTACGGCTTAATTTTATTTCGAAGCATATTTAAAATTTAGATATATTAATATTAACGCTTTTGTGAAAAATGGAAACGCAATTTGTTTTGTATTGTTCGCAGTGAACTTAGGTACAAATTTTTAAATTTTGGTTTTTGTGTTTTTTTAGGTTGTAGGAGTTTGTAATTTGTGCAATGTTCGTTATTTATGTACACTAGGTGACAAAATTTAAAAACAAAAATTCTTTCAATAAAATTTTTTTTTAAAAAAATGTGTGTTCTTTTATAAAATTTGTGAAATAATTTTCGTGAAAATTTCATTTAAAAAAAAATTTTTTTTTGGTTTTTTACGTAAAATACAGAAGCTATTTGGTTTTTTATTTTCTACAATTTTGGGAACATAGCATGTGTGTTTTAAGGTGTATCGATGTATTTATATAATTTTTAAACTTCCTGCAAATAGCATTTCATGTGATCACAATCATTTAACAATAAATTGTGAATTATTGACGTTTTGTGTATACATAAATGCGTCCAAAAGACTTTCTTCTCTGGTTTTACTACGCGCATAGAAACCCTTTCAGTTGTGCGTATTAAAACATAAGGAAAAAACCAAATACGCGTGGTTGAAAGAAAACAACAACAATAAACGCCCAAGTGTTCCTGTCACACATTCCTTCGCTTATCCCACAAAAAAAGAAATTGCTTGTTTATGGTTTACATTCCTCCAGTCGATGGTCAATGCTGGCGCAGCGAATTTCAGAACGAAAACAATGCGCGAACTAAAAATGTGTGGAGCTTGAAAACCACCCTTATTTTTGTGCGCAATTAGGAGGCGCGACTTGATCTCTGCGACCATGTCGCGTGCGTGCGTAGACGACCTGTTTGCATGAAGAACAGACAAGTGGGCTCCAATTTTCATGCTGCGTGGGAATTTGCGTGTGTGTTTTGTTGTGTAAGAAGTTCTTTCCCAGCCAATAATTTTATCGTTAAAGAGCTCGTAAACGAAGATTTTTTCGATCGAAAAGCGGATAAAACAATCGTAGGCGACACACGATAACGATACGTATACGAGTCCGACTTCGTTCTTAATTTTGCATCGAAACGAGTTATCGTTATCGAACAAAAAAGTGTTCGTTAACGAATTCGTTAACGATCTCGTAAACGATCATCATTACGATAATTTTAACAAATCTAAAAAAAAATAATTTTTTTAACTTGAAATTTTTTTTATTTTATTTTTATTGGCCGACTTTTCCTTAGAATAATTTTCAATAACTTTTTCACTGAGTCGGACCCGGGATTGAACTCACGTCCTCCGGATTTTAAAGTATGTGCCGAGCGCTTAACACATTCACCTAACTCAGCCATTATTGAACAAGCGCTTAAAAGTATAACTTAACAAACGTTTTAAAATTGTTTTCCTAACAGTTTGAAAAACACTGATTCTAAAAATAGAAATTATCTTGCTGAGAAATCGTTATACAACTTTTTTCTAACAGTTTGAAAACCATTGGATCTAAAAATAGCTTTTCAAAACGATAATTTCGTTCGTTAATGTACTCGTAAACGAAGTCGTTAAAGAATTCTTTAACTAAGTCGTTAACGATTTCGATTGCGAATTCGTAAACGATATTTTATCGATGAAATTACGACTATCGTAATATACGAGTGAATGTCGGACTTTTCTCGAAAATTTTTGATCGAGAAATGTTCGTAAAATACGATCTTCGTAAAAAGTTCGTTCAATTATTGGCTGGGTTCTTTGCGATGATTTTTTAAGTTGTTTTGGGTTAGTTGCGCATATGCAGTAAAGGAACGAAAACGAAGATCAACATTTCATTGGGATATAAATTCGATGTTAAGTGCGACGCATACTGGACTAGTTGCGATTTGCATGTGCGACAAATTTTATGAGTTGTTCATTTGCAGCGTGAATTTACGATGAATAGTTGTAATGCAAATTGTTGGAATCTCATTTTCTGTATTGAATTTAAAATATTTAAAGCAGTAAACAGCCAAATCCAAAATTTAAATTGAAATCAACATTTTTTTATGTGTATATCATATGGGTGTCATATGTATTTATACATATGTATTGATGTTCTTTTTCTTCACGTAATTTTTAATGTTATCGAAAACGTAGTACAAATTTATGTACCTTTTTATTTTATTCTTTGTGTATTTTGTACTTTACCAAGCCGGCCAAAAGTTCATAAACGATTTCGTCAACAATAACATTTCTTTGTTATTCTCATAGAAGACAATCGCAATCAAATTTGCGACTTTGTTTTCGAGCTCGCTTGAAAACAATTTTTAGTTTGAATACGGGTTACTTCAATTTAAAAAAATCCATGTTTCATTTAGGATTATAAGACGAATTTTGAATACCATAAATACACTTTTTAATAAATTGAGACTGATTATGTAATTTTGTGATACATATCAATAATATTCCTGTGATAATTTAACGTTAAGTCCACACAAAAAAAATAGTCGGTAAATTTAACCAACAATTGCTGTAAAAGAACCTAAAATTTCTGTACAACATCAATTTTTTTCGGTTATTTCAACTATTTTTTTTTATTATTTTTTGTCGGTTAAATCTACCGACGAGCTTGGTAAAAAATTTACAATTTTCATACATTTTCAAATGCTGTACGTCAACCACTTTTTTCGGTTAATTTTACCGACCTTTTTTGTTTCTGTGTATGTTGGAATCAAATAAATGTTAACGTGGTTAGATAACCGCAATAAATTTCTGTTTTTTTTTTGTGTAGCCAGCCCATGTAAAGGAGACATGCATGCCTTCTTTGTTGTATTCCTTTTAGCAGGCCACCTAGAAGTCCTGCTTTTGGAAAAGAGATATGCATGCCAAAACTCTCGCTTTCCCTTTCAAAGACTTCCAGCAGACATTCTTATAGAAAGCTGGTATTCATGCCTGGACTCTCTCTTTACCTTTGGAAGGCCCCCTAGCAGGCACTCTCTTGGAAAGGAAGTATGCATGCCTCTATTCTCCCTTTCACTTTACATTCCACCTAGCAGGCATTCGCATATAAGCGACAGCCGTATGTCTGTTTATTTGTCCCGTTTCATATAAAAAAGAAGTAAAGGTTGGAAGCGGGAATAGAAGGCATCCGAACTCCTAAAGAGGCATACTGGCATGCCCGCAGACACCTTCTTTTGACCACTGGGTGTGAGCTAAAAATAGCACAACAAAATTTCGCCTTTGATTGGCTGAGCTAACTGATTGATAACTGATTCATTGATGCGCTGATTTCATGGTAGTTAACGGTCTTTCGGTTTTAGTACCACAACTTTTGAACGGATGAAATTTCAAATGTTTTATAATGAAATGAAATCATGGACATTTTTTTTTGGAGCCTGATGCGTAATGTACAGAATTTTATGAACTTTTATAAACATTTAATGCAAAACTAAAATACAGAAAAAATTATCTAAATTCCAAAAAGTAAAGTTATTGGATTTGCATTAAATAACCTTCGGCATCCACAAAAATTTTTTCAAGCCTCCAAAAAAGAATTCTAAAATGTTTATATAGAAAAATAAATAAATTTTTGCAAAATAAAATAAATCATATTCCTAAAATATTAGACTGATTAATTGAATATTTCTAAAAATATTTGAATTTGGAAAAAAATCCACATTATTGAGTGTAGGTAATACCTACTATTACTATTACTTCTGCGAATTCATTTTCAATCAGCATAAGCAAAGCTCATGCAATAACTAATATGATTTCGTATTTTTTTGAATTGCTGATTTTAGAGCTACTGCTGATTCTTATTACTATTACTTCTGCTTATTATATGCAGAAGCAAATACGATTTGGTATTAAACCCTGGTAGGTATTCCATTTTATTTCATAATCTGAAAGAGATACGACAAAGTGATGTTCCACAATATTGTGTTCCTTTAAAAAAACTTAAAAAATATAATACTAATCAAACAATTCGTTCAAAAAATTGTAGTTCTAAATCTGCTCAAAGCTTCGATTTCACCATTTTGACTAAAACTTAAAAACAAGAGCTGATATCGGCAAACCGTTAACAGATCTAAAATCAGAGTACAAAAATGAATTTAAAAAAATGTATCCAAAAAACAAAAAATATCTTTAAAATATTAAAGAGTATAGCATAGCAAATCCATTGACACCATCCCCTCTCCCTTCTAGCGCTGGCATACTGGCATGCCTCCGCTAGAAAGGAATCTCAGTTTTCACGATTTTTACTACAACTTGAAGTCAAGGGCTAACAAAAAACCGTTAACAGATCTGAAATCAAAGTTCAAAAACTAATTTTAATAAAAAAGAGTAAAAACAAGTTTTTTAAAATGTAACCCTTTAACCGACTAAAAAGCAGGAAACAAATTTCCTTTAAATTAATTTCCGCAATTTTGATTTAAAATTAAGGGCTTTTGGCTTTGTTCCTAATATCATTGCAGATTTTGAAGTTACCATCATACCAGCATGCCTCCACTAGAAGCGAGGATGGAATGTGCAATTTCTTCCCATAGCAGGCGTGCAGGCATGTCTCCAGCGGAGAGGCCTTGCGAAATTGACTACTGGGTATAAATTATAGAAATGCATTCGCATTTCTTTTTGTTATTAATGCTCGCACCGTGCAGTTGGTGTCATGTTCTTAAATTTATGGTGTATTTAAATTTACGGGCAAGTCTACAGTCGATAAGAAGTACAACTCAAATTTTCATATCTTACATGTTTGGTATAAAATAACAATGTGTTCAATTTAAAAAAAAAAATATTGAGAAAAACAGCGGAACAGTACTGTTTCTTTTCGAAAGTGCTTTTTATTGAGTCTACAATGCGGTGCACTTGCTCTATAGTACCATGTTTTTCTCGAAAGCCAAATTGGTGATCGGGAATGACATTTCTTTCTGTAATTTTGGGTAAAATCAGTTTTATTAGAAGTTTTTCGAAGAGTTCCGATAACACAGAGAGCAAACTTATATGGCGGTATGAGGTCACATTGTCGGGATTTTTTCCAGGTTTGGGAATCATTGTAACTTGAGAAAGTTTCCAGTCATCTGGGTAGTGACATGTTCTAAGGATTGCGTTAAGTATGTGCAATAAATTGGTTATTACAACTAATGGCAGTTCTTTTATCATTGTGGGCGTTATCAAGTCCGGTCCTGGTGTTTTTTTTGGATCCAAGCATTTATTTATTGCCTCCATAAGTTCATTTTTCTTAATCGCGACTGAGCAGGAGTTAGTGAGTGGGATTAATGTTGGTAATGGGATATCACCAGTTGTCACGTTCGGGGTGAACATGGTTTTTAGGTGGTTGGCAAAAGCTGTACCTTTTTCTGCATCGCTTCTGGCCCAGTTTCCATTTGGCAGCCGTATGGGAGGTTCTGCCTGTACCGGTCTTTTCATATTTTTAGCAGCTCGCCAGAGAGAGTAGTTTGTTGATTTTGTGGGTGTTGATTTTCGACTGTCAGTTGGCCAAAAAGTTGGAGCCACCTGTAGCGTTTCCGCTTGGATTCTTTGTGTCATAGAGTCTATATCCTGGTAGATTGAAAAAGTGTTTTTCAGTGAAGTGAGTTTCAGAAATTAGCATAACGTCTATGCTGGACTCTTTCAAGAACTCGAGAAGTTCTAGTTTGTGAAGACACAGGCAGTTTGCATTTCAAAATTATATTTTCAAACCATTCATGGTTTAGACATGAGATGTTGTAGTAAAAGACTTTGATTTTTAATCATTTCTTGCATCATATTTTGCATACCAGACATAAATTGTGACATATTTTGTATAAACACTTGCAGAGTTTGTTCAAGAGAACTGCTAGGGGAGCAGGTTGCGTGAACTCGGGGACTGAGTTTTGTCCTTTTAAAGCGCTGGCGTAGGAAACACCTTGATTTATAATGGGATTTACATAAGTAGGTACATTGGATTGTGAGGGGTTTGTTGAGATTTTTTTTAAAATCCTGTTTTAGGGAGACAGCATCAGCTTTGGGAATAGCCTTGCTTTTGAAGGATTTGTAGATGGGGCAGCCTCTATAGTTTGCTGTATGGTTGCCACATTTGCATCCTCTTTAGTTTTTTTGCACAAGTTTGTGGGGTGGAGATCGACACATATTACGCACACACTGGGAAGTGTGCAATACGATTTTGTGTGGCTGTATTCTAGGCAATTTTGGCACTGAATTGGTCCTCGGCGCTTATGAGGCAATTCCACTTGCGATGGAGGAGATACCGCAGTGAGTAAATTGGGTGAGATTCCCCCTTTTTTATATAGTGGTTGGGGAATTTTATCTCGATTTTGTATGTAAAAAACGGATTTAACGTGGAAGCGCTCTTCGATTAAAGCGCTTTTGATTTCATTGCATTCAACAAACGAGTCAATGCCTTTCAGAACAACGGAGAAACCTTTGGAGCAATTGAGCTGATATGTGTAATAGCTCTTTTTTGAATTATCGAAGGATTCGATAATTTTTCTATAGTTTTATGAATTCTTCCCTTGAGAATAGGGATTACATGAAATGTGTGGTCACTAAGGCATTCAATCCCGAAGTGTTTTGGAAAATCCCGGGATTTCGGGATTTGAAATTACAATCCCGGGATCCCGGGATTTGTTCGGGATTTTCGGGATTTTCCAATTAAATACAATAGCTAATATAAAATTAAAGAACAAATTGTTGCTACAATATTTTAAGTTTAATTCGACAAAGAAACCATATTTAATAAATATTACATTAAACAAAACAAACAAGATTTAAATAAATATAGTCAAACAAAAAGTAATTCTTTTTAAATTAGATTGATCGAACAAATAATTTTTTTTGCCAGCTCCATTTCATGCTAAACACGAAAAACTTACTCTCAGTAGTTTTAGTATTTTAGCGGGAACAAATACACCAATTGTTGTTTAAAACTATTGAAATTGGTGTCCATTCAAAAGTAAAACACACACAAAACCATTTATCCAATTCATAAAGTTTTCAATATACGGTTAACAAAATAATTTTAACATATATCTTTTTTGTAAAAAAAAATTGCTTAAATTGAAAATTTTGTAAATTTTTGTGTGTTTGTAGCACTAAATCTACAAAAGTGGGTTTTTTTGATTTACCAATTAGATTGAAAGTAAATGCAATGAAGTATTTTTGTGGAAAAACGTCAAAAACCATGCATTTTTGAATCCCGGGATTACGGACTCAAAATCCCGGGTTTCCGGGATTGAGAAAACTTCCGGGATCCCGGGATTGAATGCCTTAGTGGTCACCAATGATTTGGGAAATTATTTTTATTAGGGGATTTGAGTTTTTTTCACGTAAGTAAATTGGTGGTGGTTTTTGGACTTTCGGAATCGGATCTGAAGTCGTTGTTTCGGCAAGAATGGCAAATCGGTTTTACCCTAACTCAATAGACTTTTTGGGATTAGTCTTTTGCATTTTCGAGGAATTCATATTTCTCTTCGTTTGAAGTAGGCGTCAATGCCTGTCTGCGCTGCCGATGCCTTAATATTATGCTCTCTAGAGGTAGAGCTACTTTGAAGTTTTGTTGTTTTTAAGTTATCGACAAATTTTTTTTGCTCATTTAAGTTCTGAGCGGGAGTAACGCAAAGGGGAATTTGCATATTGTGCTGAAATGGAATTTCGAGAACAAAAGGCGAAACAGAGTTACCTGTGTGTGTGTTTGGAGTAGCACATTCTTTACTCCATGAGAGAACAGGCGTGAGAGATCCTCCGTGTATAATTTGTTGAACGGGAGTAGTTGGCAACACTATCGATACAGTGTGCTTTGAGAGCGTTGTATTTTGTGATGATTGATTGGGGGCAAGCGGGGACACGTAATTTTTCGCGGCTCTCGCACTTTCTTGCTGTATTAACATTTTTGCACTTTCTTTATCTGTTACACTTTCGTGTGAGCGGGAAGCTGAGTTCGGCGTGAGAGACGCGTTCGATTTGTTTGGGGAATGCTTTATTCCCATTTTTTGCAATATATTTTATGTTTTGATTGTTGTTTAGTGTTTTGCAGCGGCTGCCGACTGCCGACTGCGTGCGAAATTAAGATGATCACTGTATCGTTTTTTTCGCGGACTTTGTGTTTAATTTGGTGAAACTTGCGACCGAAAAACGAAAAACTTGCGACCGCATCAAAAGAGAGAACGTACTAGAAAATTGCAAACTTCTTTTTGTCTCCCACATATATGTCAGTTTAGCATTTGGAAGAACAACAATAATAGCATTCCATTAATTTCTTTCATGTTCTCCTATTACAAGTTGCCATCCCAATAACCTTTGTTATTGTAATACATTTTACTTGTTTTTACCTTACGTAATCAACAGTAATAACAAGAGTGGTATTATTTTATAAGCCAGCACCGATCGCCATTGCCTCGTCTACGCAGCATTCGATCGCCAATTCAACGACGCGGCTACCGATTACCAACGTCCAGAATATCCAACCAACACCTGATAGTCCACCATAATCTCCAGTCATCCGGGTCAACGAGAAGCTGTAACGCCAACCAACGACGACCACACGCCACTGTTCGCCCCAAACTTAAATCTGTAGCTTTTACTTTATTTTGTTATTCAATAAAAATTTTTGTTCAAATTTGAAGAAAATCTCTGCAATTTATAAATTTTTCTGTGTACGAAGCCCTGGACATCCGACGAGTTCTTACCTCAGCATAAGCAACGTTACAGATGGCGCCCGAGCAGAGACCCTAAGCAGAATCAACAATAAAAACATCACCACCAACAATCAAGTAAGAGTCACCACAGAGAAGCGAACTACTAAAAACGGAAGAAATTGACTGAAGACAGCACCATGGTAAAGACTACATGGATAAATTATCTACGTAGTGACGATCTGCGCACCTACGCGTCAGAATTTGGATTCGACGATAGCGGCAGTGTAGAAGAACTGCGTCGGAGATTTGCAGCCTTCGTGAAGGACGAAGTCACCAGCGCCGAACACATCGAGCGACTCACGGCATTGGAAAGTAAGCATACACGCAATTTCGAAACCGGACAAGAGGAGTCCCAGCAACCAGAGACTTCTAAGCCATCCACTGGAGCAGAGGATGGCGAAATCTCGATGTTGGAGAGGAAGACGAAGCCCACCTGGACAGCCAACCAAGGGGATTTGATCACCATGGAAAATACACGCAGCAACTGCCGGAATTAATCGGCAGGAGGATACGGAACCAGCAGCCCTACCAACACCAACAATAAGGGAAAATATTCGCGAGGAACCAGCTAGAGTCACTACAGGACACCACGAGAGCAACCCCGCGTCCAACCCACCTACAAACATACCCACAGGAGGCCCATGGTACTTCAAGCCACGATCCACCATCATCGACCAGGTAAGAAAGTGGTCTGTGCGTTATGATGGAAGATGCGACCCGTTAGCGTTTGTAGAGAGAGTGGAGGAGCTGGTGGTCACCTACAACATCCAACAAGACGAATTGCCACGCATGATGCCCGAACTCTTGACCGGAACAGCGTTAACCTGGTACCGGAACAACAACCGGCAGTGGAGGACATGGAATTTGTTCAAAGAGGATTTTCTACGATTTGTCCTGCCAGGCAGATATTTCGAGCAGCTGGACGATGCCATCCGGAAGCGAGTACAACGACAAAGAGAGGCATTCAAAAAATACGTAATTCCATTGCAAGATATGATGCTGCACGCGAGTTACACCGAGCAGGAAAAATTTCGGAATTGCCACATCGACTATCGCTGGTACGTAAAAAGAAAGGATTTTCAGACTCTAGAGGAACTATTAGCCCTGGCACAGGACATGGAGGGATTGCGCCTCGACACACATCCACCAGAAGCGAGACATCAGTTGATCCAGTCGGCAACGCAGGCTCCATCCGCGAGACTCACATCTCATCGCTGCGACGAGTTTGGACATTACGCTGACCGATGCACTAACGCAGTGGTACTACATTGCTGGGATTGTGGAGCACGAGGAATCCGGACAATTGACTGCTGCAGACGACGTGCGGGAAACGGCGATGGGCCCGGCCGAGAGCTGGAGGCTACCGGCGCCCCTTTCATAGAACACCCTCCGCAGCGCGGAAACTAGAAAGCGATGGCCGCCGTAGACGATTCAGTGGTAAATATCGAGGAAACAATGGTACTGGACAAAGCTGGGCATAGTTAATCGAGAATTTAACTTCGTTAACCCGGTAATAGTTAATCAAAAATTTAACTTCGTTAAATTAAAAAGTTAATTTCGTTGAAAAGTTAACTTCGTTAAAAGTTAAATTAAATAGTTAAATTTCCTATAGAAAAGAAAAAAAAATATTTTTTTTACAAAAAACACATAAAAAATACTTTTTAACTATATTCAATTGAATGCCTGCACTCAGAGGCCCTTTTTCCAATCGGTTTCAGCAATGCAAATTTGCTTTAAAATAAATTATACAAATTTTTATCAAAAGCTAAATTTCGTCCATGAAACAATTTATTTATGTATGCCATTTTTATTAGGATATTAAATAATAATAATGAAATTAATGAAGTTTGGTTAAGAACAAATAGCACAGGCTATTCTAAACACAATGGCGTTCTCAGTTTTTCGCCATTTTGAGAAACTTGAGAAATGGAAAATACGATGTAAACATCCTGACGATGTAAACCTCACGTAATGGCTGAGAACGCCATTACGTGATTTAACGAAGTTAGCTTTTCAACGAAATTAACTTTTTAATTTAACGAAGTTAAATTTTTGATTAACTATTACCGGGTTAACGAAGTTAAATTCTCGATTAACTATGCCCAGCTTTGGGGTTTAGAACACTTCGAAATATATCGGGCTGTGTATTTAATTGTTTTGTGAAATAATTTTTAAATTAAGTGTCAATATCAGTTCGAAAATAGTATGACTTCTTAATTTTAACTTTTTTTTTAAATTCAATAATAAAAAAAACGCTAGTTAATCGAAGAAATTTAACTTAACTAAATGAAAAAGTTAATGGTTTTCGAAATTAACTGAAACTTTAAAAGTTAACCAAAAATTTAACTTCGTTAATTAACTATTAATTAATTGACTAGTTTATTGCCCAGCTTTGGTACTGGAATGGATTTCTTAGGACGCCTTCACACCACTTTCACACTGGGCACTGCTCCATCACGCATCAGCCAGCTGTAGAGGACGCTCGAACACTCAAAGAGGATGGATATGTAGGACTGGCAGAATTCGAACGGAAAATGGTCCACGCCACACACCAGGAGACAACACGAGAAGTAAGTACGCCAGAGGAAATTGCACATGAGGAAATGAAACACGAGTAAGTATCACAAGAAGCACAAGGAGTAGCTGCACGCAAGAGGAAGCCACGCAGGAAACCCACGCAGAAGGAAAAGGAACTAAGAAAACAGTTAACCATCAAAATTGCACGCGAGGAACTAACGCAAAGGAAAATTGCACCAGGAACACAACCGGCAGGAGACGCCGACAACAGAGCAACGACACACGAGGAATTAACGCAAATTAGAATTGCATAGGAAATACGACCGGCAGGAGACGCCGACAACAGAACAACGACACACGAGGAATTCACGCAAACGAAACTTACACCAGGAATACAGCCGGCACGAGACAACCAACAGGAGATTGATGCACAGCAGGAGATAATCAACAAATTTCTGGAGGAAGAACTGCCACGATTCGCAGCTTTGCAAGGTACCACCAACATCACCAGTCACAAAATCATAATGCGGGATGAATCTCCAATTAAGCAGCGGCATTACCCGAAGAATCCGGCCATGATGGGCATCATTAACGCCCAAATAGACGAACTAGGATGCCAGCCAGGAGCCCACACAGCGCGCCCATTGTCTTGGTAAGGAAAAAGAATGGTAAGTGGAGGTTGTGCGTCTACTACAGGCAGCTGAACGCGAAGTCAGTACCCGACTCGTACCCCGCATCCAACACATCTTGGACAGGCTGCGAAACGCAAAGGTCATCGTCACGTTGGACCTCAAGAATGGATACTGGCAGGTGCCTATGTCTCCAGAGAGTAAGCAGAACACAGCATTCACTGTGCCCGGACGGAGCCTAAAACAGTGGTGTGTAATGCCTTTCGGCCTGCATTCGGCCCCAGGTACGTTCCAACGCACCCTGGATGGAGTCATCGGGCCAGAGATGGAACCACATGCTTTCGCATACCTGGACGACATTATCGTGACTGGGATATCAATCGAGGAGGAGAAGTATTCCGTCGGCTGCGGGCCGCGAATCTGAGGATTAACACCGAGAAATGTGAGTTTTTCAAGAACGAGATACGTTACCTGGGACATATGGTCACATCTGAGGGAATCCATACGGACCCAGAGAAGATTTCGGCCATCCAGGAGCTAAAGCCGCCAACAAATCTGCGAGAGCTGCGCCGATGCTTAGGAATAGCGTCGTGGTATCGCCGTTTTGTACCAGATTTCTCGAAAGTGGTGCAACCACTCACCTCATTGCTGAAGAAAAGCCGGCGATGAAAATGGGAGCAAGAGCAACAGGACGCGTTCGACCAATTAAAGCTACGACTCACAGATGCACCAGTGTTAATTTGTCCGGACTTCACGGAACGGTTCACGCTGCAGACGGACTCAAGCGACCAGGGTTTGGGAGCGGTATTAACCCAAAATATCGACGGCCAAGAACGTGTGGTGGCGTATGCCAGTAGGCGACTAGCAGCGGCCGAGAGGCCGAGATCAACTACTCACCAACGGAGAAGGAGTGCCTCGCGATAGTCTGGGGCGTCCGGAAAATGCGAGAATACTTGGAGGGCTACGAGTTCACCATCATCACATATCATCTTTCATTGAAGTGGCTGAAATCGGCTACGCGCACAACCAGTAGTGGCATCAACAACCGTGGCCGCAACATCGACCCCACCCATACGTAAGCCCACGACTACGCGCGGTCGCAACGTCTCAACAAGCTGATCGTCAAGGAGTCCTATATCTTCGAACATCCGGCACTCAAACCCGATGTTGAGGAAGGGCCGTCCACCAGTAAAATGGCACGCAGACGAGCGACGACCACGTTGTTGTTCGATGCGATTCCCACCGTCAACGAAATCCGAGGGATCACTGAAGTTCATGGGACGAGCGCCGCCACCCGATTATAGCCGGCCTACCACGCTGTGCACGCGTAGGGCAGGTAGAGTGGAAGATCAGTCTGCAGGATTAAAGCCGCCATCGACCGCTGGCTAAATGACGTCATTGCGGACATGGGCCTGGCACACATGTGGCACGAGACCCTCACCGAGGCACAGCGCACCACCACTCACGTCATGAGCAGCTTCCTATTTCTAAATCTATGGAATCGGCGGGCCAGTATGTAAGTGGGCCAAAACGGTGGACGTGTTCACGAAAAGTCACGTGATGGTTCCGATTAACCTGGGGAAACATTGGTTTCTGGTAATCGTGCGATTTCCCGAGTCGCAGCAGGGAAACGGATCGCGGGCGCGGGACAGACACCATGTCTCCTAGTCATCGATTCACTCGCCGACCAGCCGCGAGAAGAGGCTGCCCAACTTATACGCGAGTACATCCAGGAGGAATATCGCACACTGAACGGCGGAGATGACGCGGAGCACCGGCTTAACGGAGCACCGGTTTAGCGCAGCACGAATGCCTACTCGAGCGTTGTTAGTGCCACAACAGACCAACACCAATGACTGCGGGGAGTTTCTCCTGCATTACTCGGAGAAATTCTTTACGCGACCCTTGACCCAATTTTCGACGCCCACGGTTCCAGAGGGAGCCTGGGGAAAGAGACAAAATGTTCCGAGAACGAGCCGAGGCGACCGGGACATGGGCGCCATGCATCGAACTACCCGACGTCAACACGGATAGCAGCCTGAGCGACCAGGAGATGCAGGATCAGCAGGAAACAAACAAGCAAGAGCTATGGATAGCAGCATCAACAATCGAACAGGAGCCATGTGTGGCAGCATTGACAACGAGCGAGTTCAACACAAGTCAACAGAAACATGCGACATCTCTAGCTTCCACAGAGGACGTGGGAATTGATGGGACAATCCGAGCTGGACTTGGGCGCGGAAGTGGAGATCACCGATAAGACCGGCGATGCCACACCGTAACTAGAGTGCGACCACGACGAGAGAGAAGAAGCCCTGCTAACTACATCGAGAACAGAGGTACCACCGACAACGAGCCACGAACAGGCGCCGACGCAACCACCCGCAAAGAGGATGGCAAATCATCGTTCGACTTTCACCGTCCTGGGGGACATGGGCTACCCCGAGGAGGTCACTAGGAAGATAAACGAGGGACTAGACACCATGAAACCCGGTCAACGACGACGGTTCATGGTACGACAAGAAACAATGGACTACCTGGTCCGCATCAATCGAGTCCGGCATCTAATCGTCATCCATCGGCCTGCGAAGTAAGGGGTGGGGTGTGATGACCCAAAAATATGGGTCATCACATTCCAAGAAGAGTTCATGTTTGTGATGTAGTTAAAATGAATTTCCTGAATTTTCTTTAATCATGTTTTCTATTTTTTTTATTTTTATTATTAGCGGGAGAAAGATGAATATATATTAAATAACCGCATAAGTAAATCCAAAGCTTATATTAAATAATTTATATTAAAGGAAAAAATATATTTAACCAATGTAAACGAATTTTGATATTGTTGCCAATATAAACGAGCTTTGATATTTTTGCCAATGTAAACGAATTTTGCCAATGTAAAGGCCTAGTACATAAGGAACTTGCAAAGGGGCGAACAGCGGAAAATGGTAACCCAGGTAAAGGTAGAGTAATTGGTAATCAACCCCGAAGTGGCATGCAAAGCGGCAATGAACAAGGCAACAAATTACCACCACAAGCTACGGAAAACTTAACTACATTTCACCAATGGTCATTGTTGAAAGAAGAGGATATAAAAAGCGGTGCACGAGCCCGATTCGGTCTTATTCTTTACGGATTCCGAATCAGGTAAGTCGCAACGAGCTGCAATAATTTCTAATTAAATTTCTATTTCTTTTACTAACTATTTTGTTTAGCATTTCTATTCGGTTTGGTGCAGGAGATGGGATGATGGCCTGGGGTCTGTTTAAACAATCGGCCAGGTCATACTCTCACGCTTCTTCCTAAATCTTCTCGCCACTCAGCACACATGCAAATTCTCGTGAAGGCATAAATGAAAGAAAATTATAGTGAATTCGATTTATCACAGGACAGTGGATGATGGCCTGGCAAGGGTCTGTTTTAACAATCGGCCAGGTCATACTCTCACGCTTCTGCCTAAATCCGCCCGCCTTTCGGCACAAAAGCAATAACCAGAAATTGATAAATAACACCAATAACATTAACGCTAATGAACCGTTCTGTTACAGGAAAAATTAATGAATCTTTTGATATTTTAATCTGTTTTTTTTCCCAATAATAAACACTTTTATATTGTACCTTTCAACATTGACCATATAAATATAAAAATCATAAATCGAATTAACCAATAAAATTTAGAAAAGCTTATTCTTTACACAGCAAAGGGTCGTAAACATTAGCGAGCGAGTGAACCATCAAGAACAGCACGTCACACCGTTTTTCCAAGTCCAAGTTACCAGTCGCCACAGCGAGTGAAACACCAAGTCAAGTTTTCCACGTATCATTCAGAGGCAGGTGCAAGACGCCACCCTTTCTGAAGTTATACGTTGTACGACGTACCGATTCCACGAGAGAGCGGTTGAATTTCCCCGCCATCGGGTCTGCGGTACCTAACCCCCGCGAGTTCCAGTTTACACGTCACACTAGACGTTCAGTGTCTGTATTCATTCGTTGACGCTCAGCTAAGCCCACGATTCACACCTTGCTCTGCCTGCGTTCGTACTAGCCTTGTCCACATAACACATACGCAAGTTAACCTTGAACTCACGCTCGTATCACGCACGCAACGACTACGCATCCACGCTGTATCAACCAAGGCCTATCGCCCACCATTACACGCCGTTTCATAAGCCAGCACCGATCGCCATTGCCACGTCTACGCAGCATTCGATCGCCAATTCAACGACGCGGCTACCGATTACCAACGTCCAGAATATCCAACCAACAGCTGATAGTCCACCATAATCTCCAGTCATCCGAGTCAACGAGAAGCTGTAACGCCAACCAACGACGACCACACGCCGCTGTTCGCCCCAAACTTAAATCTGTAACTTTTACTTTATTTTGTTATTCAATAAAAATTTCTGTTCAAATTTGAAGAAAATCTATGCAATTTATAAATTTTTCTGTGTACGAAGCCCTGGACATCCGACGAGACCTTACCTCAGCATAAGCAACGTTACAGTACTTAAATTTATGGTGTATTTAAATTTATGGGCAAGGCTACAGTCGATAAGACGTACAACTCAAATTTTCATATCTTACATGTTTCGTATAGAATAACAATGTGTTCAATAACTATTGGACAAGAATCAAACAGGCTATCCAATTATTGTATGTAAATTTTGTCGGCAATTTTGTTATATATATTTTTTGGACATATACATTTGGGTGAAAATAAGTGAAACGGACAACTTTTAAATTTTTCATCTCGGATTTTTAAGTTAATGATGTTTTCCGATAGAGGTACGAATACAGTTTTACCCCACAAAATATTTTCGAAAAATTCCGTCTATTTCGCGAATAATCGCGATTTGAATATTTACATATTGACTTTTTAATAAATTTATATCTCGGAAACGAATAGAGATAATTAAGAACTTTTTTTTTTTAATGACGGTAAAAGATTAGACTTAATGGATAAATTGGTTTTGCTGTTTAAAAAATTTGGTGCGGTCAAGATTTAAGCAATTTTTTAAAACAATGGCGAATTCGACCACGTTCTAGGTCTCGTTTGAAAACAATATTTACCTAGTAAATGCGCCTATTCTCACCCAAAAAATTAAAAAAAGGTATGCCATAGCAATTAAAAACTTGAACAAACATTTTTTAAAATTTTGTTGTCTTACACTCCGTTACTGTGAAAAAGGAGACATAGTGCATGTTGTAGGTCATGTTAAATAAGAAAAAGTTCCATACCAGGAATTTCAAATACACCTCCAAAATCTGGACCTTTGACCAAAAAACCGATTCTCAGAGGTCCACACTACTTTAATAATGTTTCATCGAATTTTAATTTTAAACGTGCACATTTTTAAAATATGTTTGTTTTATTAATTAAATAATAATTAAGTGGAAAGGATATAAAACACATTAAATTTATTCAAACATTAACTGTTATTGATTATGATAAAAAATTTTTCTAATTGCAGAATCGCCGAACTTAGCTTTTAAATGTTGAATCAATCTCCTATTGTACAATTCTACTGACGCCGCTGAATGCTTCACGGTCAGTAGAATTGTTTTTCTGACGGCTGGTTCTCAATACAAAAACAAGTACATCTTGTCTTCTCTACACTCGCATGAGTCTGGATGTGGAATAAGTGCAGAATGGCATTTTTTCGCTACTTCCCACGGAAAAGGTGCCTGCGATGGAATCGGTGGATGTGTTAAAAGTGCTGCTAGAATTGCAAGTCTTCAGAGAAATAGCCAAAATCAAATCACAACTCCTAAAAATTTGGTAAATTTTTTACAAAAGTAAACTTTGATTTTTATACTAACGAAGAATACGAGACTTACAAAAACTTGTATCACTCAAAATATAAAAATTGTAAAAGTATACCTAAGACTCGCCAATATCATGCGTTTATACCGAAAGGAAAAAAATCAATTAATATGCAAAATATTTTCTGCATCGAAAGAATCAATAACAGTTAATGTTTGAATAAATTTGATGTGTTTTATATCCTTTTCACTTAATTATTAATTAATTAATAAAACAAACATATTTTAAAAATGTGCACGTTTAAAATTAAAATTCGATGAAACATTATTAAAGTTATAAGAAAAGTAGTATGGACCTCTGAGAATCGGTTTTTTGGTCAATAGTCCAGATTTTGGAGGTGTATTTGAAATTCCTGGTATGGAACTTTTTCTTATTTAACATGACCTACAACATGCACTATGTCTCATTTTTCACAGTAACGGAGTGTAAGACAACAAAATTTAAAAAAATGTTTGTTCAAGTTTTTAATTGCTATGTGTGACCACATAATTTGGCATAACTTTTTTAATTTAAGAGGTTACTAATTTTTTTAATTTTTTGGGTGAGAATAGGCGCATTTACTAGGTAAATATTGTTTTCAAACGAGACCTAGAACATGGTCGAATTCGCCATTGTTTTAAAAAATTGCTTAAATTTTGACCGCACCAAATTTTTTAAACAGCAAAACCAATTTATCCAACAAGTCTAATCTTTTACCGTTATTTCAAAAAAAAAGTTTTTAATTATTTCTATTCGTTTCCGAGATATAAATTTATTAAAATGTCAATATGTAAATATTCAAATCGCGATTATTCGCGATTTCGGAATTTTCGTAAATATTTTGTAGGGGCATAACTGTATTCGTACCTCTATCGGAAAACATCATTAACTTAAAAATCCGAGATGAAAAATTTAAAAGTTGTCCGTTCCACTTATTTTCACCCATTTTCGAACTCGAAAATATCAATGAGTCTACCAAGCCATTTGGCTCATTTATTTTGTAACCCCCATAAAGTTAGAAAACAAGGTTCATTATACCCTACACCTCATGAGTTATGGGTATATTCACTTTGGTCTGATGTTGGTAACACCAAGAAGGAGACGTGTCTGGTATGGAAAAGTATATATATTCTTGATCAGCGTCACCTCCTGAGTTGATTTAGCCCTATCCGTCTGTCCGTCCTCTTTTCTGGTAAACACGATTGCAGGAGCTAGAAGAAAGCTAGGGATCTAAAATTTTGGATTTATCCTTTTTAGGCCCTAGAAAAGTTGGTATTGCAAATGGGGGGAATCGATCGACTGTCACGCCTACCTCCCATATAAGTGAAAATCGTGTTTCAAAATGTCGGATCCAATAGGCGGCCGAAATTTAATTTAAAACAGCATGAAATTTTGTATATGGGGATTTCGAATTTGAGGTCGGAATTTCTAAATTCAAGATGGGGGAACCAATATGGCCCAGTAGGTGTATTGTATATATAAGTCGGCGTTGCCCGACTGAAACTTACTCAATTGTTTTTTGTAATGGTATAAGAATCTTAAAAGTAAAACAACATTTTAATACAGAGAAACATCAAGTCGCCACAAAAAAACGCGAAGAGCATGAGAAGAGCCAGTCTTTACTGAACTATTTTTCTACCGAACCGCACAATCCGTACTACATGGACATTTCCATTAAAAAAAATTAGTCACCCAAGCGTAATAAACTATTTAGAAAAGTACATTAAGAGAGATGTACAGAGTGAGACACTCTTGCACAATAAATATGTGCCATTTTTATATAAACAGTGCTTTAAGGATATGCAGTATATGGACAAGACTAAAAATATTTGGGTTTCCCTAGATGAAACTACCGACACTGAGCAGAGTCTAGTTGTTTACATCATGCGATGTAGAGCAGTCGTTCTCATACTATAATACCCTTTTGACTAAAAACCGTAGAAAATTAAAATTTTTAAATATCAAAAAAATACCATATAAAATTACTATTGCTGTGGTTTTATGTTGAATAAAATTTAAAAAAAAAAATTAACTTCGCCTTTTTTTTAATTTTATTGTGCATATTTGAGGTTATATTTTGCAGTTCTTCGTGCATATTTGCATACATATTTTCGACTTTTTGCATATTTCTGTCTTCCCTGGTTATAAATTTAAAAATTTAAATTTATAGATGGTAGCAATTTTTGGTTTAAAATTAAGGGTTTTTGGCCACTTCAAATTTGTTTTCTGCTTTTTAGTTGGTTCAACGTTTTATTTATTTATTTAGTTATTTATTGTTCTATAGTACAAGAAGATATAAATCTTATAATAGCACTACTTCGAGTAGAAAACCATAATTATTGGACTTATTGCTTAAAACTAACAAATGAAAAACATTTAAATTAAATTAAGAAAAAGAAAACAAAAATATTTAAAATTGAAAACAAAAACTTAATAATAATATTGCACATAAAGAGACTTTTAATTATTTCTTTGTTCTCCGGACCAGCAGAAGAGAAAAAACATAAGTACTCCTTAACATACATGCAACATTATTACTTTACAAATTACATGAAGCATATTACAAAATTAAAACATATTTGAAAACTAAAAAACTAAAAAGAGAATTTAAAATCTATCTTTTTAAACTGTACTGCGTTGCCGATCAATTAACCGTCGTAAGGTAGTGCGTTCCAAAGTCTTATGGCATTAACATAAAATTGTCTTTCTGAAGTTAAGCATGTGTACATTGGTTGAATTATTGTTTTACCCCGATTTAATCGTAAAAATTGTAGTCTTCTATACAAATAGACTGGCTCTTTATTGTATATTATCTTGTGCAAAAAAATTAAAGTCCTGTAGCTTAAAAAATTGTCAAAAGTAAAATTATGAAGTTCTTTGGCAAATTGCGAGATATGGTCAAAACGATTTAAACCATAAACATATCGAGCTATATTATTGTAAAGGACATTTAACTTACGTTTACAAACAGAATCACAGTTGGCAAAAAGTTCGCACCCGTAAATTAAAGTGGGAATCAAATAGGCCTTTGCGAGAAGCATTCGTATTTTGAGAGGAGTAAAGTATTGCGTTGTCCACAGGGAACGAAGAATCCCATATACCTTTCCACTTGCAATATTAATATGGTTTGACCATGACAGCGTGCGATTAAATGTCACGCCCAGATTTTTCACAATTTCTACGACGACAATAGGAGAATTATTTAAAAGAATGTTAGGTACTGTTGAAATATTTGTGTTCTTTTTACTAACAATTAAACATTTAGACTTTTCAGGATTAAGACAGAGACGAATAGCTGATGCCCAATCATGAATGTGCTTTAAATTTGCATTCAGTTCTAAAATGCAGATATCAATACACTCAGATTTGCAACTAGTATACAATTGAACATCGTCCGCGTACATTTGAACGTCACAGTTTAACACAGAAGGAAGGTCATTTATATAAAGTGAGAAGAGTAAGGGTCCCAGAATTGATCCTTGTGGTACACCACTACTAACCGCCATAAATTCAGAAATCGAATAGTAAAGAGTAACAGCTTGAGGTCTGTCCGTTAAATACGACAACAAAAGGCTAGTTGCGGTCGAAGACAAATTACAAAACTTTGAAAGTTTGGTACAGAGAATAGCATGGTCGACTGTATCAAACGCTTTTGAATGGTCTAACAAACCTAGAAAAGTGAGCTCATTTTTATCAAGCTTTGAGCGAATATCTTCAGTCACGTCTATTAGCGCAGTCAGACAACTATGTTTTTGCCTAAATCCTGATTACCTTTCAGTTAAGAGCGAATTTTCAGTAAGATATTTGGATATTTGTGTGTGCATTAATAGCTGTGACCTGTTTTCGGTATAGGGATAATTTTTGGAATTTTCCAGCTCGCCGGAAATGTAGATTTTGTGACAATCGTATTTAAAAGATGAGTTATACAGGGCAAAAGTGTTGGCAACAAAGCTTTTATAAAAGTGGTATGTATTTCATCAAATCCAGTAGCGTTTGATTTAACAGACAGACAACTCTGCAAGATATCATATTGACTGAAACAATCAAAACTGAAAATTACATTAGGATCGATATTGTTGGTGGAGTTTTCATAGTGATTTTCAGTTTTGCCCAAATCATATTTTGGCAGATTGAGGAATTTTTTGTTTAGGTCATTAACAACATTTTTACTAACACCGATTTGTTTAATTAGTTGCCATTTCTGCTTACTGTCAATTGCTGAGCTAAATTTGTTGTTGTAAAAAGCTGACTTAGTATTCCTTACTACCTTAACAACTTATTTTTTAAGAATTAAGTACTGTGCATTCAATTCAGGTGTCCTGAAACGATAATTAGATTTTTTATAGTGCTGGAGAACCACGGAGGCTGCTTCTATTTTAATAATTTGGTTTTAAGAGGAACGAATTTGTTGAAAAGATTGCTAACATTTTCTTGTAAAAATCCTAATTGATTATCAACTAAAGGCATAAAATCAATTTTTTGCCAATCAATATTCATAAGACCCTGATTTAACCCATTCATGACGAGCGTGCCCATATGGTAACGCTGATAGCGTTCTACGGTATGTGCAATTACAAAAATATTTGAACGAATATCACTAATCCGTTTTTTGATGTTAATAAAGCATACTTTGATCTTTCTTTTGATATATAACTCTAAGCAATCGCCCGTCAGTAGCGGTCGTGGCGGATAATTGAAAAGTAGTGTTTTTAAAAAGTAAGCAAAAACAGCGAAAAGTCACGACCTTTCCAGTAAGAATATTTTTCATTGCCATAAAAAGTTATATATTTTGAATGTTTTTTTTTTTGGCATTTGGGTAAAATATCAAAGTATTAGAAAACGTTTAAAATAAAATTATTTATAACTTCTGTGTTACCTTTTTATCATTTTGAATTTTGCTGTTACCATATGGGCACGCTCGTCACAACCCTAGCAAATTTAAATTTTCTTACTGAAATTGTTTGTATGAGCTTTTTTTATGTAAAATGTAATATATTTTATTTGTATATTGATTTGAAAGTATGTTTGTGTACTTAATGTAATTATTAAAAAAATTTTTTTTAATATTCAGATTTAAAATAATTTTTTGTACGTGTTTATATACATATTTGTGTACAAATTTGAGCATTTTTTGTAAAATGAAGTAAATTTTATCTATATATTGGTTTGAAATATATTTTTTTTAGCTTCTTTCATATAAGGTTAAATATATTTTATCTATAAATTGTCTTTAAAGTGTGGTTATGTACTTGGTATGCTTATGAAAAATTAGCAGCACCTCTTAAGTTGATTTAGCCATTTCCGTATGTCTGTCCGTTATTTTGATTGGTATGGGCTATTGAAGGAGCTAAATAAAAGCTTGGCGGTCCGAACATTGAATTTATCCTTTGGAGGTCCTAGAAGGAGTTGGTAATTTGGCTGGACAAGATGATTAGGAGGAAGATGAAGCAGGTGCTTCCTAGGGGCTTCACCGTAAAGTTCTTTTACAGTTGTGTATGTCAAATGAAATGATGACGACGACCTTTCCAATTTCAGTTCATATGGAGATATTTCTTATGTTATTGAAAACCTAAGCAGTATTTTGGTGTAGGTGCAGATACATATTATATACAGTGGCGGACAGATAATTAGGGCCAGCCTTGAGTGACTGCCAAAATTTTAAGAATATCAACTTGATTACTATTGAAAAGGTCTATCGGACCCCATTCTATGATGACTACCAGGACACTTATCAAGAAAATCCTAGTTGAAAACCGACCTACTTTTCTAACTTTTTTCCTTGGGGCTATACAATTTTTTGCAAAAATTTGCGTTTTTTAAAAACAAACTACTTTCCTGAAGAAATTTTGGTGATCAAAAATGCTCCTGAATTTATAAAATTTTTTTTAACAAAATTTTTTTTTAAAAACACTATTAGATTTAAAAAAATTAGTCGATCAAAATTTTTTTTACAAAATATATCTTAAAACATTGCTAAATTTTCAAAAAATTCAAAAAAAAGTAGTTGTAAACAATAATATCTTAAATTAGGTATTTTTGCTAGAGTTGTGACGAGTGTTACCATATGGTAACGGCCAGGGCTAGGCAAACGGAGAGCGGTCAAAAATAAAAAAAAGTTAGAAATTCGTTTCTTAGGTCATTTCTAGGTGTTCCTGAAAAAATCTTGAAAAAATTCCGAAAATTTCGATCTCGTCATTAATGGGTTAATAGTGAATAATTAATGTTTTTAAATTCACGATATGTGATAGCTGGTTCACTCGTCTTTAGCTGAAAGTCAT
The DNA here is from genome assembly GCA_951394025.1 of Heteromyza rotundicornis. NCBI lineage: Eukaryota > Metazoa > Arthropoda > Insecta > Diptera > Heleomyzidae > Heteromyza > Heteromyza rotundicornis. Next base: position 42,243,737 of record OX596010.1, read on the forward strand.
AAATCATATATATAAGGTCATGTTGGGAAAATTGTGGTACTGATAACTGATCATATAGTATTATGTAAACAATTTCGTTGACAAAAAAGAGATCAAGTAATGTATTACTTGTTTTCGAATAATGGGTAGGTGTAGTATGATTCGCTGCGGTAAGACCTAAAGCTTGCATTCCATCTGTGAGATGATTTTCAACCAGAATATTACTATTAAAATCTCCGGCAATATTTTTCGCCCTTCGTACTTCACATCGATAAAGAAGTATTCGATTTTGTCATCAGAATTTGATTTGCAATTCAACTTGGAATCAATACCCTCTTTTACAAATATGGCAACACCGCCAGCATGGCTCTGCCTATCAAAACGAAAAATTTGGTAACCATTAACTTTAAAACAATTATCATGAACACAAGGTCGAAAACAGGTTTCAGAAACACAAATAACATCAACATTAGAACCATCAAAAATGTAACGAAACTCATCAATTTTTTTAGTCAGGCTTTGTGCATTAATATGGCAGATTTTAATGCTCTCTTTTTGTTTGTTTAGTATCCGTAGTAGACTATACATATTGTCTTTGGAACGACAACGACGATTATTTATCATATTTATAATTGGGAGAAATTTTTATAGCGACGCAAACTGCAGTTTTGTGCGATAATTCCGCAATCATTTGACTGAAAATTTTAAAATTGGTAATAAATAAAAATAAAAATTGGAAGTAAAATTTAAAAATAAAATTGGTTAAAATATATAAACATAATAAATTAATTGTAGGTGGCATCATTGTTGTCATCATTGGTGTTGATATTATTGTTGTTGCATACGGACTCACTTTGAAAGGAATTAGTGGTCCGCTCCAAATTGTGCGAAGACTCATCATCCCCAAGAGATTAATGAATTATACGTGTCAGCTGATTAATACTGTCGATGCGCTTTGCTAGTTCGTCACCGGGACTTTTTATGTAAACAAGCCCGCGCATAGTAAATGCTGACGTTAATTGTTTTTGTTTTTTAAGCCGATGTGCTGCCTGCAGAATTGTGTAATTGTTTTTCGTTAGGCTTTCATTATTGTAGCATGGCACATCGGATTCGAAGCCAATGTAAAGAAGACGTAAGATGTCGTTATTTTCACTTCTGAAATTTGTAATCGCTTTTGAAACTGCGTTTTTTTCATATGCGGTTTGAAGTTTAACGACGATTAACGTGTCTGGTGAAACGCGTTTGTTTTTAAATTTTTTAACGCGAAAAGCACTTTTTACAAATGGGTGTGAAATATTAATATTAATTGTGTGGCATATGGCTGTGAAAAGTTCATAGAGATTTTCTCCATCATAGAATGGGATCCCATTAATGCGAAGATCACATGATACAATCGAATTCTCCTGGCGTGCTAGTTGAGATTTTAGCATGGCTACATCTTCCTTCAGAGTATTCATTTCGCCTGCATCAGTTTCGAGGCGGTTCACTCGCTCCGACACTGAGGAAAGCTCTCTCTTGATGTCAGCCACATTTCGGCCAAACTCTTCGAGAATTCTGCATTCACTCTCTCTGATTTTTTGGGTAATTATTTGTGTTATTGTGTCGTTCTGTTTTGTGAACCGCTGATCGATCAATTGCAAAAACTTTGGCGATGACCCGTAATCGGATAACTTTGGTGTTTTTGCAAGGGGCGAAGCATTGGCGAGAGCAGTTTCGCGAGATCGCTTTGCTAATGTGGCTGGTGTTGATGCCATGGTTGTTGTTGTTGGATTTTTGTTTATTTTGTTTTGTGCTATATTCTTTTTATGTCACAGAAATTTGCGCGGCAATTGTTTACATAAATATATGCAAAATATAAAATTAAATATTTGTATTTTTTTGCACGTAAGGGATTGATTGTTTTCGCAAAAGGGTATATTCAATTACGCACAAAATTATGAACTTGATGGTACACCCTGCGAAATTATTATAAAGGCAACATAGATTTGGTTGATTTAAATAAAGTTTACAAACATTTTCAAAATTTGATTTCATATTTTGATTATTTAATTAACTTAAGCATAAGGCAACCCTGTTCAACTTGATCATAAGTGAATTTTTGCTGCGATTTGAATAAATATTTTTAAATAGTTATACCGTGTTGATTATTTTGAAAACCTTTTAAATAAATTAAATAAATTAAATTCTGGCTAAGTGCAATAAGTTTTGTGCAAATAACAAAGTTTTGTGCTATATTTCCGTGAATTCCTGTCAGCTAAGTATCACTACAACAAAAATTGCAAATTTTTTTTGTTTTTGCTTATACTGTCCACTTTGACATTTCTTGTGTCACCAGCTTTATATAGATTCCACATTCTCAGACTGATCATATTTTCAGAGCATACTTTCAGGCACTTGTTTTAATATAATTTGAAAGTGCCTTTTCCCAGTCAACATTTTGTCTCGTTACAATTTACACTTTTTTACACTTTTTGTATTTTTTTTTTTTATAAATTTTTGCATTTAAATATGACTTGCTCTTTCCGTAAGTGTGCCATTAAAGTCGATAATGAACGCATGGTCTCTTGTTGGCTATGTGATATCTTTTATCACGTCAAATGTGCATCCCTTACTGGTAGAGTAGTCGATCTGATCGAGGGTAAAAAAGGTCTTGGTTGGTCCTGCGAAGATTGCCGCGATACAGAGCTGGACATCTGTAAATTGGTACGTCAAGCCCGAAAGGGATTTAATGATGTATCAAAGGACTTAGCAGCTGCCCAGTCTAAACTGAAGGAGTACGAAATTAACTTTCAGAAGTATAAATGTTTGGATGAAACAGCTCCGAAACAAAATACTTCTGTTGGGCTTTTACCACCTACCCCAAAGCCAATTTCAACTCCGACAACTCCATCCTTTTCCGATATGTTTGCTTCACCAGTTACATTTTATTCTCCTGATCCTGCGGTTTTGGAAACGAGGGTAGATGACGCTCCTGAGAAAAATATGAATGGAATCTCAAAAATTGATAAAAATGTTTGTCCTTCCATAAATATTATTTCTCCAAAGGATTGTTTGCGGGAAGTACAAGAAACGAGAACCCCAAAAAGGCTTGTTGTTGTGCAACCTAAAAAATCTATTTTCGTGTCCAGATTTGCACCAGACACATTAACTGAAGATATTATATTTTATATTGATTCTAAACTCAATAAAACCGGTAATAATATAAATGCTTTTAAATTCAACTTTTCATACGCAGGACTGGTGGTGGAGTCCTCATTGCAGTAAAAAACCTTTTTTCATCTGAGGAAGTCATACTTTCAGATGTCTCTGACTTGGAATTTATTTGTGTACGAATTCGAGTTTTTAGTATCGATATTTTCGTTACTTGCTCGTATATCCCACCGAATTCCGATATTACCGTTTATCTAAGACATGTGTCGCTTATATCATTGGTTTACTCAAATGTTAAACCTGCCGATTCCATTGTTGTTTTTGGAGACTTTAATTTACCGAATATATCTTGGAATTTTTGTGGCGATTCAAACCAGTTTCTTCCGTATTCTTCTCGTGACTGTTTAAATGACTTTCTGGATTCATTTTCAGATATGAGTTTACAACAAGTAAACGGGATTGAAAATAAGAATAGTAGAATTTTGGATTTAATTTATGTTGATGACTATTCGAAGTTTTCAGTGCAACGCTGTGATGCTTTTGCATGTCCAGAAGATAACCATCACCCAACACTTGAATTATCTTTCGAATTTGTTCAAAACAACTTAGAACCAGTTTCTACACCGTTGAAGTCATTTTTTTGCTTCAAGAATACAAATTTTGTTAAAATGAACCAACTCTTATCTGAAACTAGTTGGGACATGAACTTTGAAGATGTTGACGGCTGTGTATCAATTTTCAATTGTACGCTCAGCAAAATCTTCGAGATATGTGTTCCAAAGAACATTAAAAAGAATTCGAATGAACTTGGTGCTGTATGGTTTACAAAAGAATTGAGGAAACTAAAAACTTCGAAAACTCGGGCATTTAAAACATATAAAAGAACTTTAAACCTTCAAGATTATTCAAAATATTCGCTTCTGAGACATAAATATCAAGTACTTAATAAAAAATGCTATGACGAATATTTGAACGATTTGAAATCCAAAATCAAATACGATTCTAAAACTTTTTATAACTTTGTAAATTCAAAAAGGAAAAACACTGGTTTTCCAACTACAATGAAATGGAATGATCGTGAGTCCAACAATCCTACTGAGATTTCCAATATGTTTGCTGACTTCTTCAAAACGACATATTCTGATAATACTTATGGCAACACATCGTATCCATATAACATCCCCACTTATAATTCCATTCTCAATCCTGTTATAGAATCTGATGATGTCTTACAACAACTAAAGTCGTTGAAATATTCATATAGTACTGGTCCAGATAATATTCCTAGCTGTATTTTGAAAGTTTGTGCAGAAAATTTATACATTCCACTTTCAAATATATTTAATGCCTCTATTGAAAGAGGTTATTTTCCGAATTCATGGAAAGAGTCATACATTATTCCTCTTTATAAAAGTGGAACCAAATCATTCGTATCTAACTATAGAGGTATTGCTAAACTTAGCACAATACCAAAGTTATTTGAACAAGTTGTCACAAAGCAATTGGTTCACTCGGTCACAACTTTAATATCTCCTCACAGCATGGTTTTCTGAGAGGTAGATCAACATCTACAAATTTATTGGAATTTTCTTCATTAACAATAAAGGGATTTTCAAAGAATCTTCAAACAGATGTCATATATACTGATTTTAGTAAAGCTTTTGATAAAGTTAATCATTATTTGTTGATTGAAAAGCTTAAAAGATACGGATTCCCAGGTCTTCTTTTAAAATGGGTAGAATCGTATCTGACAAATCGGAAGCAACAGGTGTTATTCGAATCATCCACATCAAAAACTATAGATGTCACCTCTGGAGTTCCTCAAGGAAGTCACTTAGGTCCTATTCTGTTTAATCTTTTTATAAATGACCTTCCTTCTGTCATTAAACATTCGAATGTACTGTTGTATGCTGATGACGTTAAATTGTTTCTATCCTATGACATCTTAGATCAACATAAGTTGTTACAATCAGATCTGACCAGTATAGCTATCTGGTGTGTTATTATCTGAACTGAACCTGAAAAAATGTAAATTTATGACATTTGCTAGAAGACACCAACTTTCATCGCTGTATCATATAAATAACTGTAATCTAGAAAAGGTTTTTACTTTTGTGGACCTGGGTGTTACTATGGATCCAAAACTTCGCTTTCATCTACATATTGACTTATGTGTGAATAAGGCGAGGGGTGTTCTAGGTTTCATTAAAAGATGGTCAAAAGAATTTAATGACCCATTCGTTACCAAAAGTCTTTACATATCACTTGTAAGACCAATTTTGGAATATGCATCAGTCTTGTGGAATCCACAATACAACTGCCACTCTGATAGAATTGAATCGGTTCAAAAACAATTTTTATTATTTGCTTTAAGAAACCTTCGCTGGAATCCGAATCAGAACCTACATCCATATTCACTTAACAAAACAAAAACTTTTATTTTAAATGCACTTGATCACACTTAAGCCTTTGTTGCTCTTTGAGTTTTTGGACCGCTTAGGGTCTAACGAAATGACAGGGTTGCCAAACTCCACAAAGATCGGCATTGTCGATTTTTTGAAAGTGTTGTATTTTTGTTGTATTTTATATTTATATTTCAGCAGAATTTTGTTTTTTACTGTATATTGTATACAAATAAAACAAAATTTTTAGCTGAATTCACATTCGTTCCGTTACTGTTTACTTAACTGTTCTATTTGTATTTGATTTTTTATATTTCGTATAAAAAAACAAAATACTAAAATTAATATTTGTAATCTTTGTCGCGTAAATTAACTGTTTGGATTGTTTTGTCTTTGTATTTTTGTTAAGTCTAATATCGTAAAGTAGGCAAAAATCATATTTGATCAAATTCATATTCGTCGCATGAATTCTGATGCTTCATAATATTTTCTTTTAATTCTATTGTTTATTATCACGTTAATCTTATATTATGTTATGTTTGGAAGAATTCTCTCTTGCATTCATAACCTAATTCGCGTTTTATTAATATGCGTTTTATCAGCTGATGATTTTAATCTGTAGCTGAAACGAATTTCCAAATATGTTTACCCGCGATCGGTTACACAGCGTAATCCGGATTACGGCTGTTCGGTCACCAAATCCGTGCGTCATGCGGATGTGCCCCTCGGTCGGTTGGGCGGGTTAGTGGGACCGTTGGGATTCGTCGTAAAAAAAAAAAAAAAAAAAAAAAATATTAAAGTCAACTTGACATTTAAAAAAAAATTTTTTTAAATAAATTAAGAAAAAAAACATTAAAAATGGTGCGAAATAATTATAAAAGCACTATGTTTTTTTTTTATACACATCATTTTAAAAAGACGTATGACCTCCGTTATTGCTTATGACTTCCTCTAGACGTCTCTAGATGTCTCTAGATGACTTTGCATTGAATTATTCAACGAGTGAATGTGCGTGGGATCAATTTTCCTCCGCTCTTCTTGGATCGCCACTTTCAGCTCCTTCACGTTTTTGAATTGGCGGCCATGATGGGAAAACTTATGTTAAGAGTATGGACCACAAGTTCTCGATAGGGTTTAGATCGGTACTAAGTTCCGGCCAATCGAGAACTGCAGTGCCTCGAGACTTTAGGAACTCCATTGTTTTCTTGGAGCGATGAATTTTTTCTCAAAGGCAACAAGAACTTCATCACGCTTTCATTAAATTGGGCGTTCGAGGTGGGCATGGAAATACTATTCTAAAATGCTATAATTTATGCAGTGTTTAACCGATTTCGCTGAAATTTTATATGTGATTTTGGGGGATGAATGGGTAGCATGTTTATTCTGAAAATTTGCGGTCCGCCCACTGCTACGCCCCAAAATTTGTAATGCTCTGTAACTCGGGTCATATTCAAGGGATTTCGGTAAAATTTTGGATTTGGTGCTGGGAGGTGAATGGACAGAGGGATAACTATTGAAATTTAAGATCCGCCCACTGCCACGCCCTAAAATTTTTAAAGCTCTGTAACTCGGGTGCTATTCAAGGGATTTCGGTGAAATTTTGGATTTGGTGCTGGGAGGTGAATGGGCAGAGGGATGACTATTGAAATTTAAGATCCGCCCACTGCCACGCCCAAAAATTTTTAAAGCTCTGTAACTCGGGTTCTTTTCAAGGGATTTCGGTGAAATTTTGGATTTGGTGCTGGGAGGTGAATAGGCAGAGGGATGACTTACAAAATCTATTTTTATTTCAGTTGCTTAAATAATACATATAACATTTCTACGTTAACATGAAATTACAAAATTATTGCGAGCGAAGCTGTTGGTATAAGCTAGTATTTTTTATATAATTTTTATATTACATAAAATCCTCACCCTGGGGTAAAGTTATTGTAAACTTTGTTTTACAACAATTAAATTATACCACTCTTGTTATTACTGTTGATTACATAAGGTACAAACAAGTAAAATGTATTTGTTCACGCCAACCGCGTAAATATGAACGCTACCTTATATAAATTTGTTAAATGTAGGGGGCGCTGTTGTCTGTGGCGAAATCTGCTTTCAAGTATGGCGATTTCGGTTTTGCCGACGGCTTTTTGGCTTTTTAACAATATTACAACACTCTCGTCCGAATACCATACGAAGCAGCAGCCGCCACAGCCAAGAAAAGCCGGTAAGATTTTCTGAGGAAAATATATACAAAAATAAAGAAAAGATAACTAATTTCAAACGAATTTTCTGTTTTTTTTATCTTTTTTGAAAACGATTTCGAGAGCTATCGAATAGTTCGTGTAAGAGCAAGGCCTGCGCCCAATTAGTATTACAATAACAAAGGTTATTGGGATGGCAGCTTGTAACAGGAGCACATGAAAGAAATTAACGGAATGCTATTATTGTTGTTCTTCCAAATGCTAAACTGACATATATGTGGGAGGCAAAGAAAAGTTTGTAATTTTCTAGTAATCGTCCGCATATGTGAAATTATATAGTATGTTTGAGAATAATATAATTGGCAGTCAACTAAATGAGTCGCTGATGATAAATCTGACAAATTTTGAAATAGCTATACGACTCAAGCCATGCTTGGACTGTTTCCTTTTTTGTTGTAATAAATTTAATATATATGTAATCTAGAGTGGACCGTATTTTGGCAAAATTCGATTTTCTTTCGCGCCGCACCAAATACTATGGGATAATGTAAAAAAATACTAAACAAAAATTGGGCCGATCGGTCAACGGGAAGGCGTAGCACATCGCAACTGGAAATTTCATCAGTTTAATTCGAATCTTAAAAAAAAAATCCGCGAAAGAAAATGTTACCTATGTAGAACAATAATAGTTATTTTATTGCTATCCATTTTCTATGAATGTGGAGTGTTGGCAGCGTAAAATTGTGTGGACAAAAACACACACCCAGAGAAATCTTCATGTATTTTAATTAACACTATTCATGTTATATTTACATGAAAAACATTTGTACGCAAAACAAAAACAATTCCAAAAAACTACAACTACATTGACAAAAATCGAAGCAAAACGCACACATTCACAGAAATGAGAAAAAATTTCCGAAGCAAAACGCACACATTTACACAAATGAGAAATTTTTTTTTCGAAAATAAAAATATATTCGACTATTCTGTCAAATGGAAAATTTGAAAATAAACAGAAGAAATTTTTGAATTTCAAAACAAATTTGTTTTTGTCGACCTGAACGAGAGAAGCTCAGTGGCACAGCGTGTAGATGCGTAACTTATAAACATTAGGTCCAGTGTTCGAATCTCGTCTGAGTTGAAAAAAGTTTTTTTAAATAGAAATTTTTAGATTTCAAATTCAGATTGGTCTTTGGACGACATGAATTTATGAAGCGCAGTAGCACAGAGGGTAAAGTGATAAACTCAAGATCCGAAGGTCCAGCGTTCAAATCCAGTTCAGTGTGAAAAGGTATCTATTCGAAATGGTAAATTTAATTTGAAAATAAGTTAAAGAATGGTAAATAAGGAGGAACTGTGGTTTACAATTTTATAAAAAAAATTTAATTAAAAAAACTTTTTCCGGAACGGGGACTCGATCCCCGTACTTCCGTTTATGAGGCCGACTGCCTAACCCCTGAGCTACCGGCAATGATTTGAATGAACGCATATTTACCAGTTTTCCCAGTTTAATCACAAACCTCTTCACACGTACACGTACACATATAGGAGAGTGTCATTTTTAACAATAGCATCTTGTTAAAACAACCTGAAAAATCGGTTTGATAAATATTAACCACAAAATTGGTTAAAAATTGGTTAATTTAACACGATTTTTTCTCTGGGTGCATGAAATATTGTTCAAACATTAAACATTTGTTGTTGCTTATCTTGCTGCGTTGGTCTCTTTAGAAAGACCATAAGAAATACAACTTCCGTGTATCAGGTCACACATAATAATTTACCAGCTGAATGCCACACTCATGGAATTTACCCAGACAGATAATTGTGTAGATCATTGTGTTTCTGTTCAAGGATTATACCTAGTTTTAAGATATTTTGTACCTAAGAGTATTCATAAAGAGGTGTGGTAATTTTGGTCCTGCGAGCATTTGGTCCTACAAGCCATTGAGAAAAGCGTCAATGGAGCTGATATCAGTGGGTGAATACAGTGAAAACTAAAAGTTATATAAAAGTTCCTGAGTGAAAATTCTTTGATTGAAATGACATCCAGAATGACGGAGCTACTGCGGACACAGGAGACTCTGTACCACGGATCAACCAACTTTGTGAAGCAGATTCCGAGCAAGGACTGCTAAACACTTGAATTCAAAGAAAATCACAATAAGATTCTGAACCTGAATGAAGTTGTCAACCATCAATACTTTACAAAGAAGGGTATTTGAAACCACGAAGGAAAAAGGGTCCAAGTGTGGTTTGCAGCAATTACGCAAAACATCTAACAAAACAGGTGATAAAGTCAGCTGTGCCTCAGATGTCTTCTCCATCATTTTCAAAAAAGGTGTACCAGGGATTGGAGCTGCCAGTTCTGTAAGAAATCATCGCACCACACTTTGCTGGCTAGGTACGTATAGGGAGAATAATGTGGACAAATGTGGACATAAGCAAATACATATAGTGGACATATGGGGGTCGTAAGGGTGACATATGGGTCTGTAGAGGGGACATAGGGGGCATTTGGATGATGTGGAAAAATATAGGAGGTTACAAACTTTCGACTGATATGACCGAATTTGTCGCAGATTTCTGCGGTCGTCAAAAAGCGTTTTGTCATTTTTTTTTATCATTTATCACTTCAAAAACTTTTCATAAATGACTCACTCATAATCGAAATTACAAAAAATAAATTTGAAAAAGGCAGTAAAAAAATTCAAATATCATTTGCGTGCCTTTGAATAAACGTAGAATCGATTGCGAAACTGCATTTGCAACGAGAATTCAAAAGTCAGCGGTCAGTTAATCGCGCAAGAAAATTTGAATGTCAGGTGGGATTACAGCTGCCACCAAGTATGACTTCAAAAATATTTTGGGTGAATCATGCCGGGTGGGACTACCTACTGCGTCCTTGGATTTTAAATCATATCAGGTGACCGGTGGGTCAAAATTTTACTTTTTTGCTTGCGATTCTAGCGACAGAGCATAGAATCGATTGCGCAATTGTCACCAACAAGAAAAATCATATTTTTGCTACCGTTTCCGCCCAGTGATGCATTCGCGCAACACTGTTTGGAAAATTGAAATGCAAGTATTTATTTTGCTTTCAGCGATATCTTTTTTTCTTTTCTTCATAAATTAAAGATTCGAACTAAATAAAACTAAAAGGTTGTTGTTATATTTTTTAAAAATCTTTGAAAAGGCATTTTTTTGGTCATTTTTGTTATCTCGGTGGGGGCGGGGGAGTGGTTTAAAGTCTTTGTATCCAATATTTTATGAAGATTGAACCTTAACTAACGAAATGATATCATTGTTTTTAAAAAAAAATAGTTTTATCTATTTTTAATCTTTTTTTTTCGCGCAAACGCAACTGTGTGCGGAAATGGGTTAAGAACCATAAATTATGGAACAGCTGCAGCACCGTATTTGGCTGTGCGCACTCTTCAGCAAATCGCAACCACATACTGCAGTAATGACAGCGAATTGTGCACCATAATTAATGATGACTTTTACATGGACGACCTAATGTCAGGAGCACATCCACTGATAGCTGCCGAAATATCTACATGAAACTAAATGATTTTATTTGACTAAATGGCTGTAGAATGATATGAAGTTGTTGCGAAATTTATGCAATTCGAAAGCGAATGATGTTACCAAATCCAAGGCAACGACACTGTGAAAACTTTGGGTCTACATTGGGATTCACGAACGAACAGCGTCAGATTTAAAGTTAAAATGTTTACCATTAAAAAGGTAACTCAGAGGACGGTGCTATCGCACTTTGCCAAAATTTACGACCCAATGGGTTGGGTCGCTCCTGTGACAGTGATCGGAAAACGCCATGGTTTATAAAAAATGAACACATCCATAGAGATTTACAAATGTCGAAAATATCTGATGAGATACCGAAACGTAATACAAAGTATGCAGATAAGCTAAAATTGCACCCTAATATTCTAGCTCGAACCTTAATAAAACCCACCCGACCCTTACGTCTGAAACGAAATTATTCTATTGCCTTTGAATAGATAATTCAGGGACACCCTCGTCGATGCAGCCGTTCGTCTATGCCGACATCCTATAGATGCCGACATCCAGTCAACGTCTACATCGCCTTGATATATACATTAAGTTGTCCAAATCAGTGGATAAGGTCAACTAGTACTATGTTAAATCTGTTATGTAATGTCTAATTATTTTGTTCAAAATTATTGTTAGTTCTAATTTTTATTTTTGAAGATTCAATAAATAAATTATATGCGGTTAAAAAAAAAAAATTTTGTAAAGCTGCAAGTTGAGCTATTTTGGATTTGGGCGGGAGTGGCCGCTGCAGCTGCTTGGGAAAGCACAAGTGTGAATTTTCTAACAGTTGTGTTTATTTCGTTTTTCGTTTTTAGTGACACATTAGGGTTAATGTGGGAGCTTATATACTTCCGATATTTGAGCCAGTTTGTGAGTTTATTAGTCAATTTATCTGGTGGGTTGACCTCAGAGCTTGGGGTGTACTTTTTTGTGATATAAGTAGGCGTATGGTCTGATAAGAGATCTAGAGAAGATTCTATAGTCAATTGGCTCCATTTTACAGTTTTAAATACTGCAAAATCAATGACGTCGGGAGTATTTCGACTGTCAGTTGGCCAATAAGTTGGAGTGCCAGAGGAGACAACGTCAAGTGCGAGTCTGTTGACAGAGTTCAATAGGAGCCTGCCCTTTGGTGATATTAGGCGAGAGCCCCAATATGTGTGTTTGGCGTTGAAGTCGCCGGCAACAAGAAACTTTGGTCCAAGAGAATAGAAAAAAGTCTGGAATTGTTGCTCAGTTATTTTGTGTCTGGGCGGGCAGTATATAGCTGTTAATGTAAGGCCTTTTAAGTATTCATCGAGAGAAATACTTGTCGCTTGAATATATTCTGTGCAATAATTCTGTAGAGCATAATGTTTTATCCTGCTTTTTATGAGAATAGCGGAACCACCTCTAGCGTTTCCGCTTGGATGCTTTGTGTCATAGAGTCTATATCCTGGTAGATTGAAAAAGTGTTTTTCAGTGAAGTGAGTTTCAGAAATTAGCATAACGTCTATGCTGGACTCTTTCCAAAACTCGAGAAATTCTAGTTTGTGAAGACACAGGCCGTTTGCATTCCAAAATGATATTTTTAAACCATTCATGAGATGTTGTAGTAAAAGACTTTGATTTTTAATCATTTTTTGCATCATATTTTGCATACCAGACATAAATTGTGACATATTTTGTATGAACACTTGCAGAGTTTGTTCAAGAGAACTGCTAGGGGGAGCAGGTTGCGTGAACTCGGAGACTGAGTTGTGTCCTTTTAAAGCGCTGGCGTAGAAACGTCTTGATTTACATAAGTAGGTACATTGGATTGTGAGGGATTTGTTGAGATTTTTCTTAAATCCTGTTTTAGGGGGAAAGCATCAGCTTTGGGAATAGCCTTGCTTTTGAAGGATTTGTAGATGGGACAGCCTCTATAGTTTGCTGTATGGTTGCGACCGCAATTGCTGCATTTTTTTAACATTTGTATCCTCTTTAGTTTTTTTGCACAAGTTTGTGGAGTGGAGAGGAGCTGGGAAGTGTGCAATACGATTTTGTGTGACCGTATTCTTGGCAATTTTGGCACTGAATTGGTCATCGGCTCTTCCACTGTAATTTTGCGATGGAGGAGATACCGCAGTGAGTAAATTGGGTGAGATTCCCTCTTTTTTAGGGACTTTGGATCAAATTCCAGCTCCACTCAAAATAGTGGTTGGGGAATTTTATCTCGATTTTGTATGTTAAAAACGGATTTAACGTGGAAGCGCTCTTCGATTAAAGCGCTTTTGATTACATTGCATTCAACAAACGAGTCAATGCCTTTCAGGACAACGGAGAGACCTTTGGAGTTTTTGAGTTGATATGTGTAATAGCTCTTTTTTGAATTATCGAAGGATTCGACAAATTGTTCCATGAATTTCACACTGCAACACATAACTTTCATGAAAAATTTTAACAAAAAATTGCGCAATGTGAAATTCATGGAAGAAGGGATGGTTGTAGGTACGGAAAGACGTAAAGCATATCGGCGCAGGCGAAAAAATTTTAACAAAAAATTGCGCAATTTTTCATCAAAGTTATGTGTTTACATTGCAACTCATCGAAGAAAGGATGTTGTTTATAGGTAGAGTTTGGTAACACAGTTCCGTTCATAAAAAATTAAAAAAAATTTGCGAAATTTTTCATGAAATATATAATTTAATTTAATGAACGTGGCAGTGAACTAGTGTAGAATTCCCTCAAGCAATAATGTAGTGCAAAAACAAATAAAGTGTATTTGAAATTTAATAATACAGCGCCGCAGGGAAAAAATATAATCGTAGTACTTTTTGTTTAATATCGTTGTAAATGATTTTTTACACCAAGTATTACATATTACATAGTAAATGAAAGGTAAATAAAAAAGAGTAAAAAACTAGTTTTTTAAAAAATAACCCTTTAACCGACTAAAAAGCATTGCCGGAGCTGCTAAAGCGGAATACTTTATGGTGGAAAGGTCCATCCTGGAATGTGTACAGAATGATGCAGTTTCATCTTCGGTGGCAACACTAGAGAACAACGTGCTGACAGGGTTGCTGACTAAGTATTCACGAATTGAAAAGCTGGATAGAGTAATTGCATATGTGCTGCGGTTATTGACAAGCTACCGTTGATGAGCTAAAAAAGGCAAGGATTGTTGCAGTACGGAATCAGAAACAGTTGGATTTTTCACAAGAAATACGCTGTTTACGAATGAGAAAAGAAATTGAAACAAAGAATAAAATATTGTCGCTGAATCCATTCCTGGACGATGACGGGCTGCTGAGAGTCGGTGGCAGGCTTCAAAGTGCAGAGATGCCATACGATGCAAAACATCCTCATGCAAAACATGCTCATCAGATTACGTTACTCGGTGGTATAAATTTGATGAGAATCATCATAAGGCTAATATATTGGATCATATTTATCATATCATATTGGATTGCGAAATACTTTGAAAAAGTACATAAGAAGCTGTGTGTCTTGTGCAAGGTATCGGCTACTCCTCAACAGATTTTGGGGAACCTACCGAAGTGCAGAGTGTTCCAAAGGTCGTAGTCAAAAAAGCTACAAGGGATACATAGCCGTATTTGTATGTATGGCAACAAAGAGGAAAGAGCACAAACATATTCTCCGACAATGGAACTAATTTCGTGGGAGCATCCAGAAAGATTGATGGCGAATTAAAGAAAGCCATAAAAAGCAATGGGGATGTAGTCCCAGTTATTGAATTAATAGGCACTTCTCCTGGCAAGTACTCACTTCGGAGGAATCTGGGAGCCCGGGTTAAATCTGTAAAATATCACCTCAACAGAGTGATTGGCGACACAACATTAACTTACGAGGAGTTTTCGACAGTGTTAACACAAATAAAAGCAGTCTTAAATTCTCGACCATTGTATGTATTTGGTGACGGAATCTCTGACAACGATGCGATTACACCTGGACATTTTCTAACTGTTCGACCACTTATAGTGCTTCCGGAACCAATTGCTGAAGAGAGAGTTGGCGCGTTAGACATATGGAAGTTACTGCAGAAACTGCGCCCCGATTTTTGGAAAAAATGGAAAGAGGAATATCTACATACATTACATCAAAGATATGAATGGAAGCGAATGACTCCAGATATCGAAAAAGGACAAATTGTTCTGATCAAAAGCGAATTAACTCATGCTGCAAAATGGCCAATGGGGAAAGTTATTGAGCAGCATGCAGGAGCAGATGGAAAAGTCCGAGTGGTAACCATAAAGAATAAGGACGGTGTATTAAAGAGGCCAATAACTAAATGATGTCCTCTTGAGGTAAATGAGGATTTAAGTAACTCAGTTAACACAGTGGAATTAAATATACACACAACATCCAGAGCTAAAAATACAGCTACGTGCAGTACAAAAATTGCTTTATCATTTATATTATTGATGCTGATGATTAATTCTGTTGCTACAATGAGCAGCACTAATGAAAGCACAGCAAAGACGACAGTGCAGAACCTGAAAAATACAACGGCTATTTATTTGGATCCATTGTGACACGTCGATGTAGTTACATCATCCTGGAATTTGATTATATATTACGATATACTGCCATACCTGCGACTACAAGAACGAGCAAGAAGTCCCAGGAAATGCGTCCAAAGCTAAAGGCATTTCAGAGTCAGTGCTCAACAGTTCTTGACAATATGAAGAGGCAGCATACTATCAATGAGAACAACAACCTTTTCATACTAACAAATTATAAGAGAGTGAAACGTGCTCCTTTTGAATTCGTAGGATCTATCAAACACGTCCTTTTTGAAATGATGGATGAGGATGATCGCAAGGCTTTAGAGGACACCATGCTAAAGTTACTAGACAATCTACATGATATAAAGGCACTTGCTAGTCAACAGACGTCATTGGTGGATTTCACAATAAATGCTCTGAAGAGCACCACTAAAGAAGTGAATTTACATTTCAACGAGTTGCATTCACGGGTAGAGAATATTAGCGATACCATGAAGGAAACTTATTTCGTATATCGCGAATCAATAAAATTTTGTATTGTAGCTAGGTAGTGCCAGTTGGGCACCCTCTTCTACCTGTCCTGTTGAATTTCTTAACACATTTTTAGTAGCTCCTAAGTAGCTTGAAATTTTTTGACGAAATTTTTAGAGGAAGCTTCTGTTAGCATTCTTATTTAAAATTTGGTATCAGAAAATATTTACAATTTTTCAATTAGATTTTCCAAGGTGGTCGAAAAATCGACCATTAGCCCAAAACGTATACATTTTTTGAAGATTTTGATTTCCGAAATTGTTTGTAAATATTAACCATATTTTTTTCCTCCTCGAGAATTATACGCCTTGTCGTGGTGTGGGGGCTGAGTAGGGTCAATGATTCTCGGAATTATCCCAGAAGAGTCCTGAAACCAAGATATAATCATGGGCTGGATCAAGGTGTCACACGACCAGTGCCGAGGATCAACCAAGCTGGGGGGCCCATTTAAATAGCGCAGGAGTATCCGAATACCAGGCGCCCTTCGAATTAGCCAGACCGGAGGCGATGTGGTGGGACGAACAGTGGGGGCCCCGTGCGGGTGGATCCTTATCTTCAGCTTTGTGTGACAAGGCTGTCGGTGGCGTTTCCGCATCTTCAGTTTTGTGTGACAAGACTGTTGGGCGGTTGGACGAGGAGCCCAGACCTAGCAAATCAAGGGGGCAACGGGTTTCGACCAAAAAAAGTGTTGCCCCTTCAAAGTTGGTGTATCGGGATCGCCGCTCTGCTGCGGAGAGGCTCCTGAAGATACGCTGACCGCGAAGCAGAAAGCTTCTCTTCTCTGGGCTAAAGGAATCATGGCCCAGGACAGAGTTCCTGTCAAGGGCGACCTTACCTCCAAAAGACAGCGGTCAGTGGAGGAGTCGCCCAAGATGGCCAAAAGGACAAAACGCACAACACATCTGTGCGGTCCTACAGCGAGGTAGGTAGCGAAGGGAAGCCTGACGATGGGGGATACTCTGTTGAAAAATGGAGATGGATTGAGTCTGGCCTTTCGGGAGTCTTTATGAGGGTCCTGAGTGGCAATCTTGGACCGATTCCCAGCTCTTTGCGTGTGCAGACAAGCGAGCCGTGACCCTGCTCAAAGCCGCCGCTTCGATGCTGGGTTAGGTTTGGCCTGGGGCGCGTCCCGAAGCCGTGGATAAGGACATGGTCCCTTCACGGCCGAGGGCCAGCGTCTGGTTGCCCGTGGACCCTCCTGATGCCGAGGGTATTCTGACTATTTTGAAAGTCACGAACCCAAATCTTCCGACTCACAATTGAAAGGTTGGTAGGCTGGAAGATCCAAAGGGACCCCGTAGACAGGCCGTTTTTTTGCTGAACGCGGAATCTCTTGGTCCCCTATCGGCATCTAAGGGGGTAGTCAACTACGGCTTTACTAATGTAGTCCTCAAAGTGTATAAGAAGGACGAGGCTACAGAATGATGTGTGCTCCAACCGAATCCACGACTGCAGTCGGTGTTACTGATGTGGTCATGGAGGATGGGACGGGCACTTTGACGGTACACGACGGTCTTAACAGTAGCGATGAATCTTCTGATTCAGACTTGTTGGGGGGACGTTTGGCCTTTATCAGGAGGAAGAGCTAATGGCTTCCTCTGATACTGAAGACGAAGCCAATAATACTGTGGTGGAGAAGTCTGCATGTTTTGAGGATGCTCAGAATACTGCAGATTAATCTTCACCACTCCAAACTGGCTTCGGCCTCACTTCTTCTTCGCCTGGCTACAGGAGGAGAGGATATTGTCCGTATCCAAGAACCATGGGTCTGTGGGGACCATATACTTGGATTAAGGGCAAGCAACTACAGACTGTATGCTTCATCGGATAAAGGTACTCCAAGATCTTGTATCCTAGCGAAGAGCAGTCTTAATATTTTCATGCTCTCTAATTACAGCGATCGAGACATCGTCGTGCCAAACCTGGAGCTGGCCTCAACCAGTTACTGGGTCACCTCGGCGTATATGGCCCATGACCATCAAGGGCCCCTTCCTCCAGGCCTACTGGGGAGGGAGATCGATGAAGCGAGCAGACTAAGGCGTGGGCTCATACTTGGATGTGAACGCGCACCACACTGTCTGGGGTAGCACGGACATTAACGAAAGGGGTGAGTCCATTTTTGACATTATATGCAGTAACCTACTCATCTGAAATAAGGGTAACGAAGCAACCTTTATTACTTCCAATAGGCAGGAGGTTTTGGACATACCCTTTTCTGATCATCGATATCTGCAATTCGGTTTAAACGACCTTCCCGCAGTTCAAATACCTTTTAGGAATTTTAGAAGAACGGACTGGGAAACATATAAATTAATAGTGGCTGAAATGCTACCTCCTTCTCCACCTATTGAGGAATTGGCAAGATCAAAACTTGATAGTATAGTGGATACCTTAACGTCGGTCTGAGAATGTCAAAGCTCTTAGGAGTCAATGTAGGAAGCTCTTCAACAAAGCAAAGAAGTCAAGAGCTGCTTGTGACTGGGACTTTTACAAGAATAGTCTTAGGATTTTTAAATAAGAAGTAAGGAAGGCTCAGCGCGACTCTTGGAAACTCTTCGTTGGCAGCATTGATAACACATCTGAGGCGTCTAGGCTTCGGAAAGTTCTTGCTTCGAATCCGTGCCCCACGGGCTGTCTGAAAAGGTCAGATGGTTCTTGGACTAGCTCTAGTGAGGAATCTCTCGACTTATTGTTAGACACTCACTTCCCAGGATGCTCTAGATCAGATCTGAGGAGCATTCCTGATACCCGTATATCGGGTATCTCTAGTGAATTAATATCTGAAACCAAAATAAATTGGGCAATTAATAGCTTCAAGCCCTTCAAATCGCCTGGCCCAGATGGGGTTATTCCTGCGGAAATGCAGAACGCCTTGGAGCGGGTAAAATATCTCATACTGGTCCTAAGGACCTCCGACCAATTAGCTTGTCGTCGTTACTTCTGAAAATTTTAGAGAGACTCATCGACAATCATCGTCGTCGTAGCATCGACAGCAAATTTCTGTTGGCTTGGCAACATGCTTACTTCAAAGGGAAGTCTGTGGAAACAGCTTTACATTCCTTGGTAGGCACCATTGAACAATCTCTTTTTATTAAGGAATACACCATGGTAGCTTTCCTCGACATAGAAGGAGCTTCCAACAATGTCACCCCCCTAGCTATCACCAGTGCACTAACAAATCTAGGTGTCGATGCTTCACTCAGAGAATTGATATTTCAGCTACTCATATTTCATATTTACTACTTGACCTAATCGATTTGGACAACCTATGTATGTATCATTCATCATTCATGGAATTGCTGAGGGTTACGGGGCTTTCTATTCAAATGCAAATAGAATAGTTACGCTTTAGAAGTTTCTAGCACACTAGTGTCAAAGGGTACGCCGTTTGTAACGCCCAGAAGGACGTGTGTCCGGTATAGAAAAGTATATATATTCTTGATCAGCATCACCTCCTGAGTCGGTTAGGCCATGTCGTCCGTCTGTCATTTCGCTCGATAATTTCTGTTATTTTGCGAATGATTGGACGGTATTGAAAATGGGCAACATCGGATAAAAACCACGCCTACCTCCCATTCAAAATGGCCCCCAAATTTGTATTACTTTCGTTTATCTTGAGAAACACTGAACCGATTTGGAAGCGGTTTTTTGCATTTGGTTGGAAATGAGGTCGGGAACGAAATGGAAATGAAACTGTAACGAAATGGAATCGGACCGGAACAAAATAGAATTGGAACAACATTTTTAAATAGATCAGGGAATGGAATTTATCGATAAATATTGAAAAAATATTGATAAAATATCGATAAACTATCGAAAAATTTCGAAAAATTGTCGATAAAATATCAAAAAATTGTTGACAAAAATTCGATAAAATTTATTTTAAATTTCCATTAAATATCGAAAAAATTTCGGTAAAGACCATTTTTTTAAAAGATTCTATGCTCGCTCGAGTTTTTCCAATTTCATGCTGAGCATCGTCGGCCAAACCGATTGCCTTAACCAAATCAATATTTTTTTTTTTGGAAAATTTAGACTCAATAGCAGCGAGTGTTGGTATGTATATTAAAACCACAATCTTGACAGTCAAAATAAATTTTCAAATTTAAAAAAAATTTTAAATAAAATCGTTGCGTACAAAAATTGGAAGACGTTTGTGGATTGTTGCTGTATCGAACGGACATCGCGGGAAAAGGTCAGACGGATGAAAACAAAAAATGAGCAAGTACAAAGACAGGATTCCTGTCGAAAGGCCACTGAAAAAATTGCATTTCGTATCAATTTGAAAATTTAAATAATTAAATAAAAAAAAAAAAATAACAGAAAAAAGAACATAAGGCTACTCAAAAAAAATAGATATCTCATTCCCGTAATTTTTCTGGTTCGTTTAGAACTAAAAATGAGATCAGTGAAGTTTGGGAGTTGTCGGACCACGTTTGATGGACCCAACTAAATCCGGAAGTTTTAAAATTCACTATATATGGGAAAATATTGAATTTTTCAAAATTTATTGCTATTGAGCTAGTTTTTTAAATTTTTTGGTTTTAAGTAGCTTTCTAATAAGGTGCAAATAGCCCGATTCGGATCAATAATGTTGAAACCATAAATGCATATTTACAAGTTAAAGAATACTTTATATTGTAATGAATATGAAATTATTGAATTAAAGTGGATTTTTCGTATGATTTTTGTCTATAAGATAAAAGTTGCTCCTATAACCTAGTAGCAAAGCTCCGCATAGTTAATCGAGAATTTAACTTCGTTAACCCAGTAATAGTTAATCAAAAATTGAACTTCGTTAAATTAAAAAGTTAATTTCGTTGAAATGTTAACTTCGTTAAAAGTTAAATTAAATAGTTAAATTTTCTATAAAAAACAAAAAACATAAAAAAACATTTTAACTACAGTGAAATCCCTCATAACCGGACACTCACCGTCGCAGTGTTTTTGTCCGGTTATTATAGATGTACGCTTATGGGGGTGTATTTAAAAAAAAATGGTTTGAATTGCATCCAAGTTATCATAAATTGTCTTTTATTTAATATTTTGTACGAATTTATGAATATGTACATATTTAATGAAGAATGTTACATATACATACATACTATATACATACATGTATACATATATATAGGGTTACCAGACGTACTCTTTTAAAGAGTACAGTACTCTTTTTTAGGCCCTCCTCTTTTTTACTCTCACTTTTTCCCGAAAGTACTATTAAGTACTCTTTTTCTTATTTCTTGGACTTTATCATATAACAGCTGAATGTATCGCCACAGTAAGGTCACCCATTTTTATTATTCGTCAGAATTAAAATAAAAACCGTCAAATATTTTGGTATATATATTAGTTTGAATCATCTTTCGTCACATTGCATTCAAAAAGTTACCAAAATTCTTAAATTCTAGGATTAAAAAAAAATTAGTTGAGACTAAGGCATTCAATCCTGGATCCGGAACGTTTTCTAAATCCCGGAAACCCGGGAATCCCGGGATTCAAAAAATTTTATTTTATGCATTGTTCAAGATACTTTTCCACAAAAATACTGCAGTGCGTTTACTTTCAATTCAATTGGTAAACACAAAAAGCTCACTTTCGTAGACTTAGTGCTACACACACAAAAAATTAAGACAATTTTTGTCAATAACAGTAAACAAAACATTTTTATCGATCTGAATAAAATTTTTTCAAATTGAAACAATTTTTTTATTTGACAAAAAGGTAGATAAATAATAAAATTATTTTGTTGACCGTTTGAGTGTTGTACTTTTGAATGGATTCAGCGCGGCAAAATAAATAATAAAGCAACTCAATTTAACACATAAATTACACTCTGCAACAATTTGAGGCACATTTTTTAGGGCCTCTACGAAAAGATGAAAAAATGCATTATGACGTCTAAAAAAAAATTGTGATGAGGTGGAGCAAAACCTTGATCGGGTTTTACTCCCACATATAATACTTTCATCCCACAAAAATTTGGTTGAGGCCCTATAACTTCTGTTGCACAATGTTATCAAACTTTTTCGATCATAGTAATTTAAAATTAATAACTTTTGGTTTGATTTTATTTATTTTAAATTTTGTTTTGTTTAATGCAATATTTATTAAATATTATTTCTACGTTGAATTAAAAAAAAATTAAGCTTAAAATATTGTTGCAACAGTTTTTTCTTTAATCCCGAAAGTCCCGAACAAATCCCGGGATCCCGGGATTGTAATTTCAAATCCCGAAATCCAGGGATTTTCAAAAACACTTCGGGATTGAATGCCTCAGTTGAGACCTACCACTTTTTTAACCAAAATATTAAAAAAAAATTTTGAATGTCTTTATCGAAAACAATCCAAATATATCGCCAAATTTTTCAATTTCTTGAGGAGGGATCGAAATATTAGCACCCGGGGTCTTAAATTTAGCGTTATACTTATTATTCGCTTAATTAGTATGTCACTTAGACCCTTTGAAGTTTGAAATTTAAAATCAATAACGCCTAAAGAAAACTAAGTAGTAAATTTTAATTTTGAGTCCGCGTATACGTGTGTACTTAATGAGTTTGTTACTTATATAAATACAGTTTATTTTTAATTTTTGACTTTCAAAAAAAATGTGGTCTAAAATCGAGGAGTTTGTACTCTTTTTGACTCAAGAGAATCTGGTAACCCTACATATATACATAGATAAAGTTCTTATTTTTTTTTTACAAGTCTTTACATTTCAATACTACTTTGGTTGAAAAAATTTTGCTTAAACATTGTTTCTTTTAATTTAAAATCTTAAATTTCAAGAACGAATCGTTTCTTTTGTTTTTTTTATTTCCGCGCTTGTGTTTAACCAATATTAAACCTATGAAAACAAAAAATTGTGCATAATTTAATTTTTTATAGACATCAAACTTTACTTTTCTGCAATTTCACGCACGGACAATTTATCTTTTTCAAACACTTTAATAATTTCCATTTTTTCTTTAATAAGCAGCATATTTTTTTTTGTGGTATGTTACTGCGGATTTATAAAAACACAATTCACATGCAACTTATTTAACAAACTGAATGAAAAAGCCACCCTCTATTTGACACATACGGCATTAATGTCCACGTACACCGAACCAAAAAAATGCTAAGAGTACCATCAAATCTTCAAATTTCGTTGACAAAATATGGCCGATAGTGATACATATCAAATTTGATACTACGTCTTTAACATTTATATGAAAGAGTGGGGAATTGATGGGATACCAACTTAATTTTGATAAGGATCCAACTTAAATTTACATGAGAAAATGAGAAAACAATTCGCTCCAAAGAAATTACGAAAAAGGAGAAAAAGAGAAATGTATTCGTCTGATTATGCATTAGGTGCTGTACTTTCTCAAGGAGAAATCGGAGAAGATTTACCAATTTCATATGCCAGCAAATCTTTGAATAAGCATGAATTAAATAAGCCAGTTATTGAAAAGGAACTTTTGGCGATACATTGGTTTCTTTAGACCATATTTATTTGGACGCAAATTTATTGTGGTTACTGATCACCGACCATTAGTTTCTTTATTCTCGCACAAGAATCCATCTTCAAAGCTGACGAGAATACGAGTAGATCTGTCTGACTATGATTATGAAATTGTTTACAAACAGGGAAAGATCAATACAAACGCTGACGCATTGTCAAGGATAATAAAAAAAGAGTAAAAAACAAGTTTTTTAAAATATAACCCTTTAACCGACTAAAAAGCAGAAAATAAATTTTCTTTAAATTAATTTCTGCAATTTCGATTTAAAATTAAGGGTTTTTGCTACTTTGTTCCTAATATCATTGCAAATTTTGAAGTAGCCAAAAACCCTTAATTTTAAATCGAAATTGCAGAAATTAATTTAAAGAAAATTTATTTTCTGCTTGTTAGTCGGTTAAAGGGTTATATTTTAAAAAACTTGTTTTTTACTCTTTTTTTATTTTCCCCTTTTTTTTTAAAAAAAATTTTTTTTTCGGTGTATTTCTTTCCCATTTATATTTTGCCCGAATAGTTTTTCTTCTTAAATTTTTACATTTAAAAAATTTTTTTTGGTTTAAAAAAAAAAATTGTTCCCCCCTTTTTTTCCCCCTTTTTTTTCCTTTTTTACTCTTTTTCCCCAATGCTAGCCTATGTGAAAAATTTCAGCCCTGTAGCTTAAAAAATACGAAAGTTAGAACTTTAAATTGGCTCCATTTCGCTCCCCTTTGCCCCCACACCCCACTTTCCAAAGGGTATAAAAAATCATTTTGTCAATAAGAACCCAATAAGAATCATCATTGTAGCTTGAAGGAATCGGAAGTTATGTCATGTTTAAAAAAAAAAAGTTTGAGTCCCCCACGGCCCCCTACGCCTCTGATGGACCCCAAAATTTAATAGAATGCATTGTCACCGGAGTTCTATCAGTGTTTTCAGCTCTCTAGCTCATGTGGAAGTGTATGAAAAAGCTCGCCGCAGATTTGAGGATATATATATATATATATATATATATATATAGTCCGCCCAAAGCAAGTTAATATAAGGGTTATAATAAAAAATAGACTCAGATTTGTTAAGAACAATGATTCCGAAAACGGAAGATAAGTCCGCGAAGAAAACATTAGTAATGACAAGGGGCATGACTGCAAAGGACATTGCAGAGAAGAACGTAGATAAGGAGAAATGCGAGTCTCAATCGAAGTCTGATCAACTTCATTGTTGGGACTGCACGTCCATTTCTGACGTTAAAAATGTGAAAAAGTTGAAATTTATTATAGAGAGCGATTTGAATATTAGGGGTCCCCAAAGAATTGAAATATTAAATAATTTAATACTGGTACGATGTAGTGATAATCTGAACAAATTCGATTTGTCTTTAGAGAAGCTATCATCGAGGATGAATACAGTAAATATTAAAGAGCTAGCGCTAGACGAAAATGACATGATATTTCGGTATATGTCAAAGGAAAAGTTTAAGAATTTATATAATGTGTTGCAACACGATAGATTAAAGAATAAACGCTCAGGAGTCAAGATATTAATATACAAATGTCCCCAAAGAATAGAAGATGAAGTAAAAAAAAATAAATTGATAGAAGAATATCACAATTCGCCTTGCGGAGGGCATTTCGGAATCAGAAAAACCATTTTAAAACTAAAACAAAGATTTGTGTGGAAGAATATGAGCAGAATGGTAAAAAATTTTGTGTCAAGTTGCACAAAGTGTGCGTTAAATAAACAAATAAGACATACAAAGGAACAGTTGATAGTCACAAAGACGCCAAGCACAAGTTTTGAAATCGTTCAAATTGATACTGTGGGACCATTGAGAATTTCTAATGGTTATCGCTATATTTTGACAGCCCAATGTGAATTAACAAAATTCGTTCTGGCATTTCCCATGGAAACCAAAGATGCAGACACTGTAGCACACACTCTCGTAAATTATTCTCAAGTACGGTTGTTTTAAAGTGCTAAAGTCCGACAAAGGAACCGAATTTGTAAATGAGCTCATGGGCAACATTTGTAAACATTTAAAAATGCAACAAATATTTTCGGCACCATATCATCATGAAACTATCGGTGGTGTAGAAAGAAACCACAGGGTACTTAACGAATATGCTTGCATTTGCCGATGACCAAGAATGGGACAAGTGGGTTTCATTTTACACTTTTGCGTATAACACTACTCCAAATGTTGATACGGAGTACACGCCGTTTGAATTAGTTTTTGGTAAATTACCGTATTTGCCGAGTGATGACATTATGAAAAGTGAGCCTGTGTATAACATGGAAAATTACGCGAATGAAGTTAGTTTCAGGCTGAAGGCATCTATAGAAAAGGCAAAAGAAATCATTAATAGAGTTAAATTGAAAAGAAGAAATGACAGCGAAACAAAAATAAATCCATTAGTCGTAGATGTAGGAGATTTAGTTATAGTAAAGTTAGGTGGTAGAAGGAAAAACCAGAGTCCTTACCATGGACCTTACAAAGTAGTAGAAGTAGATGGGGTAAATTGCCTTGTAGAGATTAAGGGACATATTAAGAAACTTCATAAAAATAACTTCAAAAAATATATCGTAGAAACATAGACTTATATATCCATGTATAAATTATTAAATTTTTTTTAATTTTAAAGACTATATTTAACAATATTCAATTTTTAACATTATATATAATTTTTAAACCAAATATTATATATCATTATTTTTACAATACTTTTAATTATTCCTAGATGATCATTTTAACTGAATTGATGTTATTAAAATTTAGATTTCAAATTTGTAATATTTTTAAGGAATTCATTTATTCTTAAAATCAATTTTGTTAATTTTAATTAAATTAGTGTAAACATTTACATTATATATTTTTAAATTTCTTATCATATCAATTAATTCAATCATACTAATATTTTATTTTATAACTTTTCTTATTTTTTTTTTTGAAAATTATTTCTACACAACTAAAATTTCATTTTTCGTTTTTCCAAATAATTTTCATCTAAAGGGTAAGGGTGTGGTGTATATGCATATACTACAGTGTAGCGCACCAGCCCACAAGAGTACACAAACGAAAAAGTACCGCTAGCAGCGAACACTTGAAACTGCATTAATAGCATACGCTGCTGGCCTGAATAGGAGCACAGCATAATAGTACGTAAACCAACGTTTGTTTGCTTTTGTCACTTTTCCCTTCGCTTGCATTTCTGTCAGCGCGAGGCAGAATGAAATTTGAATCCTGGCTTTGGCAATAAATGCGATCGGCCAATGCCCTTCTGGCAGCGGTAATAAATTTTGATCATAATGTAGAAATGATTTTTGTATATAGAATTGTAGATGTAAGCATATTTTTTAGGAATTGAATGTAGTTGAAAGTAAATTGAAAAGAAATTGAAAGGGTCGCCAGGGTATAAAAGCCATGGCGATTCAGAAATAAATCAGAGATACTTTTTGGCTTTTAAACCGAAAACATCTTTCATTTGACTAATTGCGTCGACTTCGCCAATCATAACTGTCAGCGGAGGACCGCTTAAAACATCCAAACAATAGAGTAGGGGCTACTGACCAAAACAGATTTTACATAAATATTATATGGCGATCCTGTCAGGATCGCCATATTGATACTTTTTTTGATAAATTGGTATGAAAAACAATAAACTGATAGTATCACTTTTTACACTGGATTATCAATTCACAACATCAAACTTGCTACTTATCAATTATTATTCTATCAATACTACGAATTCCTGTCATTTTATAGGAAATAATGATAAGAATTCACATACTTCCACATGCGACCGCAGCTGGCTCAGCCGTGCCACCATAAAAAACTGGCTTTGAATAATTTTATACGGCTTAGAACTCTGCCAATTTTTCTGTGCCAAAACAATTACACAAATACAAAAAATGTGAAAAAATCATTTTGTAATAAAAAAAATGTCTTTATGAATGAAAATATATGATCAATAAGATAAGTTATACATGTGAAAGTGATTATTTAGTTTTTCGATGCTCAATTTCATCAAATTACAGTGAATTCAAGCTCTGTAAATTCTATTCGATTTCCAAAATTATTGAAGGGCATACATTTTACAAGGGGTAGATGGAAATATTAGCCGGTGAAATGCAATTCGCATCTATTTTCCTTTCTTTTGCGACATTTTCAGGCATCATAATAATTATGTATCATATTATATCAATTTTGGCATCATATAAAAATTAAAACATCTTTAATTTGTATGTGTTCGTTTTTTGTTGTTTCCAAAACGAATACATTTCTCATTTTCTTTTTCTCCTTTTTCGTAATTTCTTTGGAGCGAATTATTTTCTCATTTTCTCATGTAAATTTAAGTTGGATCCTTATCAAAATTAAGTTGGTATCCCATCAATTCCCCACTCTTTCATATAAATGTTAAAGACGTAGTATCAAATTTGATATGTATCACTATCGGCCATATTTTGTCAACGAAATTTGAAGATTTTATGGTATTTTTAGCATTTTTTTGGTTCGGTGTACGCGCACATTAATGTCGTATGTGTCAAATAGAGGGTGGCTTTTTCATTCAGTTTGTGTTTTGAAACAACAAATGTTTGAAAATATTATTTGGGATTTTTTTTATTTTTGTCCGTTTATTAGAGACTTATTGATCAAAATTGCTTGAAATATAGTATCCGCGTCCGGTTATTGAAATCATATTTGTATAGAAAAATTAATGAAAAAGCAGTGTCCATGAAATTTGTCCGGTTATTGAAGCTGTCCGGTTATAAGGACTGTCCGTATAGAGGAATTTCACTCTAATTTAAACCGTTTCGCAAAAAACACTTTTGGCGAAAATTTAAGCAGCAAACAGAGAAAATTGCCCATAACTTTGTCAAATCTCAACCGATTTGATTGTTTGATAGCGTTGGAAAGGTAAGAATTTACTTATTAGAAATCATTATTTTGAGAAAACCTTACGCTTTCAAATGGGAAATTTTAATGTACCTTTGACTCGATTTTTAACAAAAAACACTCCAAACTTATTAATGATTTTTTTTACAAGAAATGTCATTTAATTACTTTTTAAAAATGGGCGGATTGTGGATGGACACTTGATGGACACAGAAGTTATGACTATTTTTGTAAAGCCCAAAATTAACGTTTTTTAATGCAAGAGTACACAAACGAAAAAGTACCGCTAGCAGCGAACACTTGAAACTGCATTAATAGCATACGCTGCTGGCCTGAATAGGAGCACAGCATAATAGTACGTAAACCAACGTTTGTTTGCTTTTGTCACTTTTCCCTTCGCTTGCATTTCTGTCAGCGCGAGGCAGAATGAAATTTGAATCCTGGCTTTGGCAATAAATGCGATCGGCCAATGCCCTTCTGGCAGCGGTAATAAAATATTGATCATAATGTAGAAATGATTTTTGTATTATAGAATTGTAGATGTAAGCATATTTTTTAGGAATTGAATGTAGTTGAAAGTAAATTGAAAAGAAATTGAAAGGGTCGCCAGGGTATAAAAGCCATGGCGATTCAGAAATAAATCAGAGATACTTTTTGGCTTTTAAACCGAAAACATCTTTCATTTGACTAATTGCGTCGACTTCGCCAATCATAACTGTCAGCGGAGGACCGCTTAAAACATCCAAACAATAGAGTAGGGGCTACTGACCAAAACAGATTTTACATAAATATTATATGGCGATCCTGTCAGGATCGCCATATTGATACTTTTTTTGATAAATTGGTATGAAAAACAATAAACTGATAGTATCACTTTTTACACTGGATTATCAATTCACAACATCAAACTTGCTACTTATCAATTATTATTCTATCAATACTTCGAATTCCTGTCATTTTATAGGAAATAATGATAAGAATTCACATACTTCCACATGCGACCGCAGCTGGCTCAGCCGTGCCACCATAAAAAACTGGCTTTGAATAATTTTATACGGCTTAGAACTCTGCCAATTTTTCTGTGCCAAAACAATTACACAAATACAAAAAATGTGAAAAAATCATTTTGTAATAAAAAAAATGTCTTTATGAATGAAAATATATGATCAATAAGATAAGTTATACATGTGAAAGTGATTATTTAGTTTTTCGATGCTCAATTTCATCAAATTACAGTGAATTCAAGCTCTGTAAATTCTATTCGATTTCCAAAATTATTGAAGGGCATACATTTTACAAGGGGTAGATGGAAATATTAGCCGGTGAAATGCAATTCGCATCTATTTTCCTTTCTTTTGCGACATTTTCAGGCATCATAATAATTATGTATCATATTATATCAATTTTGGCATCATATAAAAATTAAAACATCTTTAATTTGTATGTGTTCGTTTTTTGTTGTTTCCAAAACGAATACATTTCTCATTTTCTTTTTCTCCTTTTTCGTAATTTCTTTGGAGCGAATTATTTTCTCATTTTCTCATGTAAATTTAAGTTGGATCCTTATCAAAATTAAGTTGGTATCCCATCAATTCCCCACTCTTTCATATAAATGTTAAAGACGTAGTATCAAATTTGATATGTATCACTATCGGCCATATTTTGTCAACGAAATTTGAAGATTTTATGGTATTTTTAGCATTTTTTTGGTTCGGTGTACGCGCACATTAATGTCGTATGTGTCAAATAGAGGGTGGCTTTTTCATTCAGTTTGTGTTTTGAAACAACAAATGTTTGAAAATATTATTTGGGATTTTTTTTATTTTTGTCCGTTTATTAGAGACTTATTGATCAAAATTGCTTGAAATATAGTATCCGCGTCCGGTTATTGAAATCATATTTGTATAGAAAAATTAATGAAAAAGCAGTGTCCATGAAATTTGTCCGGTTATTGAAGCTGTCCGGTTATAAGGACTGTCCGTATAGAGGAATTTCACTCTAATTTAAACCGTTTCGCAAAAAACACTTTTGGCGAAAATTTAAGCAGCAAACAGAGAAAATTGCCCATAACTTTGTCAAATCTCAACCGATTTGATTGTTTGATAGCGTTGGAAAGGTAAGAATTTACTTATTAGAAATCATTATTTTGAGAAAACCTTACGCTTTCAAATGGGAAATTTTAATGTACCTTTGACTCGATTTTTAACAAAAAACACTCCAAATTTATTAATGATTTTTTTTACAAGAAATGTCATTTAATTACTTTTTAAAAATGGGCGGATTGTGGATGGACACTTGATGGACACAGAAGTTATGACTATTTTTGTAAAGCCCAAAATTAACGTTTTTTAATGCTGTATTGTGAACAAAATTCGTTTTTGACATCTATATATATAAAAGAGAAGTGTATGTTTGTTACCAGTAGACGCGAAAGCTACAGCACCGATTCTCACCAAAATTTATATATGTGTTCTAAGAGTTGTGAGTCGTGACATAGGATAGGTTTTGGCACGCCCACTTTTACCGCCCACAAGTTAGTAAAAGCTGCTATATCTCAGACATTTTTAATCACAAAAAAATGGAATTTGCCATGAACATACTATGAGACCCCAGCCGTAATCTGGGCTACAAATGGCCGGCATTAGACAATGGGGCGTGGCACCGCCCATACAAGTCAATATCTGAAAATGCTGTAATAGCGCTCCCACACAATGTTTTCCAACGAAATTTGGCAAATGGCTTCATGGTTTCAACTCTAAGCTAAATGCAACACATCTGCGTAATTGAACAAAGGGGCGTGGCACCGCCCATACAAACCAATATTTCAAATTGCCATTCTTGGGCTCCCATTGAATATTCTTCAACGGGAAATGGTTCTATGCCTTCAATGCAACATATTGGAATTGGACAGCGGAGCGTGGCACTTCCCATACAATTCAATATTTTAAGAAATGTTACACTTGGGCTCCCGATGAACATTTTTCAACGGGACATGGTTTTATGCTTTCAATTCTAAGTTCAATGTTACATATGGTCGGAATTGAACAGCGGGGCGTGGCACTTAACATACAATTCAATATTTCAAAATGCTACACTTGGGCTCCCAATAAAAATATTTGACAATTGTTTATCGCGCTATTTTTAACTAAACTTTATTAAAAACTAAAATAAAAAATCCCCACGCAATAATTAAATTCCTTTTTTGCCCGAATAGCACAGTCGCAAAGCGTGGGATTAAAGCCGACCCTCGCGGTATGGTATCCCCGGCCGAACGAACACCACGAACACGCGAAAACCCGATAAACAAACTTTTCAAAAACTACACCGAAACTGCCGCTATATATATATATGTATATATATATATGTATACACACGAAACTGAAACTTTCCCGACACAAAGAAAAAAATACCGAACACAAACGGAACCCTTTTCAAAATTCACACAAAACGACAAATAACTAAAGGAAATTATTTATTCATCAAAAATTATATTTTTTAAACGCACTTGATTTGCGGAACCAGATTGACCTGTCTGAAATCTCTCGCTCGATTCTTGGCAGAATCTATTCACCAGCTGGACTTCAATAAAATTCGATTTCCAGCAACAAGTTGGCTCAAATGCGGGACCACACAAAAAAAGGAAAAAGGAAGAGGGGAAAACGGCCAAACAAATTCCAAGCAAACAACTTGAAATTCCCAGGACGGAAACACTTCACCAAAAAAGGTTTGGCAACCCTGTTCAACTTGTTCATAAGTGAATTTTTGCTACGATTTGAATAAATATTTTTAAATAGTTATACCGTGTTAATTATTTTGAAAACCTTTTAAATAAATTAAATTCTGGCTAAGTGCAATAAGTTTTGTGCAAATAACAAAGTTTTGTGCTATATTTCCGTGAATTCCTGTCAGCTAAGTATCACTACAACGAAAATTGCAAATTTTTTTTGTTGTTGCTGATACTGTCCACTTTGACATTTCTTGTGTCACCAGCTTTATATAGATTCCACATTCTCAGACTGATCATATTTTCAGAGCATACTTTCAGGAACTTGTTTTAATATAATTTGAAAGTGCCTTTTCCCAGTCAACATTTTGTCTCGTTACAATTTACACTTTTTGTATTTTATTTTTTATAAATTTTGCATTTAAATATGACTTGCTCTTTCCGTAAGTGTGCCATTAAAGTCGATAATGAACGCATGGTCTCTTGTTGGCTATGTGATATCTTTTATCACGTCAAATGTGCATCCCTTACTGGTAGAGTAGTCGATCTGATCGAGGGTAAAAAAGGTCTTCGTTGGTCCTGCGAAGATTGCCGCGATACAGAGCTGGACATCTGTAAATTGGTACGTCAAGCCCGAAAGGGATTTAATGATACCCAGTCTAAACTGAAGGAGTACGAAATTAACTTTCAGAAGTATAAATGTTTGGATGAAACAGCTCCGAAACAAAATACTTCTGTTGGGCTTTTACCACCTACCCCAAAGCCAATTTCAACTACGACAACTCCATCCTTTTCCGATATGTTTGCTTCACCAGTTACATTTTATTCTCCTGATCCTGCGGTTTTGGAAACGAGGGTAGATGACGCTCCTGAGAAAAATATGAATGGAATCTCAAATATTGATAAAAATGTTTGTCCTTCCATAAATATTATTTCTCCAAAGGATTGTTTGCGGGAAGTACAAGAAACGAGAACCCCAAAAAGGCTTGTTGTTGTGCAACCTAAAAAATCTATTTTCGTGTCCAGATTTGCACCAGACACATTAACTGAAGATATTATATTTTATATTGATTCTAAACTCAATAAAACCGGTAATAATATAAATGCTTTTAAATTCAACTTTTCATACGCTAGAAACATTTCATCTTTCAAATTATCTGTTCCTGCAGAATTGTTTGATGAGATTGTTAATAAAAATTTTTGGCCGGATAAAACTTTAGTTCGTGAATTTGTTTATAAAGAGAAATCAAATCTAGTAAATCCAGTTCAACTTCCTCAAAGAAAATTAAATTCTAATCAAAAAAACTAAATAAAATCCCGAATAATGTTGTTTGTCTTCTGTACCAAAATGTTCGAGGGCTAAATACAAAGTTGAACGATATTTATATTAAAAGTTTCGGTTGTAGTCATAATGTCTTGGTATTTACCGAAACTTGGCTTAAACCAAATATTTTTGATTCAGAAATTCTGTGTGCTGGGTATCAAATTTTTCGGAGGGATCGTAAATGCAGGACTGGTGGTGGAGTCCTCATTGCAATAAAAAACCTTTTTTCATCTGAGGAAGTCATAATTTCAGATGTCTCTGACTTGGAATTTATTTGTGTACGAATTCGAGTTTTTAGTATCGATATTTTCGTTACTTGCTCGTATATCCCACCGAATTCCGATATTACCGTTTATCTAAGACATGTGTCGCTTATATCATTGGTTTACTCAAATGTTAAACCTGCCGATTCCATTGTTGTTTTTGGAGACTTTAATTTACCGAATATATCTTGGAATTTTTGTGGCGATTCAAACCAGTTTCTTCCGTATTCTTCTCGTGACTGTTTAAATGACTTTCTAGATTCATTTTCAGATATGAGTTTACAACAAGTAAACCGGATTGAAAATAAGAATAGTAGAATTTTAAATTTAATTTATGTTGATGACTCTTCGAAGTTTTCAGTGCAACGTTGTGATGCTTTTGCATGTCCAGAAGATAACCATCACCCAACACTTGAATTATCTTTCGAATTTGTTCAAAACAACTTAGAACCAGTTTCTACACCGTTGAAGTCATTTTTTTGCTTCAAGAATACAAATTTTGTTAAAATGAACCAACTCTTATCTGAAACTAGTTGGGACATGAACTTTGAAGATGTTGACGACTGGGTATCAATTTTCAATTGTACGCTCAGGAAAATCTTCGAGATATGTGTTCCAAAGAACATTAAAAAGAATTCGAATGAACTTGGTGCTGTATGGTTTACAAAAGAATTGAGGAAACTAAAAACTTCGAAAACTCGGGCATTTAAAACATATAAAAGAACTTTAAACCTTCAAGATTATTCAAAATATTCGCTTCTGAGACATAAATATCAAGTACTTAATAAAAAATGCTATGACGAATATTTGAACGATTTGAAATCCAAAATGAAATACGATTCTAAAACTTTTTATAACTTTGTAAATTTAAAAAGAAAAAACATTGGTTTTCCAACTACAATGAAATGGAATGATCGTGAGTCCAACAATCCTACTGAGATTTCCAATATGTTTGCTGACTTCTTCAAAACGACATATTCTGATAATACTTATGCAACACATCGTATCCATATAACATCCCCACTTATAATTCCATTCTCAATCCTGTTATAGAATCTGATGATGTCTTACAACACCTAAAATCGTTGAAATATTCATATAGTACTGGTGCAGATAATATTCCTAGCTGTATTTTGAAAGTTTGTGCAGAAAATTTATACATTCCACTTTCAAATATATTTAATGCCTCTATTGAAAGAGGTTATTTTCCGAATTCATGGAAAGAGTCATACATTATTCCTCTTTATAAAAGTGGAACCAAATCATTCGTATCTAACTATAGAGGTATTGCTAAACTTAGCACAATACCAAAGTTATTTGAACAAGTTGTCACAAAGCAATTGGTTCACTCGGTCACAACTTTAATATCTCCTTCGCAGCATGGTTTTCTGAGATGTAGATCAACATCTACAAATTTATTGGAATTTTCTTCATTAACAATAAAGGGATTTTCAAAGAATCTTCAAACAGATGTCATATATACTGATTTTAGTAAAGCTTTCGATAAAGTTAATCATTATTTGTTGATTGAAAAGCTTAAAAGATACGGATTCCCAGATCTTCTTTTAAAATGGGTAGAATCGTATCTGACAAATCGGAAGCAACAGGTGTTATTCGAATCATCAACATCAAAAACTATAGATGTCACCTCTGGAGTTCCTCAAGGAAGTCACTTAGGTCCTATTCTGTTTAATCTTTTTATAAATGACCTTCCTTCTGTCATTAAACATTCGAATGTACTGTTGTATGCTGATGACGTTAAATTGTTTCTATCCTATGACATCTTAGATCAACATAAGTTGTTACAATCAGATCTGACCAGTATAGCTATCTGGTGTGATAATATCTTAATGGAACTGAACCTGAAAAAATGTAAATTTATGACATTTGCTAGAAGACACCAACTTTCATCGCTGTATCATATAAATAACTGTAATCTAGAAAAGGTTTTTACTTTTGTGGACCTGGGTGTTACTATGGATCCAAAACTTCGCTTTCATCTACATATTGACTTATGTGTGAATAAGGCGAGGGGTGTTCTAGGTTCCATTAAAAGATGGTCAAAAGAATTTAATAACCCATTCGTTACCAAAAGTCTTTACATATCACTTGTAAGACCAATTTTGGACTATGCATCAGTCTTGTGGAATCCACAATACAACTGCCACTCTGATAGAATTGAATCGGTTCAAAAACAATTTTTATTATTTGCTTTAAGAAACCTTCGCTGGAATCCGAATCAGAACCTACCTCCATACGAAAATCGTTTAAAACTCTTGGACATCCCTACTCTAAAAAATAGAAGAACGATGCTTAATGTAACCTTTTTGATTAAATTGATAAATGGCACTCTGAATTCTACATTTTTGCTTCAAGAAATTGATTTTAATATCCCAACCCGTCGTTCCAGATCTTTCATTCCTTTGATATTAAGTATGTGCCGCTCTAATTACGCGCAGAATGAACCTTTTCGTTGTATTTGTAGCGATTTTAATAGCCTGTATTCTGTCTTTGACCTGTCAGATTCACTTAATAAAACTAAAACTTTTATTTTAAATGCACTTGATCACACTTAAGCCTTTGTTTTGAGTTTTTGGACCGCTTAGGGTCTAACGAAATGACAGGGTTGCCAAACTCCACAAAGATCGGCATTGTCGATTTTTTGAAAGTGTTGTATTTTTGTTGTATTTTATATTTATATTTCAGCAGAATTTTTGTTTTTTACTGTATATTGTATACAAATAAAACAAAATTTTTAGCTGAATTCACATTCGTTCCGTTACTGTTTACTTAACTGTTCTATTTGTATTTGATTTTTTATATTTCGTATAAAAAAACAAAATACTAAAATTAATATTTGTTATCTTTGTCGCGTAAATTAACTGTTTGGATTGTTTTGTCTTTGTATTTTTGTTAAGTCTAATATCGTAAAGTAGGCAAAAATTATATTTGATCAAATTCATATTCGTCGCATGAATTCTGATGCTTCATAATATTTTCTTTTAATTCTATTGTTTATTATCACGTTAATCTTATATTATGTTATGTTTGGAAGAATTCTCTCTTGCATTCATAACCTAATTCGCGTTTTATTAATATGCGTTTTATCAGCTGATGATTTTAATCTGTAGCTGAAACGAATTTCCAAAAACAAATTACGACAAAACACAACCTGCCCAACTCTATCAAATTTCTCAAATTCAATAAACTAAATGGCCGACTGCCACAAATAAAATAAAGCAAAAAAACACTAGCTGGCAAAACTAAACCAGCGCGGAAAAATACTCGCTTTCGACCAATTATCCTCCAGCCACAATCCAATGATGGCAACCGCTTCCACTTCACCACTCAAACAGATATAAAATTAAAAAAAAGAAAGAAAACTTTTCCAACTAAAACTAAATCTAAAACATGTGTACTTTCCTTTTTCCCTGCTCAAAAAGAACTAAAGAACCTGTCTATATAAACGCATATATGGCGCTCACTTTCCATTTATCTAACATCTCCCCCCCACACATGAGCGCGACCTACGCAGAAGCCAGTATTCGCAGTCGGGGCTTTACCCGACTGTGAATACCTATATGTGAAAGATCTTCTCAGATTTTTCTAGAGTGTGTTTGGCAAATTTACATATACACCCCCCGCACCCTCCAAAATGAAAATACTTAAATGAAAATACGCACTCATGTATGTATAGTCGAAAGCATAAATGTCGGCAGATTCCCCTTCCTCAAACAGGTTCAAAGAGTACAATAGCTTTAGTCTAGGTTTTGACATTCTCCTATTGTAATGGCGAGGCTGGCATTACCTTCATCGGATCGCCGCTGCTCAAACAAAATATTCAGTTGTCTTCTTCCCCGCGCCGGTCGCATTCCTCGGTCAGTGCGTGTGTGATTTCCTCCGATTTTGTTCGCCCGTTGTCCCGAACAAAAGGGAAACATACAAATAAAAACCAAACAAAAAAAAAACAACACCAGTCGCAAATTAATGACGCGACATGTTTTCATTATTTTATTATGACCTTAAAGTCAAAAAGATCTTTTTTAGGGCCAGCAAAGTGGACCGGGCCCTGCAAGTCTTTTATATATAACCCTAGATCGTACAGTGACTGAAAATTTTTGCTTTACGTTTGTACTCAGATCACCTATGCCATTTAAGTTTAACCCCTGCAGATCTCGTTTCAATTGAAGCTTATGGGCGCACTCCTCGCTCACAAAATTAACCTGTGACCCTGAATCTAAAAGTGCTCCACAAAGTTGAAAGTTTCCAAAACTATCTTTAATCTTTACAATAGCCTTGGCCAATACTACAATATTGATTGCGTTAGAAACATGCATAGATGCTTGCTGATTTACTTACGACGAAATTTGCTAGATTAGAGGAACTTGGCAACGGCAATTGAGCGTTATTAGAATTGATAGAGGAACTTGGTAATGGCAATTGAGTGTTATTAGAACGAGTTATCTGATTGTAAACTTCGTAACTGTGTAATAATGAGTGATGAGGTTATTGACAAATTCTGCAATGTGACCGTGTACTAGTAGAAACGCTATGCCCCTTTTTCAAGCAGTTGATACAAGCCGACTCTTTTTTAATGAACTCAAGTTACAGACAAGGCCATGATTCAAGCATTTAGAGGTTAGAGCACTCTCAGTAACTCTCAGCAACTTTGACAACTGCTGTGTTTTTTGACAATTCTAATTTTCATTTGCTTGGAAAAAAATTTCTTTGTTGTTATTTTTTTGAGATTTTGTTGTTTGTATATTTGTGGGTTGGAATTCCAACATCCAGATTTGTTTTATTTTCTATTCTCGGATAATGTAAGAACTACACAAAGCTTCCTTTGCAAAAATAAAGCGTATTTGAATAGTTTTTCATTGCACAACTCATTTTTTTTTCAAAAATATATAAATATTCAATTTGAAAATTAAATTTCGTTTTCTTTTGTTTTCAATTCTTTTCGGTTTACATTTTAAGCGTCAGAAACATTCTTTAATTCAAAAACATATGTTGCTCTCCCGAAAGAGCGACTCGTTCAACCTTATTTCTTGAGCCATGGACAAGGTTGTGAATGAATTACAACTTTGAATTTGATGGCCAGTTGATTTGCAATAAAGACATTTATTTTCTTTAGTATTTTCGGTATTTGTTTGAGCACACATAAAAGATGATTTTGACACAGATTTCTTATTTGGATGTGGTCGAGACGAATTCTCAGACTTTTGAGTTTTATCTTCGTTAATTTCCAGTGATTGGCAACGACGCACAGTGATTTGTCTCCATTTGAGCTTGGGACAAAAATCGAAGGAGTATTTTCTGTAACCCTTATATATCCAGAATTGTATGCTTTATTTTCTTATTTAATTATTATGAATATAGTACAACTCTACAATTATATTTCGAAAAAGGTTTCGTAGCTTTATTAACGGATTCTAGTGGTTGTTGATTAGCTGATTTCAAATTTGGTAACCGTTTTTGGCTAGCAGTTGTAGTTTAGCAGGTACATTAATGCAAAAACATTAACATATCTTTTTAATAAATTTAATATTATAACTATTGAAAAGATTAATACATTTTTATAATATTGAATACTTTGTAAAGAAAAATGTATATTATACTATATTATATTATGTATATTCTACTATTAGGGGTATTCACGGATTGGTGCACTTGATAGTGTACTTTTGTCGAAGTGACGTATTCACTTTTACCATAAATTTACCTGTATTCTCAATTTTAATAATTCTGGCACAATTTTTATTTTTTTATTTGTTTAACATGTGCATTGCTTGGTAAAGTACCCCAAGAAATCCTGAAAAATCTGGAGAACCCGGGATTGCCAAAACCATTCGGTATTGACCGCCTTAGTCAATAGGAAGAAGGGAGAAGAGTAAAATAGAGAAAAATTAAATCACATTGGATCAACAATATTTCAATTGAGCTTTTAGTTACTATATATACATTAATATCAATATATTAATAAAAGAACATACATTCATCACATTTTACCTTTTTATTTACATTATGAACTTTTTGAAAAGTTTTTTTGATATAAAATCGTAATTTTAGGCATTTACAAAAAACAATTTTTTTCAAAAAGTTGGTAAAAAATGGTGAATTTCTTTTTTTTTCTGAAAGAAAACACATTGAACTTAAAAAAAGAAAAAAAAATGTTCCTAACTTTTACACACTTTTTTTTTACAATCCATAATTTTTTGGGTTTTTTTTTTTTTTTTACTTAAAAAACTTTTTTTTGCATGGTACTCACAAATTTTTACATCGAAGTTTAATGAGAACTATTTTATTTTTCATTTTTTAATACAATAATAACATTTTGGCAAATTTTTTCGCCAAGCTATCAAAAATAATTTTTTTTGTTCCAGCATTTGTTTATGAATTTCCCTAATTTGACAATAATCCCGTCAAAAAATTTGAATCAAA
The DNA here is from genome assembly GCA_951394025.1 of Heteromyza rotundicornis. Classification (NCBI taxonomy): domain Eukaryota; kingdom Metazoa; phylum Arthropoda; class Insecta; order Diptera; family Heleomyzidae; genus Heteromyza; species Heteromyza rotundicornis. Next base: position 42,284,190 of record OX596010.1, read on the forward strand.
TAAAAAAGTTCATATTCTTTTTATTCAAAAAATATCATATTTTATATAATTGATGACATCAAACTTTCTGAATTTTGTCTATGGGACAAATCACTGTGCGACGTATTAAAACCTTTGAACATTCCTCCCAAGATGGCAATTTAGTATAATCGAGATGGTCGTTCCACTTTGACTTTGAGGCATAACTAATTGAATTATCAAAGCGTTCGCAATTTCACTTTCACTTTGAACGCCTTTGTATAATTTTCTTCTCTAACTTGGAATGCCTTAATTGTGTGTAACGCATCGCCCTCCAGACAACTTAGCAAATGGTTAAACTGTTCACATAAAGTTGGGTCATCATGAACTAGATTTTTAAACGAGCTTATAAAGTTAGAATATTCCGCATATTTCCCATTGAAAGAGGGTAACTGCAAATTAGGTAAGCGACTAGATGGAGGAATTGCGACACCTAAAGACTTTTCCAATATCGTACTCTCTCTTCTCAACTCACAACTCTTCTATTTCCCTTCGCTTGTCATCGTCTGGATCAATTTTTTCAATTTCCTTTTGATATGCCATAATAAGTTGCTTTATGTAAGAATTCAAAATTTCCAATCGACATTCCAAGTCAATGACGTTAAACGAAATCGACTGATTATCTAACATACTTTTAATAGTGTTATATTTCCTCTTGCAGTTGTTTAAGGACTACAAGCGGATCTTTTTGAATGGCGTCTACCATTGTGTATATTAATTCAAACACTGTGTTTAATGTGATCGTAGCTAACATTTTATTTTTATTTTTCGCAACGAAAACCAGTTTCCGTCCTACTGTGCTAGCTATCCTTAAACTTAACGAAATAAGCTGAATATATATATGTGCAGAAGTATTCCTATGCGTGAGTGAATGCAGAGCACCAACGAATGCTTCATAAACGAGAGAATAAACAATTGCTAGACAGTAGCCGAACGAGTTGATCGAAATGTAACAACGCAATTGAAAAATTATGATTTCAATGTGTGCCGAACGAAACGAAGATACGTGTTTTTTCTTTTCGTATGGAATACATTTCAAACGGAATTTTTGACCAAATGTATTTTTTGTACGGAATATATTTCAAACGGAATTTTTAACCAAATGTGTTTTTTCTAATTTAGCAGTTTTGATATATATTAGCGTGGTCCAAAATCGTATGGAGAAAATTTTTTGTTCGATGGAAATCCACGATCCCCCGCAAATAGTTTCATTTTGTGAGAAAAAATTCATAAAAAAATTTGGGCATTCTAGGTCAACATTAACACGTGCCCCCCGAGACTCCGATTTTCCCATATAAACTGTATGGGAAAACTAAAATTTTTTCAAAATCATTTTTCTGAATTCAACGCTGAGGAATTGAAATTTAAGCCCGAAATACAAAATCGCGTCGACAGAAGCAGTAGCTGTTTCCAAATTTTAGAATACACTATTTTGTATAGAAGTATTCACAATACGGCAGCGGCAGTAACCATACAATTCAGAAAAAACGAACAGTTTTACTGCTACTGCTTCTGTCAACGCGATATTGTATTTCGGGCTTTATATTTTTTGATTTGAAAACTTAAATTTATAAGATTTGCTGAGCAATATACAAACATTTAGACGCTTGTGAAAAACGATGGAAATGGACTAGTCGGTTAGAACGCACTCGGTTCACATTCCGGCAAAACTGAATATGGGGAAAAGTTGTTACAAATGATTCTAAGAAAATTGGAATATAAAAAATTAAATAAAGCAAAAAATAAATAACTTAAAAAAAGTGCAAATAAATAAAAAAGAAAAAAATTTTTTTTTCCAATTTAAAAAAAAAAAAATTTATATTTCCTTATTTAATTTCAATATTTCCATATTTAATACAATTTTAAATACGCGCATATTTGATTTAAATAAAAACAGCTTGGGAGCACTATTAAATACGTTTATATTTGATTTAAATACGTTTTCATTTGATTTCACTATTTTTTCCCCTCAGTGTACATATTGTCGCGGAATAAATTCGCGACAGAATTTTGTTTGTTGTTTGTTTGTTCTTGTTTTATGTTTTCCCTTTGTTTGGGGCGACGGGAGAACAAAACCGAAGGGAAAAACACAAACCGAAGGCGCACTGACACTTTTTATTATATTGTTCTTTTTTTATATTGTCATTTTTTATGATGTTAGAGAAATGGAAAGTGAGCGCCATATATGCGTTCATATAGACAAGGTTCTTTTAGTTCTTTTTAGGCTGGGAAAAGAGTGCGAACAGATTTAGTGGTCTGGCGTTTTCTTTTTTTAATTTAAATTTAAATTTGGAGTAGTGTTTTAATTTGGAGTTGTGGTTTTAATTTTTAAATTGGATTTTTAAATTGTGTTTTTGTGGTTGCTGAGGACCTCGTCGGATGGTGGAGCTGAGGCAGGAGATATTTTCGAAGGGAGTATTTTTCCGCGCTGGCGTTAGTTCTACCAGCCATTTAGTTTATTCGAAGGGAATAAAAGGAAGGAAAAAAAATGTTAATAGAGTTTGTCAAGTTGTGGCAAGTCGGTTGTGGCAAGTCGGCCATTGGTGTTTCGAGATTTTAATAGTGGAATTGAACTCCGTCGGTTTTGTGGTCCTGGTTTCCCCTTTCCCTTCCAATTTTTGTTGTGGCGTCCCGCACCTGAGCCAAGTTGTTGCTGGACATCGATTTTTTCGAAGTAAAATATTCAATTGTATTAGAAAAACCAGCAAAGAGGTAAGATCGCCAATCGACCAAGCCACATCGGAAAACAACCTAATTATTATAAAGTTTACTGAAACCACTTCTTCTTTTTATTTATCGGCTTCCACGGAAAACACTTCCATAACCAATTCATACCGGAACACAAGGTTCCGAAATATTTACTAACACTGTTTCGTACTTATATTGCAACCCTGTTTCTTATGATCTTTCGTTAAGAATGAATTTCGAAATAAAATCATTGCACACTGGAGAAGTAACCGAACCACACGTCGTTTAGTTAATTTTCATTTTCGTTTTCGACTAAATTAAGTCCGAACACCATTTATCCCCCCGTATTTTCGCCACTGCACAGTGTTATTAAAAAGTATCTACATAATTTACATATATGAGGAAAAATACATCAATTGTGATACATACCTTGTTCATTAGGCAGCAATCTTCCTGATTTATTTTCATTTGTCCAGTCTTCTTCTATAACGAAAATACATATATAACAAAATTAAGTTTTCGTTGGATTACGTATTATTATTGAGACGTTCTGTTCCATATTGGGACCTATCATGAGTGTCGTTGCAACCAGGGTTGGAAAAAAAACTTTTCATTTACAATGAATCGTGCATTCGCGGCGGATTTACACTTTTCAAATTTTTTTTTTTGCCGATTTGTCCATTGCACTTTTTTTTCATTCTTAAAAAAGGTTGCCAGATTTTAAATAGGGAAAAACAGTACATTGAGTAAAAAAAACATTACAATTTGATAAAAAAAACAGTACACTTTTTTTCATTCAGTTAAGCACATTTTCATAAAAAGCAAGTAAAAAAAATCAGATAAAAACAAAGATACTCACTTAGTGCCCGATTACACAACCGAGAAAATTCCGCCTGAAAATACTGTTCAAATTTTCATTTACCCTGGTCAGCCAATTTAGGGAATAAAAGTGTACACGCAAATTTTGAAGGGTATACTGCCGCGCTTGCAACAAACTACGAAAATGTTTTAAAATTTAACGATTTTGTTTTTAAAAAAGAGCTTTGTACAGATTTCTTTAATTTTAAAACACGTGTGCTAAAAACAAATTTTTAAACGCTAATGTTCAATTTAAAAAAATTTTTTTTTAAAGTTTAAAAAAATTTAAAAAAATTTTTTTTTAAAGTTGAACATTTGCACACGTGTTTTAAAATTGAATGAATTTGTACAAAGCTCTGTTTTAAAAACAAAATAGTTCAATTTTAAAACATTTTCGTTTAATTTTAAAACATTTTCCTCTCAGTGTACGTGTTGCGTTCAATTTCGAAATTTGCAAAAAACAATACTCACATTTTATATTATCGATATTGGTATCATTGGAAAGGTCTAATCAATACCTTTCGAACCCAAACCCGTTATGTATCTATACTGGAAGTTTTATCTAAAATATTCTACTTTTTGTAAGTTTTTCCCTAGTGGTAACAAAATATTTTTTATGTAATCACATCTGGTATGATTCACCCAAAAAAAGTCCAAGGACGCACTTGGTGGCAGCTGTTATCCCACCCGGCATGGTTCATCCAAAAAATGTCCAAAGACGCGCTTGGTGGCAGCTGTAATCCCACCAGTCATGATTCACCCAAAAAATGGCCAATGACGCACTTGGTGGCAGCTGCAATCCCGGTATGATTCACTCAGTTAATGGCATGGACCACTCAATATTCGATGGTTACTAAGTTACATTTTAATTATATAATGGGAGGTACCACGCCCCGTTGTCCAAATGCAACCTTTTATGTCCTATTGCAAATTCCATTACTTACACAATTTTACTTTAAAATTCAATAAAATCATTAAATCTGAATTGTTTGTAATGCAGGTTAAAGTGGAACTGCCTTTATTTCATAATATGTAATATGGTTACAGTAGGTATACAAAGGGTTACCAGACGTACTCTTTTAAAGAGTACAGTACTCTTTTTTAGGCCCGTCTCTTTTGTACTCTCACTTTTTCCCGAAAGTACTATTAAGTACTCTTTTTCTTATTTCTGGGACTTTATCATATAACAGCTGAATGCTTCGGCTCAGAAGGGTAATCCATTTTTATTATTTGTCAGAATTAAAATAAAAAAACCTTCAAATTTTAGGTGTGTTAGTTTGAATCATCTTTCGTCACATTGCATTCAAAAAGTTACCAAAATTCTTAAATGCTAGGATTAAAACAAAAATTAGATTAGATTAGGATTAAAACAATTTTGTATGTCTTTATCGAAAACCATCCATACATAAGAAAGATTAGTAACCACACACAAAAAAAAAAGTAGGTAAATCTAACCAAAAAAGACGATTAAAAATGCAGCAACCAAGAAACGTTGTAAATGGAACCGACTCAAAGTTGTTGGCGTACAATCAAATTTTGTTGGCGTACAATTAAAAATTGTTCGTATATTACTTTATGGAAGACAGAGAAAGCAATTATCCAATTGAGCGAAAAAATAAATAGATACATATTAGAAAAAGAATGCAAAAAAAAGAGAGCTGATGTGTTTGCTATTTCTGTAGATGTGTAGTATTGAAATATATTTATGAAGCTTAAATTAATTTAATGTAAGCCCAAGACTTTAAAAACGAGATAATTTACATTTCGTACACAAATTTGTCGGGCAATATCATTTCTACTGCGAATATATATAATATTCATTACTTAGAACTAACGCGCTTCCACAAAACGCAATATTTTAATATTTCATTAAGTTTACAATAATATTGTAATATTGAAATTAATGTTTTCCCGGGAAAAAACGATTTGAAAAACATTCTGCACAATTTATAAAATCGTAAAATCACAATATTTGTTAATAATGAATTATAACATAGTCATAATTTGATTTTAAAAATTGTTTTCGAAATATCAAAAATGTAAAATGTACACAAATTGGACGCCATCTTCTAGTGCTGCGAAAATTCGATTTTTTTGTATTCGATACAACCGGATACTTTCTTGTGAATACTTAATAATTTTTACGATAATTTTCATTCAATTTTGATTTGAAATAAAATCTCTGAGTAAAGTAAATGCACGTAGCAATTGCTCTAAGACGTTTTTATTATTACGGCCCAACAATTTTCATACAAACTTCCGTAAAATACCAATAATAGTATCGCATACTAATGGAACCAAGTACTTCATGAGTCAAGTGTCGAATATAAATTATTCATATATTATGCAGCACTTGTTGCTTTGAGAGCGAAAACGAGACAGCCATATATAATAATTTTTCTCTCTTGTATTAAATGTCATGCTGTTTCAGAATTATGAAATATTTGCGGCATGGTTGCATTTCTGCATCGAGCGATGACATTGTGAATCATATGCCGAAATACGACCATGCTGGCAAATCATTTAACAATTTTTTGACGATTAGATTAACCACAACAATTGTAATTGTTGTTTGTGTTTTCCATATAAAATAAAAAATTGTTTTTTTACAACGTTTTTTGGTTAGATTAACCTATCTTTTTTTTTTCTGTGCAGGGTCTAAAATGGAGTTTCAAATTTAAAATCATTAACGCCTCAAGAAATCTAAATTTTAATTTTGTTTTATTCAAAATTTTACCAAATTTTGGATTTTGAAATTTTTTTGAAGACATTTTTTTCTAATTTTTGTTGTTTTTTAAAAAATATGTGGTCTAAAAGCGAGGAGTTTGGGGCCCCCTGCAACTCTGTACTCTTTTTTACTCAAGATAATCTGGTAACCCTAGGTATACATATTTATAATAGTACATTTCTCTAATCCATGACAAAGTATATACTTCATAGCTATACTTTATTATAAAAGTATTAAGTAAATATATATCACTATCTCCATCTTTAATAAATTCAACAGTAAAGAAAGGGTATAGGTATACAAATGAATATAAAACAAGTGAGTAAGTGTCAGTCGGGCAAGCCGACTTATATATAACCTACACCTATTGTAAATGTAAAAATGCAGTTCTATAGCCTAATATCCAAACAGTAATGTTTAAAAAAGATTGGTTTCAAATATTGCGTGTACTCGCTGCAGCCATAACTTTTAGCGAACTGTTTTAAATTTTACGATTTTATGCTGCAAAAAGTGGAAGTAATAAAATTTTTTTAAAAATACCTCTCTAAGTTTTCAAATCTTTAGGTTCGGATATTTAGTAAGTATGGTTCTTTGTTAATTTTTCGCGTTTATGCATTTCAATTTTCATAGCTAGTTAGTTGTAAATTTTCAAATTTGCTTGAATGTTTCAAAAAGAATTTTACAAAATTACATAATGGCATTTATTTAGGTGATTGCCATTTATTTCACCTTAATCTTTGATATCAAATCAAAGGTGAACATGTCCACTTTAAGTTTTTTCCAAATCTAGGTGCCCAAAGGTGTCCCTTTTTAATTCATAATTATGTCGCACCTTCTTCGAAAAAAAATCTGAAATTGGTTGTTATTTCAAAAAATATTTGGTGCATACTTTTAGGATGTGCGCTCTTTTGAGACACAAAATAGTTTAACATACAAAGCTTTGCACCAATTCAAATTTTTTGCTGCCAAAAAGTACACTTCATAGTTTTATTATTAACTTTTTATATGTTAATTGGAACACATTTTATGGTGATTTGAATATTTTTTTGTATGGGAAGTAGGCGTTAGAATTGACCAACCACGCCTTTTTTGGGGTTTTTTTTCTTAATTTGCACACAATAATTAGACTTGCAAAAAATTTAAGTTCTACGACAACTCCTTTTATTTTTTGACACCAAACGTATGGAGCGTTCCCAGTGTGCGCTGCGCTATTTTATGAATTTAATGAATGCACTGAAATTTGTAATGCAAGTTGGGAAGAGGATTTTTTAATTAAATTTAAAACAATGCATTAAATTTTTATGATAATTTTAAATCTTAAAATGAAAATCATCCAAAAGCTACATTCAGAAAAGTAAAATGGTCCATATTATAAACTGGCTTAATTTTAGTTCGAAGCATATTTAACATTTAGATATATTAATATTATCGCTTTTGAGAAAAATGAAAACGCAAGTTTGTTAGCTGCAAGTTTTTTTGTATTGTTCGCAGGTTCAAATTTTTAAATTTTGGTTTTTGTGTTTTTTTAGTTTGTAGGAGTTTGTAATTTGTGCAATGTTCGTTTTTTATGTACACTAGGTGACAAAATTAAAAAACAAAAATTCTTTCAAAAAAATTTTAATTTAAAAAAATTTGTGTTCTTCAATAAAATTTGTCAAATAATAATTGTGGAAATTTTTTACGTAAAATACAGAAGCTATTTGGTTTTTTATTTTTTTCAATTTTGGGAACATAGCATGTGTGTTTTAAGGTGTATCGATGTTTTTATATAATTTTTAAACTTCCTGCAAATAGCATTTCATGTGATCACAACCATTTAACAGTAAATTGTGAATTTTGTATACATAAATGCATCCAAAAGACTTGATCTCGGCGACTATGTCGCGTGGGTGCGTAGACGACCTGTTCACATGTAGAACAGACAAGTTTGCTCAAATTTTCTTGAAGAGCACAAATTTTTTTTAAATTAAAAAAAAAAAAAATATTTTAAGGCTAAATAAATAATAATAATAATTATAATAAGTTAGAATTTTATTGAAAGAATTTTTGTTTTTAAATTTTGTCACATAAAAAACGAACATTGGACAAATTACAAACTCCTACAAACTAAACAAACACAAAAACCTAAATTTAAAAATTTGTACCCAAATTCACTGCGAACAATACAAAAAAACTTGCAGCTAACAAACTTGCGTTTCCATTTTTCGCAAAAGCTATAATATTAATATATCTAAATTTTAAATATGCTTCGAAATAAAATGAAGCCGTAAAATTATAAACAAATATTTAGCTCAAAATTTCTTCAAAATAATGTTTTGTACAAAATTCTTATGAAACGTGCTTTTTGAAAAAAATCTGCATAATACAATTTTTCACAGAAAATTAATAAAAAGCTTTTTAGCGTAAAAAATCATCAGTTTTTCATACTAAGCTTTCTTGCACCAAAATTCGTTCACTGTGCACGGCTTCTTCATGCAACATTTTTTTAATGGCTTTTTCGCAAATACATTTTGTTCAGGGTTTTTTCAATCTGAGGGTGTCAAATGCAAATTGTATAACATTAGACTTTGGGAAAAACTTCGGTATTTTGTATTACAAAATTGTCCCACATTTCTGGTCATTTCCCGCATTTTCTCCAGGGCTGTCCCGCAAACCAATGTTTTGGAGTTGGGAACCTTAGATGTAGGGTATAAAGAATACTAGCAATGAATATAAGATCATAAGAAATAGTCGAAATTAATACAAAATATAATAGAATACAATTTAAAAATTTATCTCATTTCCTCCTGAAGTCGTCAACTTGGAAACGTTGCACAGGGGTACGACTACGGGAACCTCTGCGGATTGGCTGCAGTGTATTTGGTTTCTCTGACGTAGTATCTTCAGGGAATGGTAGTGATGATTGAAATCCCATTTCAGATTCATTCGGAACAGGAATCGGAAAGAAGTGAGGGGTCGAAGTAATTGACTGTGGTGAGCGTGCGGGTCGAGACTTTAACTGGTTTTCGTGACGTTTGCACGTTCTGGAAGATGTTCAAATGATGTCACCATGCTGCCAAGTTGTCTTTCGATGATCCCTTTAATCCACTTCAGGCCACGTACGTAGTTTCGTAGATATACAGGTTTATTTATCAGAAACTTGGGTTTGCGTGTTGACGTTGGAATTAGCATTGTTGTAGGAACTGCTCGACAGTGAATAAGCTCGGCCGGAGTTTTCACGTTGACATTGGGCATGAAGCGATACGTTGCCAAATATTTGACGACAGCGGCGGTGAGTATCAAACCTTGTTCGATGTTCTTTCGAACCGCAGTTTTGAAGGTCCGGACAAATCGCTCAGCGAGTTCGTTTGACGCTTTTTTTTTTTATTAGAGTATGATATTTATTGAATCATCCAAATAGTTTTTTTAGATCTAACAATAATAATTCAAAAGGGTTTTCAATAAAAAATTTCACTTAATTATATTTATAAATTGCGATTTGCCCTTTGTCCATTGAGTTGGGCATGATGTGTTTTCGTAGCTAATATAGGGGAATAAATTAGTTTCGCTTAAGACGTGAGGGATTCAACGGTCTTAGCAGTTTTATAGCTAGAATGTTATGGTGTAACATGAGCTTCTGCTTGTACTTCGTGGTAAATTTCGGGATTTCGTCTTTAACTTCCAGTATATTCAGGTCTGTGTGGATGTTAGTGTTTTTTATATACCAAGGGGCTCTGGAAATTTGTCTCAGGATTTTAGATTGGACTCTCTGGAGTTTCTCCACGTTCGAGGGAGAGGCAATGCCCCAGAGCTCAATTCCATATGTCCATATGGGTTTTATTATACTTTTTTAGTTTAATCTGCACTCTAAAAAGTGCATGTAAAAATGCTATACAACAGTGTTTATTTTTCAACAGAATGTGCAAAAAATGTTTGAAATTGGACTTTGAACATTAGGTGTTTAACATTGCAGAATTTTTTGATAAAATTACAAACTTTGGTCGTTTTTAAATACATTTAGTATAAATTTAAACCAAAAAAGCTTAACAATATTTCATTTACGTAAGAACGTGTAAAATTAAACATACATCGAGTAAGTTTCTTTGAAATTTACTATCAGAGTGTAGCTTCGCAAACAACAACATGTAAAAACTTGAAAAGACGCCACCCGTGAAATCGTGAAAAATTGCAGCAATCGCATAAATTCTTCATTCGGCATTAATTAAACAATTTAATTATTGTAGTTTAAGTAATAAGTTATTATAACTAATAACGTTTAAGTGCAATGCATAAATGCGAAATATGTGGAATAAAATTAAAAGAATTAAAATTGTATTAGAAGCATTTATACAACATGCATAAAAACAAAAAAAAATGTAGATTTTAAGTGTTTGTTGCCGGGTTGCATGAAAATCTTCTCGAAATACATTATATACAATGTGCATGTATACCGGCATCACAACAAAATTAATAAGAAACAAATAATCTACATATATAAAAAAGACGTATGTTTGTCACCAGTAGACGCGAAAACTACAGCACCGATTCTCACCAAAATTTATATATGTGTTCTAGGGGTCGTGAGTCGTGACATAGGATAGGTTTTGACACGCCCACTTTTACCGCCCACAAGTTAGAAAATACGTACTTCTCTCACATTTGTGAATCTTTTAAAGCAAATACCATATGATCAACAATCAACTTGGTTGCCACCTAGGACTTAATTTTTCCCCACCCAAGCATCTGCGGGTTTTTTACCTTTCGGTTTCTTTCAAAGTATGAAATCGATTTGCTAAAGTATTTCAAGTCGATGTACCGATCACAAATTTCAACAACTTCGTGTATTTTCAACATTAAATGCAGCAGGGAGTATTAATTAAGGTTACTTCCATTTGATTGCATGTAACTTTTCAAAAATGGAAAAAACCTAAGGCAATGCCAAAATAACACGGCTTCTCCTTGAGTATTACATATTCGCAATTCCATAATGTGCCCCAATCTCCCAGTGCACATTTTACGACCACTTTCACAGTACTTCATTTCCACTTAAATGCATTTGCCATTTACATTCCAAATAACTACGGAAAAATGTCTATTGTGAATGGAAATTAAATTATACCCAACTTAAAGCTCCCCACACACTGCCGCGAAATTTCAAAAATTGCTCAAAAATTGCAAGGCGATATTCGGCTCGGACAAATTTTTTCGTGCTGAAAAATTTCACAAAAACAAAAACAAATGCATATCATTCTAGAGTGCACTATCGTATTTTCAAGAAAAAGTACCACGACACCAACGAAATTTTGCATTCATGTGTGGCGACCTGAAATGCTCAGTGCGAAAGTCGCCCACTTTCACAGTAACCCTACACACAGTACTTCATTACAACTTAAAATACCCAAAATTCCGCCGCCGCGGTACTTTCTCGAAAATTCTTCCAGCAAAGATATTGGAATAAAAAAATTTGTTTGCGGTGAAAAATTTCAAAGCTACAACTAAAAATGTGTATCCCTATATATATTATAAAACTGAGTGTGTGTGTGTCTGTCTGTCTGTTTGTCCCTCAATCACGGCTAAACGGATGTAATGATTCTCTTGAAACTTTCGGGATAAATTCTATAGGTATCGACATGTAACATAGGGTATATGAGATTAGGATTGGACAAAATATGTCTAGAAGGTAATTTAGTAACTATTGAATTGAATTTGAATTGAATATTGAATAATAAATACGAAATTTATCACGAAGTTGCATAATAACTTTTCCAAGGTTTATGCCAAATATGACCATAATTGGACAAGGGGCGTGGCACAGCCCACAAAACACGTAACTTAAATAACAGCTAATTAAGCAACTATTGGATATATTTCAATGATATTTGGAATGGAGCTGTATAGTATGTTTTCCCAGCTATGTGTCGAATATGGGAATAATTGGACAAAGGGGCGTGGCACCTCCCACACAACACATAACTTAAATACCAGCTAATTAAGCAACGATTGAATATATTCTAATGAAATTTAGCATGGAGTTATACAATATGTTTTCCCAGCTATGTGTCGAATATGGGAATAATTGGACAAAGGGGCGTGGCACCTCCCACACAACACATAACTTAAATACCAGCTAATTAAGCAACTAATGGATATATTTTAGTGAAATTTGGAATGGAGTTGTACTGCTATGTGTCGAATATGGGAATAATTGGACAAGGGGCGTGGCACCGCCCATACAATTTTCTACCCCATATCACGGCTTTACTGATTTTATTGAAATTTTAAGGTAAAATTGTGTTAGTAATGGAATTTGCAATAGGACATAAGAGGATTTGGACAACGGGGCGTGGCCTCCCATACAACAAAAAATAATATTAAAAAGTAGCTTAGTAACTATCGAATATTTAGTGGTCCATGCCACCAACTGCGCCCTTGCACATTTTTTGTGTGAATCATACCGGGTGGGATTACAACTGCCACCAATTGCGTCCTTGGACTTTTTTTTGGCTGAATCATACCGGGTGGGATTACAGCTGCCACCAAGTGCGTCCTTGGACATTTTTTGGGTGGCTCATGCCGGGTGTTATTACAACCTGGCACCAAGTGCTTCCTTGGACATTTTTTGGGTGACTCATGCCGGGTGGGATTACAACTGCCACCAAGAGCGTCCTTGGACATTTTTTTGGTGGATCATACCGGGTGGGATTACAACTGGAACCAAATGCTTCCTTGGACATTTTTTGGGTGAATCCTGTCGGGTTGGATTACAGCTGCCACCAAGTGTGTTCTTGGACTCTTTTTTTGTGAATCATACCGGGTGGTATAACAACTGCCACTAATTGCGTCCTTGGACATTTTTTGGGTGGATCATGCCGGGTTGGATTACAACTGCCACCAAGTGCGTCCTTGGACTTTTTTTGGGTGATTCCTACCGGGTGGGATTACAACTGGCACCAAGTTTCACGGGGGGAATAAACCATCAACTACAGCGCCATTGAAATTGTCGCAAATTCCTATATATATTTATTTTAAAATTTTATACAACCCGTGCAACGTCGGGTATGTAACAGCTAGTCATTTATAAATTTTCTTTAAAAAAACGCTGTATCGCATATTCAAGCAACATTTTTGTTCAAGTTCCGTACCGGCTGCGGAATTTCGCGTTGGCTTATGGGGACCCAAATGCAGGCAAACCACCATTAATATTACGAGAAGACGTCCATTGCGAATGAAAATTAAATTAAACTTGACTTAAATGCACACACTGCAATTGGCCTTTTCGGCAAATAAGCACTGCAAAATTGTCCCAACAAGTTATAGAAATCACTTTCTTCCCACAAGAAAAATTTACAAAAACACAACAGAACGTCTCTCAATGTGGCAACACTCCTCACGGATGGGGCGCTCAACCAGTGCAGCCAACTTTAGGCAAATTTCCCTTCCTAAGGGAATTTTTGGTTTTATTTTGTCTAAAAGGGATAAAGGTACTTATTTTTACTTAATTTGAAGGTGCACTTAGACCGCACAACTTTTGTCGCGAACTCCAATCGTAAACAAAATTCCGTTCGTGCAACCGTTTACATTGACTGAATATTCCCTCCCGCACCAGCATCGGAATCTACAGATTGGTTCGTTTTCAAGTGTTTACACTGCCGGGCCATTTTGTGCATGTAAAAATGCTATACAACAGTGTTTATTTTTCAACAGAATGTGCAAAAAATGTTTGAAATTGGACTTTGAACATTAGGTGTTTAACATTGCAGAATTTTTTGATAAAATTACAAACTTTGGTCGTTTTTAAATACATTTAGTATAAATTTAAACCAAAAAAGCTTAACAATATTTCATTTACGTAAGAACGTGTAAAATTAAACTTACATCGAGTAAGTTTCTTTGAAATTTACTATCAGAGTGTAGCTTCGCAAACAACAACATGTAAAAACTTGAAAAGACGCCACCCGTGAAATCGTGAAAAATTGCAGCAATCGCAAAAATTCTTCATTCGGCATTAATTAAACAATTTAATTATTGTAGTTTAAGTAATAAGTTATTATAACTAATAACGTTTAAGTGCAATGCATAAATGCGAAATATGTGGAATAAAATTAAAAGAATTAAAATTGTATTAGAAGCATTTATACAGCATGCATAAAAACAAAAAAAAAATGTTGATTTTAAGTGTTTGTTGCCGGGTTGCATGAAAATCTTCTCGAAATACATTATATACAATGTGCATGTATACCGGCATCACAACAAAATTAATAAGAAACAAATAATCTATATATATAAAAAAGACGTGTATGTTTGTCACCAGTAGACGCGAAAACTACAGCACCGATTCTCACCAAAATTTATATATGTGTTCTAGGGGTCGTGAGTCGTGACATAGGATAGGTTTTGACACGCCCACTTTTACCGCCCACAAGTTAGAAAATACGTATTTCTCTCACATTTGTGAATCTTTTAAAGCAAATACCATATGATCAACAATCAACTTGGTTGCCACCTAGGACTTAATTTTTCCCCACCCAAGCATCTGCGGGTTTTTTACCTTTCGGTTTCTTTCAAAGTATGAAATCGATTTGCTAAAGTATTTCAAGTCGATGTACCGATCACAAATTTCAACAACTTCGTGTATTTTCAACATTAAATGCAGCAGGGAGTAATAATTAAGGTTACTTCCATTTGATTGCATGTAACTTTTCAAAAATGGAAAAAACCTAAGGCAATGCTAAAATAACACGGCTTCTCCTTGAGTATTACATATTCGCAATTCCATAATGTGCCCCAATCTCCCAGTGCACATTTTACGGCCACTTTCACAGTCACTTCATTTCCACTTAAATGCATTTGCCATTTACATTCCAAATAACTACGGAAAAATTTCTATTGTGAATGGAAATTAAATTATACCCAACTTAAAGCTCCCCACACACTGCCGCGAAATTTCAAAAATTGCTCAAAAATTGCAAGGCGATATTCGGCTCGGACAAATTTTTTCGTGCTGAAAAATTTCACAAAAACAAAAACAAATGCATATCATTCTAGAGCGCACTATCGTATTTTCAAGAAAAAGTACCACGACACCAACCAAAAATTGCATTCATGTGTGGCGACCTTAAATGCTCACTGCGAAAGTCGCAAACTTTCATAGTAACCCTACACACAGTACTTCATTACAACTTAAAATACCCAAAATTCCGCCGCCGCGGTACTTTCTCGAAAATTCTTCCAGCAAAGATATTGGAATAAAAAAATTTGTTTGCGGTGAAAAATTTCAAAGCTACAACTAAAAATGTGTATCCCTATATATATTATAAAACTGAGTGTGTGTCTGTCTGTCTGTCTGTTTGTCCCTCAATCACGGCTAAACGGATGTACCAATTCTCTTGAAACTTTCAGGATAAATTCTATAGGTATCGACATGTAACATAGGGTATATGAGATTGGGATTGGACAAGGGGCGTGGCACCTCCCATACAACACAAAATATGTCTACAAGGTAATTTAGTAACTATTGAATTGAATTTGAATTGAATATTGAATAATAAATACGAAATTTATCACGAAGTTGCATAATAACTTTTCCAAGGTCTATGCCAAATATGACCATAATTGGACAAAGGGGCGTGGCACCTCCCACACAACACATAACTTAAATACCAGCTAATTAAGCAACGATTGAATATATTCTAATGAAATTTAGCATGGAGTTATACAATATGTTTTCCCAGCTATGTGTCGAATATGGGAATAATTGGACAAAGGGGCGTGGCACCTCCCACACAACACATAACTTAAATACCAGCTTATTAAGCAACTAATGGATATATTTTAGTGAAATTTGGAATGGAGTTGTACTGCTATGTGTCGAATATGGGAATAATTGGACAAGGGGCGTGGACCGCCCATACAATTTTCTACCCCATATCACGGCTTTACTGATTTTATTGAAATTTTAAGGTAAAATTGTGTTAGTAATGGAATTTGCAATAGGACATAAGAGGATTTGGACAACGGGGCGTGGCCTCCCATACAACAAAAAATAATATTAAAAAGTAACTTAGTAACTATCGAATATTAAGTGGTCCATGCCACCAACTGCGCCCTTGCACATTTTTTGGGTGAATCATACCGGGTGGGATTACAACTGCCACCAATTGCGTCCTTGGACTTTTTTTTGGCTGAATCATACCGGGTGGGATTACAGCTGCCACCAAGTGCGTCCTTGGACATTTTTTGGGTGGCTCATGCCGGGTGTTATTACAACCTGGCACCAAGTGCTTCCTTGGACATTTTTTGGGTGGCTCATGCCGGGTGGGATTACAACTGCCACCAAGAGCGTCCTTGGACATTTTTTGGGTGGATCATACCGGGTGGGATTACAACTGGAACCAAATGCTTCCTTGGACATTTTTTGGGTGAATCATGTCGGGTTGGATTACAGCTGCCACCAAGTGTGTTCTTGGACTCTTTTTTTGTGAATCATACCGGGTGGTATAACAACTGCCACTAATTGCGTCCTTGGACATTTTTTGAGTGGATCATGCCGGGTTGGATTACAACTGCCACCAAGTGCGTCCTTGGACTTTTTTTGGCTGAATCGTACCGGGTGGGATTACAGCTGCCACCAAGTGCGTCCTTGGACTTTTTTTGGGTGATTCCTACCGGGTGGGATTACAACTGGCACCAAGTTTCACGGGGGGAATAAACCATCAACTACAGCGCCATTGAAATTGTCGCAAATTCCTATATATATTTATTTTTAAATTTTATACAACCCGTGCAACGCCGGGTATGTAACAGCTAGTCATTTATAAATTTTCTTTAAAAAAACGCAGTATCGCATATTCAAGCAACATTTTTGTTCAAGTTCCGTACCGGCTGCGGAATTTCGCGTTGGCTTATGGGGACCTAAATGCAGGCAAGCCACCATTAATATTACGAGAAGACGTCCATTGCGAATGGAAATTAAATTAAACTTGACTTAAATGCACACACTGCAATTGGCCTTTTCGGCAAATAAGCACTGCAAAATTGTCCCAACAAGTTATAGAAATCACTTTCTTCCCACAAGAAAAATTTACAAAAACACAACAGAACGTCTCTCAATGTGGCAACACTCCTCACGGATGGGGCGCTCAACCAGTGCAGCCAACTTTAGGCAAATTTCCCTTCCTAAGGGAATTTTTGGTTTTATTTTGTCTAAAAGGGATAAAGGTACTTATTTTTACTTAATTTGAAGGTGCACTTAGACCGCACAACTTTTGTCGCGAACTCCAATCGTAAACAAAATTCCGTTCGTGCAACCGTTTACATTGACTGAATATTCCCTCCCGCACCAGCATCGGAATCTACAGATTGGTTCGTTTTCAAGTGTTTACACTGCCGGGCCATTTTGTGAGAGCATTCGGCTACGTACCAAAGCTCAAAGATCGTAATCCAGTCGTTTGCACTGCCCGAATTAACGGCATTTGTTTCAACTACTTATACCACATGTCATTTAATTTAATTTCAATAATCTTCCAAACATACTTTACTGCGCTACATACATACATACAATACGAATCATTCATTCATTCATCAAAACCTATTTCAATACCAATCGCTACATCAATTCTCCTCTCTATAAAATTGTACAAAATTAACTCCACAGTATAAACACCAATTAAACATATATATTTAAAAATTACTTTCATCCATTCATCCATTACATTGCAGACAATGCAACAACAAAAAATTATTTAGGCCCAGCGAAGCGGACCGGGTCCAGCTAGTATATAATAAAATGTACGAGTGCTCGGCATGCATTTTAAAATTGGAAAATGTACCAAAAATTGGTTGTTTGAAAATTGGTTTGTTCTTCATTATTTGTTCTTCATTATATATTTTTAAATGATAAGATTATGTAAGTTACAAAATGTATAAATTGGAAAAACAAATAAAGACAAAGTCCAAATTAAAAGTAAACGACTTTGAATTAATTTAACTAGGGTTGGATTTAAAATTTCACATCCAAAGAGTACTTCTCAAGGTCAATTTAAACATTTGTTCTTCATTATTTGTTCTTCATTATATATTTTTAAATGATAAGATTATGTAAGTTACAAAATGTATAAATTGGAAAAACAAATAAAGACAAAGTCCAAATTAAAAGTAAACGACTTTGAATTAATTTAACTAGGGTTGGATTTAAAATTTCACATCCAAAGAGTACTTCTCAAGGTCAATTTAAACATTTGGTTCTTAGCTTTACACACATAACGTTTCGACTATTTAAGCATTTGGTGTGAAAGTTTACACATAACGAATACACATATGATGTGCACAATTAACATGTGTGTAAAATTACACTCATTAAACTAGGTTATTAGTTGCCTAGTTTAATGAGTGCAAAATTACACAAATATTTCTAAGAGTGTGGGTGATTTTGGATTGAATGTGCTTATGCCATATGAGTCGGCGATCGAGGTGCATTCCAAGATACTTTGTTTCGGAACTTTCAGGAACAACTTGGCCGTTTATCTTCAGGGCACGTGCCCCTTCTTAGGGTGAAGGTTAAGTGACAGCTTTTGGATTCGTTGACTTTGATTTTCCATCGTGATAGCCAATTACTTAGAGTGTCCAAGTGTTTCTGCACGTAAAGAGTTGACATGTCTGTGTTTGAGTGAGAGCACAGGATAACAGTGTCGTCAGCAAAAGTCGATATAAGAGTTCTATCGCTTTTGGGCATATCTGCAGTATAGAGAATATATAGCAGGGGCGCGAGGACACTGCCTTGTGGTACTCCGGAAAGTATTTCGTATTTTCGGGAGACAAAGCTTTTACATTTTACTACAAAGTTTCTATTCGTGAGATAGTTTTTAAGTAGGCAGTGCATATTAGCGGGGAGAATATGCTGTAATTTGTAAATAAGTCCTTCGTGCCAGACTTTATCGAAGGCCTGGGTGATATCGAGAAAAACAGTGGAGCAGTACTGTTTCGTTTCGAAAGTGCTTCTTATTGAGTCTACAATACGGTACACTTGTTCGATAGTGCCATGCTTTTCGCTGAAGTCAAACTGGTGATCGGGAATCACTTGTTTTTCTGTAATTTTGGGTAAAATCAATTTTATTAGTAGTTTTTCGAAGAGTTTCGATAACACAGAGAGCAAACTTATATGGCGGTATGAGGTCACATTGTCGGGATTTTTTCCAGGTTTGGGAATCATTGTAACTTGAGAAAGTTTCCAGTCATCTGGGTAGTGACATGTTCTAAGGATTGCGTTAAGTATGTGCAATAAATTGGTTATTGCAACTAATGGCAGTTCTTTTATCATTGTGGGCGTTATCAAGTCTGGTCCTGGTGCTTTTTTTGGATCCAGGCATTTATTTATTGCCTCCATAAGTTCATTTTTTTTAATCGCGACTGTACAGGAGTTATTGAGTGGGATTAATGTTGGTAATGGGATATCACCAGTTGTCTCGTTCGGGGTGAATACGGTTTTTAGGTGGTTGGCAAAAGCAGCACCTTTTTCAGCACCTTTTTCAGCATGTTCAACAAATTGTTGGAAGTCTCTTTCGGATTTCCACTTTAGCTGTTTTTGTTGAGTTCGAGTGATGTTATTGAGTTGTATTTACAGATTTGGGATCTGTTGTTTTGCCATTCGCGACGTATTTTTCGTTTATTTTTTTTTAACTGCTCTATGTCCTTTGGGGTACGTTTTGCATAGCTGCGAGTTGAGCTATTTGGGCGGGAGTGGCCGCTGTAGCTGCTTGGGCAAGCAAGAGTGTGAAATTGGCGGGGTGCAACAAAGCCATGCGCGATAAGGCCATAATGGTATTTGAATGCAGAAGTACTTTTGGTAGCGTAGCCGCTGTTGGATATTCTGAGGGTTTTAATCCAAGAGCCCCGGCCGAAGGCCGGCCACGCACGGTATTTGAATGCAAAAGTACTTTTGGTAGCGTAGCCGCTGTTGGATATTCTGAGGGTTTTAATCCCTGAGCCCCGGCCGAAGGCCGTCCAAGCAGAAGGTACTTGAATTTAGAAGTATATTTTCATGCCTTTTGCAACTGAATTTAGGGCTTTTGAAACTGGGGACATAATTTTTTGCGGCTTTTGTATTTGGGGATTTTGAAACTGGGACTTCTGATTTTGGGGGGTACTTAATCCCTTTTTTCACTTATGAAAAACTGACAAAGGTCATTAAAATAAATAGAATAATTGTAGAAAGAAAAATTAGTTTTATTTCAAAATTGAAAAGTATATACAAATAAATAAAACTGTCAATTCTGTAAAAAAATTATACATATTCAGTGTACAAATTTACCAAAAAATTATAATAGAAATAAACAAATATTCATACATAATTACAATTACAATTATGCAAAAATTATCTTTTTTCCTTTTATTATTTGTCTGCAAAGAGGACACAGCATTGAAATAACAAAATTGATCGCTCTTTTTCACAACATATAATGCATATAAGCTTATTGTCAGCATCTGATTGGTTACTTTCTTCAATTTCTTCAACTACATGTGCGACATCGACGTCGCCACTGTCATATTGAATTTCGTTCATTTGAACTGTCAAGTTATCATTGCAGCTGAGTTGGTTAAGACAGTCATTCAACGAAATTGCCCTATTAGCTGAGTTTTGCAAGCACGTTTTAATAAAATTTTCTCGTTGTATTTGCCTTTTACTGATTTTTTAAAATCCGTAGATTTTGTTACGTCTGTGTTCAATAGGAAATCAAAAAATTTAAAAAAATTTCCATTTTTAGCCAATTTTGCAGACAATTGTCCGTTGAAAGCTTCCAATGAACTTGCTGTTTTAATTGGTTCATTGTATAATGAGATTTTGGATGGACCTTCCTGAAAATGTAATAAGATGTTTGGTTAAATGGCGAAATTGTGTGGCTATGAAGTGTAGTCCCAACATTTTAAAGTGAAGTAGCGCCGCAGGTGAAAAATTGTAACAAAAAAATCGCGCGATTTTTCAAGATATGAGGGTAATAATTTTAGTACAAATTTTAACAAAAAATCTTGTTGATAAAATATGTAGTCAATTACCTTTCTCATCCACTGTCGTTCAAAATAAGTGATGAATGGTTCAAAATAGCTATGAGAATTTACGTTTTTAGCAAAATGGTCACTCAAAGCTTCTTTTTTGAGAAGGTCATATCCACTTGTTATATCGCAACGATTTAATAACGGTAGTACTAAAAATTTGCGAAACAATTTTTTTGCGTCATGATTTTTGTTTAATTGTCTCATAAAGAGTGGAATTTTTGAAGCATTCCTTCTGACAGGTTGTGTGTAATACTAAAAATTTGCGAAACAATTTTTTTGCGTCATGATTTTTGTTTAATTGTCTCATAAAGAGTGGAATTTTTGAAGCATTCCTTCTGACAGGTTGTGTGTAATGAAACCAACACGCTTTTGGTTGCGATTGAGGAAAAACATCTGCGATTGCATTTCTCAAAGTGTTTTCGAAATCGGTTGTAAATGATGTGGGATTCATGTCAAAAATATTCGTTTGAATATAGCGCAAGACATGACTATAAGCAGCCTTTGATTTGGAAGGCATCAAAACGTAAATGAATGGAAAAGTCTAGGGAAAAAAAGAAATAACACTTACGATACAATAAGAACAATAATCAAACGCATGTGAATGCATTTTTGTTAACCTGCACAATTGGTACTTACGTGTTTGGCATGTGAAATATGTATAATTAACAGCCTTTAAAGGCGTTTGAGCTTGGTACTACATTAAAGGTGCCATTAATTAAATAGTGACGAGGATAATTTTTTGGCATATTCTTTATGTTGTATTTACTTCGTTATAAAAAACACTTGTTCTGTATTTTGTATTTTATGTTAATAATACTATTGAAATGAATGTTTCCAAATTTTCCTTGAAAATATATTTATTATTATTATTATTTTATTATAATAAGAGATTTAATTGTGCATCATTGCACAAAGAGAATCCATCATTAGAAGAAGTTCTTCAGATAGCAGAAACCTTCGAGTCAACACAGTCAACAATGAAAAGCATCAAGGATTCAAACAGCAAGGAACTTGATATATTCGCAATGCAAAACCGTCACAAGCAATTTCATCGTGATAATCAGCAAAGAGGAAAATTCGATCAACATAGCAATTCACAGCTACCAGCTGTAATGCTATGTAATGGATGTTTTAAGCACCATGAGAAAAAGAATTGCAAATTTCTGAAAGGTACGTGTTTCAAATGTAATCGTGTTGGACACATCGCATCAGTATGTAAGTCAGTTCCAATTTCTGATAACAAAGCTGTAAGAATTGTCACGTTGTTAATAGCAACATAATTTCTCGAGTTGGTAACAAAATGTTCATCGATGTTGAAGTAAACAATATTTTAGTCAAATTCCAATTCGATACGGGATCAGTTTGTTCCGTAATTGGTTTATCAGCGTATGAAGCTTTGCACAAACCAGTACTTTACAACACGTCTACTAAATTATTTGGATATGGTTCTGTAGAGGTACCAATTTTGGGTGCAATACATGCGAAGGTTAAGATAGATGATGAAGTAAAGAATCTGGAGCTTATCGTTGCTAATTCTGAATCATGTACCAATTTTTTTGGATTGAACTGGTATGACGAATACAAATCTATTCAAGTTTTTCGAATTAGTGAGCACGTTGGAGTTAAGTCGCTTTGCGACGAATATAATCAAATTTTCAAGAAGGAGCTAGGTTGTTGCACTCAATTAAAAGCTCACGTTTTTATGAAAAAAGACGCTAGACCAAAGTTTTTCAAACCTCGGTCAATTCCATACGCTTTACACGATAGTTTCAAGCACGAAGCTGAGCGTTTAAGCGAATTAGGCATTTGGAAGCCAATTAAATATAGCCAATGGGCTTCTCCACTCGTGATTGTTCCTAAACCAAACAACAAAATTAGAGTCTGCTGTGATTTTAAAGTCACAATCAACCCTCCAATTCCGCGAGTTAGAGACCTGTTTCACAAGCTCAAAAATGGGAAGCACTTTTCGAAGATAGATTTATCTGATGCGTATTTACAAATTGAATTGGATGAAGAATCACAAGTTTTAGTTGTCGTAAACACTCCTCTTGGACTTTTTCAATACCAACGCTTGCCATTCGGTGTTGCAAGTGCGCCTGCAATTTTTCAACGATTGATTGAGCAAATCATCAGCGGTATTCCCGGTTGTGTCAATTATTTAGATGACATTATTTGCACGGGCGGATCAGATGAAGAGCATCTGGAGAATCTTAAATTATTATTTCAAAGATTGCAAGACAACGGATTGCGATGCAATTTAGAAAAATGTGCATTCATGAAGCCAAAGGTAGAATACACGCAGAGAAAATACATGGTTGACCCAATCATATTTTAAGGGGAACATATTATGATTGGAGAAATGATTGCACCAACCATCCACATGATTGGAAACTGAAAATGTACATGGTTGCAGCCAAAATGTACACGATGGCAAAATAAAAATGTACATGGTTGCAGACAAAATGTAGATGATGGTTACAATCATGTAAACCAATTTTTAGTTAACTTTTAACTAAATTTCAATATCTACTTTTTAATTATTTTAAACTATATTATTAATATTTCAATGTAATATTAGTTGATTGTTTATTATATTAAAGAAATAAAAGTTCATATAACATTTTTATACCCCCACACTCACTGTGGCAGGGTATACTCACTTTGTCACAACGTTTGTAACGCCCATAAGGAGGCGTGTCCGGTATGGAAAAGTATATATATTCTTGATCAGTATCACCTCCTGAGTCGATTTAGCGATGTCCGTCTGTCTGTCCGTCTGTCCGTCCGCACGATAGCGGTTGCAGTTTTGGAGATATCGACTTGAAACTTTGGGTACATGTTTTTCTCGTGAATACTGAGATAAAGTTCGAGAATCAGCCAAATTGGACAAAAACTGGGCGTGGCTCCCATACACCGAAAAAAAAGGTAAAAATTTTTTATTGTTGTATTCGATTGGAAATGTTTAGAAACGTATTTTTGACATGGTCCGAGGTTCCGAAGCCACATATATAAGGGTCTAATTGGGGTCTTGAGACAATTTTTTTTTTTTTTTGTGGATTTAATTGGAAATTTTTAGAAATGGATTTTGGACATGGTCCGGGCTCCAAAACCACCTATAATTGGCTCAAAGTAGGGTCTTGAGACCACATTTTTATATGTTCGAGGTACTTCTTCCTGTGTGGGGGTATTTCAGCTTCGGTATAGCCGAAGATTGTCCACTCTCTAGTTTTACTTACTTACGTTTGGCCGTGCCGAGATTTGAACCCGGGACACTTGGGTTGCTGACGAAGCGCGTTAGCACGTTTAGCTACTACTGCCTTGCATTTATTATGTTCTAAATGCATACATATACTAATCATATGACATTTTCGTGAGTATTCATGCAGGCAAACCATTATATGATTGTCATTATCATAATTGAATATCCAATCATGTTAATTATTGCCTGCATCATATTATGATTTCTGAAATCATTCGCTTTGTCACCCCAACCATAAATGCTCGCTACAATCATAATATTATTACAGCAAAAAATGTATGATCTCTGCGATCATGCTCCAACCATATTTTTTCTCTGCGTGTATCTAGGCCATATTATAAGTGCAGCTGGTATTCAACAGTCCGAAACAAATACAGAGGCAATCAAGAATTTGCCACGTCCCACAAATATAGCAGAGCTGCAGTAATTTATGGGAAAATTCAACTATTATTGCAGTTTTATAAAGAACTACTCAACGGTTTGCGTTCCTCTTAATTTACTACGTAAGACGAATCAGAAGTTTGTTTGGAATGTTGAACAAGAGAAATCTTTTCAAGAACTAAAAAATCAAATTATTGAAATGACAAGTCTTGTACATTTTTATGATTCACTTCCAATCATTCTAGCAACAGATGCATCATCGTAAGGTATAGGTGCTCAGATGGTTCCAAAAGACTTACGATATTCAATATAAGAACACTAAAGCACATGGAAATGCAGATGCGTTATCTAGATTGCCATACAAAGGTGATGATGACTTTGACAAGTCGGAAGAAGTATTTGAATTGAATGCTGTAGAATACATGCAAATGTTTCCAGTCGACGCATATGTACTTGGTAGTATGTCACGAGCTGATCCAGTTGTAAGCAAAGTTTTAAACTACGTCCAGAATGGTTGGCCTGAGAAGGAATATAATGAAGACTTAATTCCATTTTTCCGTCATCGTTTGAATCTTACAAGCAACGAAGGAGTGTTAATTTTGCAAACCGATTTTGATCGCGTTGTTGTACCAACCAAACTCCAAAGTAAAGTTCTCAAACTTCTTCACGAAGGGCATTGGGGAATTGTCCGTACTAAGCAATTAGCTAGACGCTTTTGTTGGTGGCCTGCAATTGATAAAGATATAACAAACTTGGTTTCATCATGTGCAGCTTGCAATACATTTGCTTCGAATCCTCCAAAGCAATTCACACCGTGGCCGGAGGCAGAGCGTCCATGGCAAAGAATTCATTTGGATTACGCTGGCCCTTTTGAGAATTATATGTGGTTAATTTGCGTTGACTCATTTTCTGGTATCCCACATGTCGTTAAAATGCCGAACTCTACAAGTATTTCCACTATTAAGGCGTTACAAAACATATTTTCGTTGGAAGGTTTGCCAGAAGTTATAGTAACAGACAATGGAACTCAATTTACTTCCGGTGATTTTGAAAATGTTTGCAAAGTTCATGGAGTACAACATCTTACTACTGCACCTTTTCACCCTGCTTCGAATGGTCAAGCAGAACGGTTTGTGCGCACTTTTAAAGTTGCATTCAAGAAACAAATGCAAGATGGTAAAGATATACAAAATTCTCTATTAGCTTATCTCACTACATACAGACCTACACCAAATAAAACCGGTAAAACGCCAGCTGAATTACTTCATGGCCGACAACATCGCACATTGTTATCTCTATTAAAACCATCATCGAACAAACCGTTTGAATCATCAGAAGGAAAATTTCAAGTTAATGAAAATGTATATGCTCGCAATTTCGCAAAAGGGGATAAATGGATAAAAGCAACTATCGAAAAAACAATTGGAAAAATGATGTATTTAGTATAAATTGAAACCGGTCAAATTATAAAAAGGCATCAAAATCAACTTCGTTTTCGTGTTGACAATCATCCACCTTTAGTACAAGATATTCAGACATACTTAAATGCGTCGCAGTTAGCTTCAAGTGTTTTTGAGAAACTGAATTTTGGCTTCAATTGTATTCCACATGTAATACAGAGCTCACCGAGTCCCGTTGAACAAGTTTTGCCAACGTCTGTTCCTAAATCTATTCCAATAACTTGCACAAATCGACGACCAAGAGAGTCAGATTCTTTTTTTATGCCTAACGCTACAAGGGGCTGCTCTTCAACGTTTCCTCTTCGAAGATCACAGCGAAACCTACGGAAGCCTTACCATTTCGTACCGTAGTTTTTAATTTGGCATTGAGGAATTGTTGTATTTACTTCGTTATAAAAAACACTTGCTCTGTATTTTGTATATTATGTTATTAATACTATTAAAATGTATGTTTCCAAATTTTCCTTGAAAATATATTTATTCGAGAATTGATTTACAAACATATCACTTTATAGATTTGCAAATCGTAGGGGATACGAATATGGAGTAATTAAATCCATCTTCGATTATTGTATCACGATAGAATGGCAAGTGTTTGTTGTATCTTGACATTTTAAAATTTTTTTTAATGTATTAATTTTGGAAAGTTTTGATGATTTCTTGGAAACGCATCGGATTTTATTTGTAATAATTGTCTACGCATTTTCCCGAATTCCACTGAATCTGATGACGCCTTAAACTTTTTACACTGTTCGTCATATATATCACGCACATTCGACCTTTTTAATGACACATTGGCACATTTTATTTTTATCGAATTTATTAAAATCAATTTTTCGATTAACGTTTTCTGCGATTCATGATTGTGTAACTGTTTTTTTGTTTTTAAGCAATGCGTCTCATTATTACTTTCCACTACAACTTTCGCTGAACACAATAACAATAATAATTTTGTGAATATCGAAATTTATAAATTTCTTCCTCTTCCAAGGAGTGTAGCAAGTTGCTTTTTTTCCTGAATCCAGGAATACATTTATATTTCACTAAATCGACACTTTCCATTTTAGATGTGTTAATGGACAGACGCGTTACAATGAATGAATGAATGATCTTAATTCAAAAAAAAAAGATGCAATTTCTCGTTAAATTTACTCACTAATTTTACTTAATGAACTGTTATTTTACAAAAATAAGTTAAGGCAAACCAACAATAAAAATAAGAATTGGCTGAATATAAATGAGCAAATAAACTGCAATAAACTGCAACGAACTGAGAACAACATGAGTTTTACGAGAGCAAAAGAGAGTATATTTATCTTATTTTCGACAATATAAAAAAGCCTTGTTACATACTCATTGATTATTATGGCCTTATTGCACTTTGGAGCGAAATTGAAATAAGGCCTTATCGCGCATGGCTTTGTTGCACCCCGCCTGTGAAATTACTAACAACTGTGTTTATTTCATCTTTCGTTTTTAGTGACACATTTGGGGTAATGTTGGAGCTTATATACTTCCGATATTTGAGCCAGTTTGTGAGTTTACTGGTCAATTTATCTGGTGAGTTGACCTCAGAACTTGGCGCGTACTTTATAGTGATAATGGTAGGCGTATGGTCTGATGAGAGATCTAGAGAAGACTCTATAGTTAATTGGCTCCTTTTTACAGTTTAAAATACTGCAAAGTCACCGACGTCGGGAGTTTTTCGACTGTCAGTTGGCCAATAAGTTGGCGTGTCAGAAGAGACTACGTCAAGGCCAAGTCTGTTGATGGTGTTCAACAGGAACCTGCCCTTTGGTGATATTAGGCGAGAGCCCCAATATGTATGTTTGGCGTTGAAATCGCCGGCAACAAGACTCTTTGGTCCAAGAGAATGGAAAAAAGTCTGGAATTGTTGCTCAGTTATTTTGTGTCTGGGCGGGCAGTAAATAGCTGTTAATGTTAGGCCTTTTAAGTATGCATCGAGAGAAATACTTGTCGCTTGAATATATTCTGAGCAATAATTCTGAAGGGCATAATGTTTTATCCTGCTTTTTATGAGAATAGCGGAACCACCTCTAGCGTTTCCGCTTGGATGCTTTGTGTCATAGAGTCTATATCCTGGGAGATTGAAAAAGTGTTTTTCAGTGAAGTGAGTTTCAGAGATTAGCATAACGTCTATGCTGGACTCTTTCAAGAACTGGAGAAGTTCTAGGTTGTGAAGACACAGGCCGTTTGCATTCTAGAATGATATTTTTAAACTATTGATGGTTTAGACATGAGATGTTGTAGTAAAAGACTTTGATTTTTAATCATTTCTTGCATCATATTTTGCATACTGGACATAAATTGAGACATATTTTGTATAAACATTTGTAGGGTTTGTTCAAGACTACTGCTTGGAGGAGCAGGTTGCACTGGAACAGAGTCACTGCTTTTTAAGTGACAGCGTATAACGGAGGAAATTTTTGGGTTTTCCTAGTTTCATGTTTTTGAGTTGCATTTTCTGTATTTATACCCCCACACTCACTGTGGCAGGGTATACTCACTTTGTCACAACGTTTGTAACGCCCATAAGGAGGCGTGTCCGGTATGGAAAAGTATATATATTCTTGATCAGTATCACCGCCGGAGTCAATTTAGCGATGTCCGTCTGTCTGTCCGTCTGTCCGTCTGTCCGTCCGCACGATAGCGGTCGCAGTTTTGGAGATATCGACTTGAAACTTTGGGTACATGTTTTTCTCGTGAATACTGAGATCAAGTTTGTGAATCGGCCAAATCGGATAAAAACTGGGCGTGGCTCCCATACACCGAAAAAAAAGGTTAACATTTTTCAAGTCTTTTTTATTGCTGCATTCGATTGGAACTGTTTAGAAACGTATTTTTGACATGGTCCGAGGTTCCGAAACTACATATATAAGGGTCAAAATGGGGTCTTGAGACCACTTTTTTTTTCGGTGGATTTGATTGGAAATGTTTAGAAACGAATTTTGGACATGGTCCGGGCTCCAAAAGTACCTATAAATTTCTCAAAATGGGGTCTTGAGATCACTTTTTTTTACGTATTTCAGCTTCGGTATAGCCGAAGATAGTCCACTCTCTAGTTTTTATGTAGCTTTGATAGACTGCGCAGCCTCTATAGTGAGCAGTGTGATTGCCACGCTGGGTAAAATGGTGCGGTGGTTAGATGCTTTATTCCGTGTTTACTGCAAAATTGTTTGAAAGTATCCGAAGTTAGTTGTGGGCCGTTATCACTGACTAGAGTTTCAGGAAGTCCCTCTATAGCAAAAATGGCGGAAAGCGCACTTACGGTGTCAGCGGTAGTCGTATTCGTGAGCTGGCTTATAAACGGAACTTGAGAATAAGCATCCACGCAAATTATCCACATCGAATTAAACACAGGACCAGCAAAATCAATATGGACTCTCTCCCACGGACGTTGAGGCTCTGGCCAACTGCTGAAGATTTTGGCAACTTTTCGATGTCTTTGTCGATATTTGCACACCAACAATGCTGCCTGGCTAACTGCTTCATTCGAACTATGCCCCAATGGCCATCGTGTAACAGCTCCAAAATCTGGGGGCGAAAAGACAGTGGAATAACTACTCGATTAGAGTTTGCCTGTCAGTAAAGCAAATCATGCTCCATAGTTAGTGACAATTTCCGGTAGAAATAGGGTAAAATATCACTGTCGTGAGCATTTAAGCTTTTTGGCCATCCATTAATTATAAAAAATATAACCTTTTCCAAAGTTGGGTCTTTTTAAGCGTGCGCGGATATTAACTTATCATCGATTGGCGTCTCGAAGTTTTCCACCTGCGTCAGCCTTATCAAAATCGACGTCAGGTCCTATAGGCAAGCGGGAGAGTGCGTCGGGATTCCCATGGTCAGCCGTGTTACGATATTTTATATCAAATGGATATGCCATTAATATTATGGCCCAACGCTGTAGGCAGTGAGCAGTCATCGTTTGCAACCTTCTTTCTCGATCTGACTGTACCTAACTTGATGTTGGTCCAGAGTTTTTGAAGCAAAGGCTATAGGCCTCTCGGTACCATCGGCATATAAATGTGACAATACAACACCTATGCCATACGACGATGCGTCCACAGCCAGAAGGAGAGCCAAATGCTCCTGATAATGAGCCAGCTCAGTGGCGTTAAGAATATTGGTTTTCAAAATCGAAAAGGGCTTGATCTTGATTGTTGCCCCATTTGAAAGGTACTTTTTTCCGGCGTAACATATTAATTGGTGCTGCAATCTAGGAATAATTTGGTATGATATTATGGTACGAAATTACCTTACCCATGAAAGCTTCTACCTCTTTCAGATTTTGGCGCTGATTTGCCGGCCCAAGTATGTGATTGTCTCCATTAAGAAAAAACATTTTTCCTTCTGGCATTTCAAGCCGCTTTCTCGTAGGATTGTAAGAACCTTCTCTAGAGGGCAGATGTGTTCCCCTACAGTCGGCGCGGTCACTTTAATATCATCGATGTAATTTCCACAGCCTGGAAGAAGTTGTTCGAGATATCTTTGGAATATAACTGGAGCGCTAGCTATACCATACGGCATCCGCTGGTACTGGAATAATCCCATTGGTGTGTTGACGACCAGATATTTCTTGGATTCTTCGTCCAACTCCATTTGAAGATATGCATCCATTAGATCCAATTTGGAGAAAAGTTTGCCATATCGCACCGTGTGAAATAAGGCTTCACGTGTCGGAAATGGGAACTGCTGTATGTCGATTTGCTGGTTAACTGTCGTTTTAAAATCGCCGCATATACGAATTGAGCCATCTGGTTCTGGCGCAAGCACTATTGGAGATGCCCACTCGCTGAATTGTAACGGCTTCCATATTCCTGCTTGAACGAGCCTATCGGCTTCTTTTTTAAATTTTGGCAATTGGGCGAATGGAATCTGTCGGCTTTTACAAAATTTTTGCCTAGCACCGGCCTACATACTAATCCTGGCTTTGAATGACTGGACTTCGCCCAGACTCGGCTCGAATACGTCACTGAATTTACCACATAATGTTTCCACGCTCTCGATTTCAGGGCTCGACAGTACCGCCCCTACTTGGTGGATTTCAAATCCAAATGATTTAAAATAGTCAGAGCCAAACAAATTATTTTCTTGCCGACCACGAGAGTCACATTTCTTTCTACATTACCGCACTTTATCATCGGATTGAATTCGCCCCGAAAGCGGAATTTGCTTATGCCCAAAACCAAACAACGATCTGTTGCATTTATTCAATTGTGGACAGTCTAATTGCTCGAATGTGTTTTTTGTGATTATCGAAATTGACGCACCCGAGTCCATTTGAAATGTGATTATTTTATTTAGAATTTGCAAATCAATAAAACTCTTGTTGTTTTCGTTTTTAATTACACCGCTTACATTGAAAATCGTATCGACCGTGTCGACATGGTGCGTTTGATAATTGGAATTCCGTTTTGACCGGTCATTCTTATTGCGATCACCCTTTTGTAGGTATACGCAGTATGTTTTGACATGCAAACGGCGCCAATGTGCGACTTTGTTGCACTTGTTACATACGGCTTCTCTGAATTTGCACTCTTCTCGCGAATGCGAAGTTCCACAACCAGAGCACGATTTGTAAGCTCTCAATTTGTTGGAAATTAACGGTTTGTTAACACGCAAGTGGTCGCGCGAATTTTTCGAATTATGATAAACTGCATTTTTGGGAGGACAGTTCTCGGATGGAACGCTCACTTTCAATGTTGCAACTGTTTATATTGTCGCTTCAAACGACTCGGTTGTCAGTACTACTTCAGTGGCGTGTGAAGAATAATTTGATCGCGTATTAACTCATCTATGTGCAATTTTCGAAACCACATACGAAATTGCACTCTCTCGCTAATCCGCGAAGATCTGCAACCCACTCTCTATATGACTGATTGGATTTCATTCCACGTTTGTTAAACTCAAATCTCGCAGCTACCACATGGACCTTAGCCAAATTGTCGCTCTCGAACAAATTTTTCAATAATTCAAACATTTCGCTGCCAACCCAGGATAGAAAAAATGATTTCAACTTCTCTGACGTTGTTACTGCATATGCGATGAAATGTTGGTTGAGTTGCTCAAAATATGAGTCCCACTGTTGAATTTCTTTGTTGAATCGTTGAAAAGATGGTACCATTAAAGATTCTCCACCAGCCTTGTTGTCTAAAATAGACTGCATCCAGGATTGTTGCTCAGGATTGTTGCTTAAGTTACGTGTTATATGGGCGGTGCCACGCCTCTTGTCCAATTATGTCCATATTTGGCACAAGCTTGGAAAAGTTATTATGCAACTCCGTGCCAAAGTTTGTCTTTATATGTTCAATATTCAATTAAAATTCAATTCAATCAAAGCTGGGCATTAACTAGTTAATTCGTTAATAGTTAATTAACGAAGTTAAATTTTTGGTTAACTTTTAACGTTTCAGTTAATTTCGAAAACCATTAACTTTTTCATTTAGTTAAGTAAAATTTCTTCCATTAACTAGCATTAGTTAACTTTGAAACGAAAAAAACTTTTTTATTATTGAATGTAAAAAAAAACTAGAGAGTGGACTATCTTCGGCTATACCGAAGCTGAAATACCCCCACACAGTAGGAAGAAGTACCTCGAACATAAAATGTGGTCTCAAGAGCCAATTATAGGTGGTTTTGGAGCCTATAATTGAGACCAATTTTTTTTTTGGTGGATTTGATTGGAAATTTTTAGAAATGGATTTTGGACGTGGTCCGGGCTCCAAAACCACCTACAATTGGCTCAAAATAGGGTCTAGAGACGACATTTTATGTTAGAGAAGTACCTCCTTGTGTGGGGGTATTCCAGCTTCGGTGTAGCCGAAGATAGTCCACTTTCTAGTTTTTTTTAATGTTAGCCATTCTGGTGGTTTGTCCACACGACGCTGCGGTCGTGAGAAGGAACCAGAGCCACTTAAAAAAATATATTCACACATATTTTTTTTCTTATAAATGTTAGCCGCCCTGGTGAGGTATCGAACCCACAACGCAGCGATTGTAAGTAAGATGAAGTAGCGAACTAAGCGCCTTCTCACCAGAGCCACTAATGCTCATACAATACCTTTACCTAATATCGATTAACTTCATCAAGCCGCATGCAAAACGCTTTCATGTATATACACACACAAAAAATCATCTTTGATATATAAACAAAAATAGCTTCGACCTTTAAGCTGCCACCTTTAAGAAAATAACACTGCCACAAGACTACCGTTGCCACCTAACACTATTTTCACCTATTACGGTGGTGTATTAGATTTTCATATTACACTTTCATATTACACTTTCCTATACACTGCATATATTCCCAGTACAACATTAAGGTCCGCACACATCAACGCGAAGTACCGCAGCCGCAGCGAAACTTACTCAAAAATGTTTCTTGCAAATGCGAAAATATATTTGTTTGAGGTGAGAAATTTCATAAAAACAAATAAAAATGTAAATCATTTATAAATTAAAATTCCCGAAAAAAATACTACATAATTACCACCGTTCTTAGAAGTCACTCAAGAAATGGTAAAAGGGGAAATCAAAACTTTAAAAATTTTATATCTCGGGAAGCAGTTTCTTGCTGCAATAAAAGATTCAGATTCAGTTTTAGTACGTCAAAATACATAATACGAAAATAAAAATTTAAAAAAAAAATTTGCTCGATCTGTCTCGAAACAGGCTTAAATAACGCAAATACACCAACAACTCTTAAGTTTGAAATTTCAAGCCGATCCGATAACGGCAACCCGGCCCGCAACGGCCCTGAAGTTGGCCAAAACGGGCTAACACTTGTATGGGGAAAAAAAATAAAACACAAATTTTAAGTTCGTTTTAGATCATGAAAAATACGAGAAAAAAACTATAATTAAGCATTTTTGGCGGAAACCACCCTAGAATTAATTAAAAAACATTTTCGTAAAAATTAAAAAAAAAAAAAAAAAAAAGAACTATATTGCTATTAGCTGAAATTATTTTATAGCTGGCTGTGGTCTGTTGGTTAGATCTTCGGCCTATGACTGCGGCAGTCATAGGTTCAAGCCCGCCACCGGTCGTAAATTTTAAGTTCGTTTTAGATCAAGAAAAATACGAGAAAAAAACTATAATTAAGCATTTTTGGCGGAAACCACCCTAGAATTAATTAAAAAACATTTTCGTACAAATTAAAAAAAAAAAAAAAAGAAAAAGAACTATATTGCCATTAGCTGAAATTATTTTATAGCTGGCTGTGGTCTGTTGGTTAGAGCTTCGGCCTATGACTGCGGCAGTCATAGGTTCAAGCCCGCCACCGGTCGTATTTTTTTTTTAATCCATTGCTTGATATTCTTTTTTTTTTTTTAATTTTTCTTTTTTAATGTAACAGTTCAACTTTACACAATTACATCATCAACATGTAAATAAGATTTTTGGCATATAAATGTTATATTTTATGATTCTCATATTATATTTTCGAACTTTTAGTTCCCATACATTTTTTTTTTACTGACTTGCGTTTTGGCCGAGCTGAGAATTGAACCCGGGACATTTGGCTACTGACTAAGGCATTCAATCCCTGGATCCCGAAATCTCGGGATCCCGGACGTTTTCTCAATCCCGGAAACCCGGGATTTTGAGTCCGGAATCCCGGGATTAAAAAAAATTCATTTTTTATGCATTTTTTAAGATATTTTGACGTTTTCCACAAAAATACAGCCTTGCATTTACTTTCAATTATGCGGAGCTAAATTGCTATAAATTATTGTTTTGGGAATACAATTTTGTTTCAGTTAACCGGATTTTTCAGTTAAGCGTGTTTCAGTAAAGCGAAATATTTTGTATGAAAAAGGGGAAAAAATCATGGGGATTAAATTTTTGTTTCAATTAAGCGGGTTTTTCACTTAAACGGGTTTCACTTAAGCGGGCTCGACTGTATATTGAAAACTTTACGAATTGGAAAAAGCGTTTTGTGTGTGTTTTACTTTTGAATCGACACCAATTTCGATACTTTTAAACAACAATTGGTGTATCCGTTCCCGCTATAATACTAAAATTACTGAAAGTAAGTTTTTCGTGTGTAGCATGACATATAGCTGGCAGAATTTTATGGTTATATCCGTTATATAATTTGTTCGATCAATCTAATTTAAAAGGAATTACTTTTTGTTTGACTGTATTTATTTTAAATATTTTTTGTTCGGTTTAATGTAATATTTATTAAATATGTTTTATTTGTCGAATTAAACTTAAAGTATTATTGCAGCAATTTTTTCTTTAATTTTATATTAATTGGAAAATCCCGAAAATCAAAAACCAATCCCGGGATCCCGGGATTGTAATTTCAAATCCCGAAATCCCGGGATTTCCAAAAACACTTCGGGATTTAATGCCTTACTACGCGTGTGCGGCCTTTTAGCAGGTTCTTCTACTGATGGGAATATTTGACTATGATCTAACTGCGTATATTAGATCTTATGTATTTTTAGTAAATACGTTTTTGAAAAGTATTTTATTTATTTCAAAAATAAATTCGATTGAAAATTTTAATTTTTTTAGCTGTGTTTTTTTTTTACAAATTGCAATATCAATTTGAATTTAAAAATGCATACACATTATCGACTCATTAATGCGGTTACATAGCAAATTGTTTGTTTAGAGTTACCAAAGTGATGTCTCCTCCTATAAAAAGGGTGTAGTAATTATTTAAAAAAAATGTATCACAATACACTTTCTGGTGTTTCTGGTGATTTCATAACTTATTCATTGATGCTCTGATTTCATGTTAGTTAACGGGTTTTCGGTTTTAGTACCACAACTTTTGAACGGATTAAATTTAAAATGTTTTTTAACCAAAATTGTCTGCTCTACAATAGTACTTTTGAAAAGTTTAATTTTTTAGTAATGATGCAGAATTTAGAGAATTTTATGAACTCTTATAAACGTTTAATACAAACCAAAAATACAGAAAAAATTGTCTATATTACAGAAACAAATTTTAGTGTTAAATGTGTATGTAAAGTTATTGGATTTGCGTTAAATAACCTTCGGCATCCACAAAAATTCTTTCAAGCCTTCAAAAAAAAATTTTAAAATGTCTGTATAGAAACATAAATCTATTTTGCAAAATAAAATAAATCATATTCCTAAAATAATTCCAAATCAATATGTGATATTGTTGGAAATTTGAATGTTTTAGAAAATTCAAGAGATTTTCTTTAAAATAATCTGGAAATCAACTATTTTAATTAGATTGATTAATTAAATATTTCTAAAAATATTTGAATTTGGAAAAAAGTCCACATTGTTGAGTGTAGGTATTCCATTTTATTTCATAATCTGAAAGAGACAAAATAATGTTCCACAATATTGTGTTCCTTTAAAAAACTTAAAAATTATAATACTAATCACACAATTCGTCAAAGCTCAAAGCTAAGTTTTCACGATTTTTACTACAACTTAAAATCAAGGGCTAATAACGAAAAACCATTAGCAGATCTGAATTCAACGTTCAATAATTATTTTAAAAAATATAAAAAAAAAAAAATAAATTGGAAAAAAATTTCTTAAAATCAGGATTTGAACCCAGGTTCCGAAAAACATAAAATACACTGTGCGACAATTTCAAGGTTATGGAATCCGACCTGGTATCGGGCAAGATGGGTCGAAAAAATTCATATAGAGTAGCAATTCCCTCAATGGGTTTTGCAAAGTTAGTTTCCTTTACAAAGATAGCGGCTTAAAGTTTGCATGTTTTGCTGTATTTTTCAAATTAATTTTTCGGCCACAACTTTCAACTTTTAAATGTGATAACGGTATTGAGCACCAAACTGCATCAGAAAGGGTTGATTTAAAGCCATTATTACCTCTAACATAGCTTTTTTTGACATTAGCTTTGCTTTTTTATAGAACAAAAATTAAAATTAAACAGAAAATTTGTGGGTGAAAAAATAAAAAAATTACAGTTCTTTCTACTTTGGTCACCAAATTGCTAACACGTTATAATTTGTTTGGTATATTTTGTTAACATAATCTGTTTATCTGTACATTACCGACAATTCTGCTGAAAAAGGTAACAAAAAATATTGATTTGAAAAATACAGTAAAGCAAGAAAACTTTAAACGACTATATCTTTTGAAAGGAAACTAACTTTGAAAAATCCATTGACGGTTTTGCTACTCTATATGAATACTTTCGACCCACATTGACCGTTACCAGGTCGGAAAAATGTGTTGCACAGTGATATCTTCTAAATATTTAAGCACATTGCGTAGAAAATCCATTGATTTGTATTTTAGTATATGCAGCGGCTTGGATACTCCTCTTGCACTATTTTTTCGGTATTAACTTAGCGTCTATTTTAGGTATTTTTTTTACGTTTGTAGTCTTAATTTCACAATGTAATTTGATTAAATCTAGGTCCGATTAAAACACGTCCGTTCGACATAATCTTCTGGGCACATTATAAGTTCAGCAAAAACAAGTGAGTAAGTTTCAGTCGGGCAATCCGACTTATATATACCCTACACCTACTGGGCCATATTGGATCCGCCATCTTGAATTTTGACCCCAAAA
Organism: Heteromyza rotundicornis; assembly: GCA_951394025.1. Taxonomy (NCBI): domain Eukaryota; kingdom Metazoa; phylum Arthropoda; class Insecta; order Diptera; family Heleomyzidae; genus Heteromyza; species Heteromyza rotundicornis. Next base: position 42,322,172 of record OX596010.1, read on the forward strand.
CCCCCCTATACAAAATTTCATACTGTTTTGATAAAATCTTAAAATTTCGGCCGCCATATTGGTTCCGCCATCTTGAATAGCCCTAAATCAACTCAGGAGGTGACCCTGATCAAGAATATATATAGTTTTCCATACCGGACACGTCTCCTTCTTGGTGTTACAAACATCAGACCAAAGTGAATTTACCCATACCTCATGAGGGATAGGTAAGTTTCCCAACCGTCCCGTATTTTCCTGGACGTCCCGGATAAGGGCCTATTTTTGCGCGCCTCGCAGAGACCTGCAAAAAAAATGATAGCTGAGGCACAATCCTGGATGCAGTCTATTTTAGAGAACAAGGCTGGTGGAGAGTCTTTAATGGTACCATCTTTTCAACGATTCAACAAAGAAATTCAACAGTGGGACTCAGATTTTCAGCAACTCAACCAACATTTCATCGCATATGCAGTAACAACGCCAGAGAAGTTGAAATCATTTTTTCTATCCTGGGTTGGCAGCGAAATGTTTGAATTATTGAAAAATTTGTTCGAGAGCGACAACAAACGTATGAACAATTAACACAGAAATTAACAGAACATTTTATGGCTAAGGTCCATGTGGTAGCTGCGAGATTTGAGTTTAACAAACGTGGAATGAAATCCAATCAGTCATATAGAGAGTGGGTTGCAGATCTTCGCGGATTAGCGAGAGAGTGCAATTTCGTATGTGGTTTCGAAAATTGCACATAGATGAGTTAATACGCGATCAAATTATTCTTCACACGCCACTGAAGTAGTACTGACAACCGAGTCGTTTGAAGCGACAATAAAAACAGTTGCAACATTGAAAGTGAGCGTTCCATCCGAGAACTGTCCTCCCAAAAATGCAGTTTATCATAATTCGAAAAAGCCGCGCGACCACTTGCGTGTTAACAAACCGTTAATTTTCAACAAATTGAGAGCTTACAAATCGTGCTCTGGTTGTGGAACTTCACATTCGCGAGAAGAGTGCAAATTCAGAGAAGCCGTATGTAACAAGTGCAACAAAGTCGGGCACATTGGCGCCGTTTGCATGTCAAAACAAACTGCGTATACTTACAAAAAGGTGATCGCAATAAGAATGACCGGTCAAAATGGAATTCCAATTATCAAACGCACCATGTCGACACGGTCGATACGATTTTCAATGTAAGCGGTGTAATTAAAAACGAAAACAACAAGAGTTTTATTGATTTGCAAATTCTAAATAAAATAATCACATTTCAGATGGACTCGGGTGCGTCAATTTCGATAATCACAAAAAACACATTCGAGCAATTAGACTGTCCACAATTGAATAAATGCAACAGATCGTTGTTTGGTTTTGGGCATAAGCAAATTCCGCTTTCGGGGCGAATTCAATCCGATGATAAAGTGCGGTAATGTAGAAAGAAATGTGACTCTCGTGGTGGCGAATATTCGGCAAGGAAATAATTTGTTTGGCTCTGACTATTTTAAATCATTTGGATTTGAAATCCACCAAGTAGGGCGGTACTGTCGAGCCCTGAAATCGAGAGCGTGGAAACATTATGTGGTAAATTCAGTGACGTATTCGAGCCGAGTCTGGGCGAAGTCCAGTCATTCAAAGCCAGGATTAGTATGTAGGCCGGTGCTAGGCCAAAATTTTTTAAAAGCCGACAGATTCCATTCGCCCAATTGCCTAAATTTAAAAAAGAAGCCGATAGGCTCGTTCAAGCAGGAATATGGAAGCCGTTACAATTCAGCGAGTGGGCATCTCCAATAGTGCTTGCGCCAAAACCAGATGGCTCAATTCGTATATGCGGCGATTTTAAAACGACAGTTAACCAGCAAATCGACATAGAGCAGTTCCCATTTCCGACACGTGAAGCCTTATTTCACACGGTGCGATATGGCAAACTTTTCTCCAAATTGGATCTAATGGATGCATATCTTCAAATGGAGTTGGACGAAGAATCCAAGAAATATCTGGTCGTCAACACACCAATGGGATTATTCCAGTACCAGCGGATGCCGTATGGTATAGCTAGCGCTCCAGTTATATTCCAAAGATATCTCGAACAACTTCTTCCAGGCTGTGGAAATTACATCGATGATATTAAAGTGACCGCGCCGACTGTAGGGGAACACATCTGCCCTCTAGAGAAGGTTCTTACAATCCTACGAGAAAGCGGCTTGAAATGCCAGAAGGAAAAATGTTTTTTCTTAATGGAGACAATCACATACTTGGGCCGGCAAATCAGCGCCAAAATCTGAAAGAGGTAGAAGCTTTCATGGGTAAGGTAATTTCGTACCATAATATCATACCAAATTATTCCTAGATTGCAGCACCAATTAATATGTTACGCCGGAAAAAAGTACCTTTCAAATGGGGCAACAATCAAGATCAAGCCCTTTTCGATTTGAAAACCAATATTCTTAACGCCACTGAGTTGGCTCATTATCAGGAGCATTTGGCTCTCCTTCTGGCTGTGGACGCATCGTCGTATGGCATAGTTGTTGTTTTGTCACATTTATATGCCGATGGTACCGAGAGGCCTATAGCCTTTCCTTCAAAAACTCTGGACCAACATCAAGTTAGGTACAGCCAGATCGAGAAAGAATGTTGCCAACGATGACTGCTCACTGCCTACAGCGTTGGGCCATAATATTAATGGCATATCCATTTGATATAAAATATCGTAACACGGCTGACCATGGGAATGCCGACGCACTCTCCCGCTTGCCTATAGGACCTGACGTCGATTTTGATAAGTCTGACGCTTGCTATCAGGTGGAAAACTTCGAGACGCCAATCGATGATAAGTTGATATCCGCGCACGCTAAAAAAGACCCAACTTTGGAAAAGGTTATATTTTTTATAATTAATGGATGGCCAAAAAGCTTAAATGCTCACGACAGTGATATTTTACCCTATTTCTACCGGAAATTGTCACTAACTATGGAGCATGATTTGCTTTACTGACAGGCAAACTCTAATCGAGTAGTTATTCCACTGTCTTTACGCCCCCAGATTTTGGAGCTGTTACACGATGGCCATTGGGGCATAGTTCGAATGAAGCAGTTAGCAAGGCAGCATTGTTGGTGTGCAAATATCGACAAAGATATCGAAAAGTTGACAGCAAACTGTGAAGTATGTCAAGTAGCTGGCCTTAGTCCTGGCAAAATCTTCAGCAGTTGGCCAGAGCCTCAACGTCCGTGGGAGAGATTTTTTTGCTTGATTTTTTTTTATCGATTTTGCTGGGCCTGTGTTTAATTCGATGTGGGTAATTTGCGTGGATGCTTATTCTCAATTTCCGTTTATAAGCCAGCTCTCGAATACGATTACCGCTGACACCGTAAGTGCGTTTTCCGCCATTTTTGCTATAGAGGGACTTCCTGAAACTCTAGTCAGTGATAACGGCCCACAACTAACTTCGGATACGTTCAAACCATTTTGCAGTAAACACGGAATAAAGCATATAACCACCGCACCATTTCACCCAGCGTCAAACGGACTCGCTGAGCGATTTGTCCGGACCTTCAAAACTGCGGTTCGAAAGAACATCGAACAAGGTTTGATACTCACCGCCGCTGTGGTCAAATATTTGGCAACGTATCGCTTCATGCCCAATGTCAACGTGAAAACTCCGGCCGAGCTTATTCACGGTCGAGCAGTTCCTACAACAATGCTAATTCCAACGTCAACACGCAAACCCAAGTTTCTGATAAATAAACCTGTATATCTACGAAACTACGTACGTGGCCTGAAGTGGATTAAAGGTATCATCGAAAGACAACTTGGCAGCATGGTGACATCATTTGAACATCTTCCAGAACGTGCAAACGTCACGAAAACCAGTTAAAGTCTCGACCCACACGCTCACCACAGTCAATTACTTCGACCCCTCACTTCTTTCCGATTACTGTTCGAATGAATCTGAAATGGGATTTCAATCATCACTACCATTCCCTGAAGATACTACGTCAGAGAAACCAAATACACTGCAGCCAATCCGCAGAGGTTCCCGTAGTCGTACCCCTGTGCAACGTTTCCATGTTGACGACTTCAGGAGGAAATGAGATAAATTTTTAAATTGTATTCTATTATATTTTGTATTAATTTCGACTATTTCTTATGATCTTATATTCATTGCTAGTATTCTTTATACCCTACACCTAAGGTTCCCAACTCCAAAACATTGGTTTGCGGGACAGCGCTGGTGAAAATGCGGGAAATGACCAGAAATGTGGGACAATTTTGTAATACAAAATACCGAAGTTTTTCCCAAAGTCTAATGTTATACAATTTGCATTTATCCTGAAAGGTTATATCAAAATTAGTTTTTCAAATTTTCAATGCAGTGGCGTTCCTGAAGTGGGTCATCCGGGGCGGGTCCGAGGGTGTCACCCCACTCAACAGTTTTGCATTGAATAGTTAGTTCTGAATAGTTAAACTTTCACTTTTTTCAAGTGTCGCTAATCCTCCTTTTTTCCACTACTTTTCCAAATCTATATTCTCGGTCGCTACAAGCGCGCTGAAAATTCAAACAAATTTTTTATTAAAAGAGCGAGCGGTAATAATTTGGAAACAATTTTTCAAAGGAGCGATTTTTTGTTTAAATTTTTTAAGTTTAGAAGGATTCATGATTGTAGAGTGTTTACAATACTATCAGTTTATATTATGGACCATTTTACTTTTCTGAATTTAGCTTTTGGATGATTTTCATTTTAAGATTTAAAATTATCATAAAATTTAATGTATTGTTTTAAATTTAATTGAAAAATCCTCTTCCCAACTTGCATTACAAATTTCAGTGCATTCATTAAATTCATAAAATAGCGCAGCGCACACTGGGAACGCTCCATACGTTTGGTGTCAAGAAAGAAGAACTTAAATTTTTTGCAAGTCTAATTATTGTGTGCAAATTAAGAAAAAAACCCCAAAAAGGCGAGGTCGGTCAATTCTAACGCCTACTTCCCATACAAAACAATATTCAAATCACCATAAAATGTGTTCCAATTAACATATAAAATTTTGGTCACGTATACTAGCAAATATAACAATCTGAATTATCAAAGGTGGGCGTGGTGGGTGGCTTTTTTCGCCCAGCTGATAATACAAATCCCAATAAATCAACTGTAAAAGTGGTATTTGATTCTGCGTCGTATATGTTGAGATGAATGTTTTAAGATGAAAGCAAACATTTTATTTTATTTTTTAAACGTAAATTATGTAAAAGTTTTCAGTATTATAATAAAACTATGAAGTGTACTTTTTGGCAGCAAAAATTTTAAGTTGGTGCAAAACTTTGTATGTTAAACTATTTCGTGTCTCAAAAGAGCACACATCCTAAAAGTATGCACCAAATATTTTTTGAAATAACAACCAATTTCAGATTTTTTTTCGAAGAAGGTGAGACATAATTATGAATTAAAAAGGGACACCTATGGGCACCTAGATTTGGAAAAAACTTAAAGTGGACATGATCACCTTTGATTTGATATCAAAGATTAAGGTGAAATAAATGGCAATCACCTAAATATATGCCATTATGTAATTTTGTAAAATTCTTTTTGAAACATTCAAGCAAATTTGAAAATTTACAACTAAATAGCTATGAAAATTGAA